>VZTI01005253.1:442507-618775 GCA_013397865.1 Struthidea cinerea | reverse complement strand
CACCCCCCTCCGCCCATTTCCTTTTTTTTTTTTTTTTTCTAAACTACCTGCTGAATTTTATCAGCAAATGTTTTCAAAAGCTTGTCTGGGGCCGCAGTCCGCGGGTCCAAAAAATCAGCGTGCGGAACGGAGCTGGGGAGTGCGGCTGAGCGAACAGTTACAGAAGCAAGTACCAGTGCTGGGTCATTTGCGGAGCTGGCACGGATTTTCGCTCGCCCACAGGTCAATCGGCAAAGTTGTTTTGTGTCCATGCATCAGAGCTTCCATCCTGGGACATAGTAAGGGGAGGATTTGTAAGCATTGGCCCCTAGACAATCCCATAAAGTGTTCATTCAAAATGGTGCATTATTTATTTTAAAGCATCTTTACACCTGAACTTGCAAGAAGAATATTCTTTCCCTCCCCCCCGCTTTAGAAAAGAATGCAAACCGTAATGCTCAGTGTTTTGAAAGGAAACAGCGCATTTGCTTTTATATTTTTGTCGGGGAAAGGCGGGGTAAGTACGTGCTTTTATGATGCTGATTTCATTAGCCTGGGAATTGAAAATAGCGGTCACTCGTGAGCTGCGATGCAGCTGCGTACCCAAGGCAGGGGAGAGGGAGAAAAGGCCCCGCAGCCGCGGGGCTGATGCGCGCCCGCCCGTGCTGCCTGCAGCCGGTGCCGGAGCCGCAGCCGCGCCGCCCGCCGCCTCCGCGGGGCAGAGCAGGGCCCGGGCACCACCTGCAAGGCTTAAACACCAAATGAGACTCAGCCGAGCACAGGCGGCCTCAACTAGAAAAACAGCCCCCCCCCGCCACCTCCCTCCCTTCCCGCGCCCTCTTTAAAGTTGTAGCCCATGCAATTGGTACTGATCCCAGGAGTTGTGAAGAACAATGAGAGAGGGAAACTACGTCTGGTCATAAGTTTCTGGATTAAAATTTAGCCGAAGACTGAGGGAAAGCAAGCAAGAAGGGCATAGCTGACGTTTATATCCTGTTACAAGGACGAGTTTTCCGGTTTTGCACCTGACGGGGCAGGTGTTGGGTCTTTTTAGCAATTCTAAAGAGAAATGCTTGGATTTGCTTATGAAACAGTAACTTTCCCTGAGTAACAGATTCCTGTTTGTATTTTCTGATAGGTAGGCAAAATATTAGCTTTTACTAATGACTGTATTTGAGCCTTTATTCACTTTTACAAGTGTTTTACAGAATGCAGAGCACACATTATAAACCATTCCATAAACCAGCTTTCCGATGAGAATAATTACCTGTAACCTAAATGAGCCTGGCCCCTCACATCCTTCAACCGATCCATCCCTAAAGGCCTGGAAAACTAAAGGCTCTGCAGCATATCTGGAAAGTTACCAGATCTGGGCTCTGGGTGATGCTTCTTATGGTTCTACTGCTGCCTTTAAATTTACTTGGCAGGAATACTAACGCTGGCAGAAAAATTGCTCTCACCAACATCATTTTACTGAATCTCCTAGCCTTGAACAAGTTTGAATCAAGCAGTAGACTTCCCTCATTTACTTAGAACCAAAAGTATTCTCTGGCTCATAGTTCCCTACTTCTGGTTATTGTGATAAAGAGATAAGAGAGCAGGGGTGGGTAATACCTTTTGAGGTATAATCTCTGCACCACATCTCTTTATGGTAAGAGGCATTTGTTTGGGAGTGCAGAGCAGAGGAGAAACGTGCATTTCTTCCAAACATGAATGACTCCTCAGGGAATCCTTCATCTGTAGCATAAGCCCAAGAGAACACATTTTTTTTTTGCTCCCCACAGAAATAATCTAGCATTAAGTAGGCATAGCTGGAAATTCAGAGTTAGTACTGCTACTAGGATGAGATCATCAACTTTTTTCATGTATATCATGCAAAAGCCAGCAAACAGTGGCGATTTCTGGCCAAGATTCAAACAAGTGATTTAGAACTCAGAGGGTTGGTCTGCTAATTCAGCCTCAGATTGCATTTATGACTGTGTTTTAAGTGGTATGAACATAGTGGACGTAAGTTAATGTTCAAGCTAGGAGATCTCAAGGGCCTCCAGAAAAACCTTGTTAAAATTCCATGATTGAGTTGAAGAGAGGATTAGGGTAATTCCCATGTTAGTCATGGAGTTGAGTCTCTCTTTCAACTTGTCCAAATTAATTTTCATTTCTAAGGTTCATAAAAATCTGTAAAAATTGAATGGTTTCAATTTGGAACATACTAGATTGCTTATGGCTTCAAATATTTTGGAAAAAAGAGACCCTTTCCCTTGTGGATCTATTCTTACATTTAATCTGCCAGGTACTGCCACTACTACTCCTCTCCTCAATTCGAATTATGCAAATTCAGTACTTTACTGACAGTTTAGGCCCTTACCTGACATTTATGCATGTGATTTTAGCAAGTTGAGTTACACTGCACACATGCACACACCCGTTTGTACGTCTAAGTATTTACAAGATGGAAGGATAGATGTATTGAGCAAAAGTACTAAAGGCATATTAGGTTTTACCCAGTTTTCTTGTATCCTTCATGACATATGAAGAAGCACTTTTATTTGTTTAAAAAAAACCCAAACCAAATCACACAATTAATGGGTCTGAGGGCATTCAATGCTTATGAATGAGTTTTATCACAATAGTGGAAAAAGCTGTGAATGTTTTTTACTATGATGCAAAGACTGCACGCACTATCAGCTAATCCAGATAAATTCTTTTAACAGAAAAGAAAGAAGCACTAACAAAAACAGAAATCCAACTTTTTAGGACAGTGCTTTTTAACTTGGGTTCTGTTGTCATCCTAAGACTCCAGATTTATTTTGAGTAGTCTGTGACAGGCAATGGGGAAAAAGCATATTTGTATATTCTGTATAGCAACTTCACACATGTGAAATTCCTAAGGGGAGGGAGATTTTTCTGAATAGTAAGATTGTTAGTTGTTGGCACCACATGAAAATGATTTATTGCTTTAGGAAGTAAATAATCATGTATGGCCAAGAGGAATGCAGTTTTATGTAGATAGCATCAAGTGGATAAGAAAAACTGAGTGGCACAGATACTAAAATAGCTTAAATATTTAAAAAATTAGAATAATTTAAATGTTATTGTTAGTGCTGCTGTCTTTCTCTTACTTCAGTAAAATAAGTATGACACTGAACTATTCGGTCTGAGTGTTGGGTTTTTTTAACATGCCTTTTCATGTTGATCACCTATGTGAACTAAAACCCCAATAAGTTCTAGTTGTCATTTTATTTAGGGAAATATTCTCAGAAAGAGGGAAAAAAAAGGTGATGTTAGCAGTAAGTAATATTAATTTGACTGTATCTTGTAATTTCTTACAGAACTTAACCAATTTATCCTGATGGGCTTTTCTGGCCCTATCATTAGTTAAGATGCATAGCTCTACATGTTTCTCCAGTTTGTTTCTTACATCAAGACAGTGAAAGACATGGAAAGATAACTACAGCTGCAGCATTAGTGGGCTGTTATGCTCAGATTTGAAAATCAGCTGGGTTAGAAGAATGTAGCATACAGCAGTTCTGTTTCTGCTTTCGCAAGCCTCAGCAGCATTAATCTCTTTTTATTAAGATACACATATATGTGTCTGTGTGTATGTATGTGTATACACATACACACATATGTATATATATATATGATTTGTAGAAAAGTATTTTCTTTTCCCTTTTCTGATAGCTAATTGTATGTCACCACAATTATATTTCTATTAATTGCTGATGAAATTTGTAAAGGATTTCTCTACAGAGAAGAAGCTCAGCATATGTAATCCAAATGTGATACAATATATTTGCATATTGTGTAATTGGCTTCATGTTTATACCCTTAGTGTGAAGATCTGGGATCAACATATTCAAGCTGATTGATTGTATTTCATTCTTCCAGGAATCTCATTCAGCATCACTGCCCACTGCCTGCAAGGTGTTTGGCATGGAGAGTTTCTATTGAAAATCAAGATAGAGACCTTCTGATCAGCATAACATCTTTATTCAGTAGGATAGCTTAAAAAAAATAAAATCTTTTCCAGAACAAGGCTTTAATCATATGGTGTGATAAAGAATGATCGACTTGTAACTGATGATCGACTGAAAGGATGATGACTTCTAACAAGGGCGTATGATGATTTCTAATCTCCACAACAGAAAGTTTTAGAGTTTCACAGAGCTGCTTCATATTGATTAGGCCGGTAGGAAGAGGTGGACTTGCTTCTTAAAAGGCTAGCTTCAGTGAATACTTTTTTTTTATTATTTATGGTTTGAAGTGTTTTCTTTTTCTTGATTGGCTTTTCAATGATATCAAGTAATAATTTTGTTGTCTTGGATCAGAGTCTCAACTTTTTCCTGATGTATTCAGTCTGCAGAGTACCAGACTCCCTCTTTAGCCATAACTAGAATTCACTGGTGTGAATGAAGCTGTTGATTTCTCTGAAGAGGTATGTATGTAACACTTACAAAAAATAAACAAAGAAATTTCCAAAAGATGAGTCTTACTATTCCTGACTTCTAGGTAATAAAATTTAAGAATCTGTAGCCCTAGTTGTTTGTAGTAAACCAGCATAGATAGATAATAATTTAATGAAATTTTAATAATTTACTTTAATAAAAATTGGAAGAGCTGTCATGTGTATTGTCACTTTCATCCTTAAATAGAATTTTTAATACCTATAGATAGATTTGCCTAATATTTTCTATCACCAAATCTTATTTTCATTTACTATAGTATTTCCTTTATTTTTGTTAACAAGTTTCAATTCTCTGGACTGGTTGGCTGTTTCAAGCCAAGTGCTTTTTAGAAACTTTGGAAAAATCCTTTGTCCTTTTAGAGGAATGAGATCAAGGAAAAGATGTAATTTTGTTGAAAAATTCTTGCTGCTGTCTCAGGGATTTTACTCCAGGCTCTGAAGCATCGAACTTAACTTTGGGAGAAGCATGATTCTTGTGTTGAGGTTGTGCCTTTTTCAATTGCTGTTAAAGTTGGCCAAAATCTGGCATTTTTACAGACCTGAAAATTGTGTTGTTATAGTTCAGAAGAGTTTCACAGCTATATCCCCTGACAGATCCATCTGCATCCAATATACCTCCTATTTCCCCAACAACTTGTTTGAAAAGTTTTGCAAAAATTCTGCAAACAAGCCATCTTCATAGACCAAGTCAGTGTCCCTTATTTTGAGAATGGAGGAGATGCTCTGGAGTTTCCCATACTTTCTGTTGGATTAAGCACAGGAGAGATGGTAGGGACTGTCTCTATTCCTGAGTTTGTTGCTCCTCTTGGAAGGCCCCAACAGCACAGGGGAGGAGCTGGGTCTGATTGATGTATCAGAGGGTGAGCTGAAGGGAAGGGTTAAGATGCTACTTCTCTTGGGTGCAATACTGGGGAAAAAAATGTAGTGCTTAAAGATTTCCTCAACAAACAGCAGAAACATATGGATTCCTCCATCCAGTGCGGAAACTGTGTTGTCAATATAAACCGTAGATACACTTAATAGATACCTTCCTTTCTCATGGATTATAATGGTGATAATTATGTTTCCCATTGGAAACCTGAAGGTAGAATATTAAACAGCCCAGAATTATAATATAATTGATATGCTGCTGATACCCTTTTCTGATTCAAGGAAAGAAAGTGCAGTTATGGAACCTGAGTTTTCCATCGCAGTCAATGTTCTCAAAAATTGCAGAAGGATTCAGGAAGTTTAGAGCAGTTAGAAAGTTAGGGAATTGTGGATTCAAGCATCTGAAAAATTGTTTTTATCGACAAGTAGATTAATAAGAGTGATTCTTTTATTAAAAGCATTTACAATTTGTCTGCAAAAATTCAGTCCAGGTTAAAATTAGACACACAGTGAAGTAGCCATACAGAAGTATTTTACATACTTGCAGAGAAATCTGATGATTTTAAAAATCCTTCTGCTTTTTGAATCATTTTTACATTAGTAGGACTCAAAAATGGCTTTCATCTTTAAAATGACATTTTGGAGATCTTCTATATACTTTCAGCAATGCAAGCCTAAATCATCCCCAAATGCTATCTGAATTTACATGAACCAGATCATTAACCTGAACTTTACAAAGTCTCTAAAGAATTATTCATAAGAAAGAGTATTCTCCCTTGGTTACATTAGACCCCTGGCATCCTGGAGTCTTGGGTTTTTGTCCTCACAGTGCCAGGTATGTCCTGTGAAAAGTCAGATCTCTGCAGGAACAGCTGTGTCTGCAACTAAGCTCTTCAAACAAAACAAAACCAAACAAAAAGACCAAAAAAAGGGCTTTTTCCTATAGCACCATGGTGTGCTACTGTTAACAGCTGCCCACCTTGTCTCTTCCCAAGAGGTCTCCGTGCTCAGAGCCGAGGGGAACGTGTGCCTGTACCCCTCCTCAGCAGTGTGTTAGCTCAGCCGCTTCCGCAGCAGCAGGAGCCGAACAGCTGAGCGCTGCCCCCAGGTAGCTGCCGGGCAGTGGATTAGAAAGTGGCACGGTGACTCTGAGGCCGAGGAGCGGGAGGGTTGTTTGGATTGAGGTGTTAACAGCTGTCATGGCAAGATGAGACACGGCTGCTTTGTCAAAGCCCTAAATCTACGTTCTTCCTGCTTATAAACACCCCTCTGCTGCTTCTCACCTCAGGATCAGTGGGAGCTCCTGAGGGCTTGTCGTGTTTGAAAGTTGGTCCATTTTTTTTCCAGAGTCTTAAAAAAAGTATTTAGGAGTTGAAATTAAGGATTTTTTTTTTTTTAACTGTAGCCTTAATTTATTTTCTGTGTTAAAGATCACGATTCGGTGCATGTGCAGATTCTGAAAACAACTAACTAGCTAATTAAAAAAATCCATGACTTTAGTTCCTTGGCTTTAAAATAAAATCTCTTTTGCTCCACTGCTAATGGATCATATTCATTGTTTTTTTATATTTTCTGAAGTCAGAAGGGGCCATTTTAATAATTTATTTTGGCTTCATCAAAGCACAGTCTTAAAAATATTACCTAGTAGTTTTCCTAACAAGGCCAAGAACTTGTGCAGAGCAAGGGGATGTTTTTGAGGCAGACAGAAGCTTGACTTAAGAGTGACAGAATCCAGTGCAAGTCTTGCTACAGTTACATTTTCCCGGTGAGTGCGGTTCTTCTGTGAGAAGTCTTACTTCACAAGTCAGGGACAGGCACTTTTTCCACCTTGGCCTTTCTTTGAACCACTGTGGAGAGGGTGCAGTATGAGCTGCTGCTACAGCCTCGTCTGTTCACAGCTCCTGAGCTGCAGGCAGCAGCAGGGAGCTTAGCACGGACTAAACAGCCGAGTGTTCACTTTGATTTGCTGAAGGATTTTGCATCCAGTGCTGAGCTTTGTGCTACTGCAGCAGTACCTACGTTGCACCACGGCTATTGCATAGCCAAGAATAGTTTTCGGAGAAAAACAAATAAATACTGAAAATGCTTAAATGCCTCACAGGGTTTGTAGTCAGGCATTCTTTATGCATGCCTGTGATTTACCTTGAAATTGTTACTTTGGAAATGTTATGTATCCCAGATTAAATGAAGTAAAGTATAGTCTGTCTTTGGACATCATATTACATGAAACGTTACTGAAGAAGTTGCTGCCTAAACTAGATATTTATTATTTTCTACAAAAAAATCCAAATTTCATTTAAAAATTGCTCGTGGTGGAGAGTGTATTGTTGCCTGCACTAGGTTGTTCCAGTGGTTGGTTACCCTTCTCTTTAAAAATGTTGCAGATCAATGTCATGGAATCATGGAATGGTTTTGGTTGGAAGGGACCTTAAAGATCATCTAGTTTCAATGCCCTTCCAGTGGTCAAGGACACTTTTCACTAGACCAGATTGCTCAGAGCCCCATCCAACCTGGCCTTAAACACTTCCAGGGAAGTAATGAGTAAGCTACATTTATCTAACTTGTCTAATTTCTCGGCACTCACTCTTGTTCCTTTTGTCAGCACTGAAAGAGTTAACTTTTTCATGTGTGTGTTCACTGTATTGGACCTACAGACCAGTTACCTTTGATAAGTTGAAGCTTTTCCTCATTAAGCTAACTAAATCAAAGTCTTTGAGTATTTCATTAAGTACATAGTTCCCAATAATTTAATAAATGTTCCAGTTCTTCCCTGACCCTCTAATTTTTAACATGCTGCTTGAAATACTGGTACTAGAACTGCGTGCTGTATTTCACCAGCAGCTGCAGCCATTTGAAAAACAGAAGTAATACATGTACAAGACTCCTACTCAGTGCTCCCATGTTAGCAGATACAGTGATCATATTAACCCTTGCATCACACCTTTGGATGACTCCCAGTCAGAACCAGTTTCCCAGAATAGTATCCTTTCCTCAGAAACACGCCCTTCAGTATTTGTTCTCAGGCATCTGACTTTTACAGGAACAACCCTCATTTTCCTTTGCACCGAAGCTTTTGTAAATACATTCTTTGCAGTTCCAGTCCTGGCAGTCTTCCACTTCCATCCCACGCTCATCACTTTACATCTCTCCGTATTCTCTCCTGACACTGATTTGGAGTCATCATGACCAGATTGCCTTTGCAAATAAATATGCTTGGGAAGCCAGGAGTGCTGATAAATAATGTTGAGTTTCCATATCCATTAAAGCAGCCATGTCCCCTTTGATTCTGCTTGAATTTATTGTAAGCTTCTGAAGAGAAGAATGTGTAATCCCACCTGGAGATGAGTCAGTAAATTGTAAACACATACAAGATTTTCAGAACTAGTGAAGAAATCCCTCCAAATATGGATCCTCGTGTCGGTGGCTAAGAAATCACAACAAAAGAACTGAAGGATGAGAAGAACTGAAGAGAACTGATGATGATGAATGTACCACAGTTGTGAGGAGCCTGGATCTTGGTTGCATCAAACCAAAGAGTTATACAGTGTTTAGTTATCCATCAAAACCACAATTGATATGATCCATGGCTGTAACTTTGCATTGTATGCACTAAATTCCAGGCCTTAGGGGTGTTTCTGTCATGCTGCAGCTCGCATAAAGGTGGTATCTGTTCTCCACTGAGAAGCAGACATCTCTGAAGGAAAAGAAATAAGAAGAGATCTGTTTGGGGGATTATTATATTTGTTCTAAGAGAGCCATGAAGAGACAGCTGAGAAGCAAATAGCTTCTTATTCTAGGACCAAGGGATCAAACTGGATAAAAAGAGCCAGGAGGGGTCAAAATGAAGAAAATGAGTGGAAAAATTACACCAATGGAAATCTTCAGCAAAAGGCTGGGTAGCACAGCCCCAAGCTTTGCTGCTGTCACGGTGGGGAGCACCCTTTCAAGCACTGGCCATAGGACCTTCCCACAAAAATCACTCAATCCTTCTTTCCTTCCGGCTGAATAAAACAGTCATTTCCACAAATCCCTGAGAGAAATTTAGCATTTTACCTTAAGTGGGCCAAAAGCATTTTCCAATTTTAAACTAAGCAAAATTAAGCCAAACTATTATTTTTTTGCTGTCTGAGGAACACAGAGAAAGCACCATATGCTGGGGAACTGAAAATAAATCAGATATTCCCTAGTGAGGTGTGAATTCTCAGTAACATTAATATCTAGATTATCCAGAGAACAGATTTTCTTTTGGACACTGTTGAAAATGAATCCCAGTTCCTGGCAATGTTGATGTTTCCGCATTAATATTAGTGGACTTTAATAACTGATGAGGCCCTGTGGCAACATGAAGAAGTATTTTGTCCTGTAGATGAAGATTTTGAGAGATGAAGGCTTGAAACCTTGTAAAGGTTAGTCATATACACCCCTCTACGAGTCCTAAGGGAATCGGGAATGCAACTGTACAATGCAGTTCATAGGGAGCCTGTCGCTCCTCTTCCATGAGCCAGATGACCATGACATCTGAAGGTACACCATACTGCACAGTGGTATCCATCTGCTATAAAATTCAAGTTTCATAGGCACAGCCTATTCGTATAAATAAAATTTATATTCAGAGCATTATTCAAGATTCCTTCAAGTGTCCTGAAAGCAATTCAAAAACAGGAATGGCAAAAGTAAAAGGATGTCAAAAAACCGAGGACAGTCTGAGTCAAAGTTTGAAATTCTTTTCTTCAGGGACTATTCTTCACTGAGAAAAAAACCACAACAACCCAAACATGTAGTATAGAGGTATGTGGTGGAACACCAGACCATAGTGCATTTTCTCAGAGTGGTGCATTTGAAAAAACAATTAGCATTAAAATAGTCTCATTAACAATGGACTACTCTAAGCTGGTGCCATAAAGTGACACAGACCCACCTGGGTTTGGTATTGCTAAATTGCTGTGCTGAAACTGATTTATGGTTTTTAATTGACCATCTTGTGTATGGTCAATTACAGGTGCGGCCTCAGAAAGGTGTATGTGAAACATTTCTTCAGATGATTTTACTCGCTATTGTTTGCTAAAACCTGTACCAGGAAGTATTATTATAGTACTGAGAAAGTTTATTTTATTGACTGCCATGGCTCTCCCCTAGCTCATTCTTGTCTAAAAACTGGGCACAGCCCCATAAACCACAGAAGTACAGAATCAAGATTAAAATTAACCTCAGTGCCACTTAGTGAGATCATTTAAGCAGTTGAAGTCAGCGTGGTTTTACACCAATTAAGTACTGTTACAAGGCAAAATCCCATTGACTAGAATTATGTCAGTGTTTAGTGCAAAATAATGTACATTATTCTAGCTATATGAAGTCATGGTGGAGTATGGTGCCAATACATTTTAAGAACACTTTGCACAGTCCTAGCAAAAAATTTAAATATTGCCAGTGTCACTTGAAGAACAGCATTTTCTTGATGTCATGCTGGGTCTGAAGAAAACACCTAATGCAAAATATTGAATAGGATATCAATGAAGGGTTTTGTTTGTTTCATACCAAAAGGAAATGAAATAATAATACTGTTACCATGAAGCACTCCACCGAGGTAATGATTCATCTAAATCCAAAATAAAACCAAAAAAGACCAAAACCAAACACTTCCTACCCCCCCCAAAAAAAGCTCACTTTTACTTAAAAAATAAAAGCTCATTTTTTATTTTAAAAATAAAAGAAACCAAACCCATTTACTCTGTTTGTGTTGGATGGAAGAATCAGAAATAGAACTCTGGCGAGCCAATAGAGTCATTTATCTACACAACCATCATAGTTTTATAGATCTCTAACCATGTAGCAATCAGCTGTGTTACTCTTGCTTTGTGGAGAAGTGCAAGAAAAGAGATGAGGATATCTCCTTAGTCCTTACAGAGCAAATAGATCTTACAATAAATTCCCAAAAATTAAAAAAAAAAAAAAAATCTGTGTTATACTAAAGGCATTAAGCAATATCTTTTTAAGTGTCTTGCCAACATTTCAAACATGGAACTAACAAAACTACTCCTGTAATCACCATAAAAATTAATAACCTTGAAGCTGGGAAGGTCTCAGAGGCTTGGACAAAGGAGTCTGCACCTGCCTTACATTGTTATTTTATGACCAAATTTTTTCAATTGGTAATACTCTATTATAAAAGCTTTAAGTCTCCTTACATGTTAAATCAGGCACTGTATAGAGAAAAAAATCAGAAATTTTAAATCCCCTGGAAATTAGGCACTGGGATGGTGGTTTCTTTGAAACAGAAGAAGCCTACTCTTAGGATGAAATGGTTAATAAAATCCACAGGTCACCAGAAAAAAAGGAGTGGTGAATATTTTGAGCGTATTCTAAATGGTCACATTTGAACCCTGCTTCTCCTTGGTGAAACCCAAGTAACATTTACTGCTAGGAGTGAGTCAATGGACTTCTATTAAATTTCTTCTTTATATTTGTCATGACCTGAGAATCTGCCATTCCTCTGGCCCCCACTGCAGGGAATGAACAATGTGCCCTCTACTGTACTGCAGTTTAGTTACCCTTTGGATGCTCCTTCACTTGCCTTAATCCTCTGTGTCCCGGATTTATCCTAATTCTCTGAATTCAGCCTAATTTTCAACTCCATTGAAGGTATCTCGTACAGTCTGAGCAAATGTTGCATGAGGAACTCATTGCTGCATTATTAAACAAATGCAGCCAAGGTGATTAGACTTGGACAGCTGGCTGGTGTTGAAATTCTTATTTTAAAGATTCCTGTAGTTATTTTTTTCTTAATCAGTCTAGAAGTGACATGTTGCTATAGACAATCAATTTGTTTACAGCAGAACATAAAGTCTAATATTTGTTTTTCATTGCTCCAGCCACTCACGTGTGTGTATGAATTACATACTGCGCTCACAAAAAAATAAAATTGAAAAAGCACAACATGAGGCAATTTTCATAAAAGGCTAACAGTGCTGACAGTAGGTGTCCTTTTAACTGAAGACTTTTTTTCTTCAGGTCTCTTCAGTAAGAGGGTAAGTTCTTTAAAATAACAAAGTTAATTGTAGCTAGCATTGAAATGATAAATAAAAGATTTGACTCTCTACAGGAGGCTATTTTTTCAACTGATGAAAGGAGAGACATGTCTGACAGATAAATAGGATTAATTTTAAAAACATGCTCAGCCTTGGACATTATGTCCAAAAGCAATGACAAGATTACTGTTGTCTTTAACGCATGTACAAAAGTTTAATTTTAGGGAAAACACTGGAAACGCTAAGACAGTAGGCATTTGATTTGCTGTGATGACTTAATAGACAGTTTAGCAACCTTTCAAATTGATGGCTGACAATTGAAAAGGGTGCATTTCAAATAAGTTGTCGGGATTTCACAATCTTGGCTCCTACAGGCTTTACTGGAAATCGTACTGTTAATACCTTTGGTAACAAGTCTAAGTTTTCTTGAGTCAGTTATTTTGAGTACCACCAACTTTCCCTGTCAAGCAACATGGGCAAGGAACACACAGCTTTGCCATACTGATCTAAAAGGAAAAATTAATCACATTTTAGACAATTTGCTTTGAAAGTGAGATCCTGATCACCTTGAAATTAGTTTATTTTCAAACAATTTGAGATGGTATTTTGTTACATGAACACACAGCTCTCTAAAAAGAAACTTTTACATGTTCACACACTGAAGCTAGATAAAGAAAATATAAGAAGCTATTTTGAATTTCCTGACCTTCACAGATTGAAGTTTCAACTTCAATCACTGCTAACACAGTTTTTCTTCTTCCCTCCCCTTTTCACAATACAATAAAATTTTATTTGAATATTGTAGTGTGGGTTATAAAATCTTAGAGAATTGAAGTGGCAAGTCTCCAGGATCTGACTGTGCTAAGGGAAGAGATAAATTATCTTTCTTGAAGAAGAGAGTGATTGCTTCATTTTTAAAACCTTTCTGCTATCAGGAATGAAAAACAAACACTTGGATTTTGGTCTGTGACCTCCCTACAATGTCCATGAAGGGAATCACATAAATGTCAACTAAAGCAGGCCCTCACCTAGCATGGGGTTTGAAACAATTTCCAGAGAGAGTGAGGGCTTCACCAGCTCAAAGAATAACATTTTTGAAAGACATTTTGGGGACAGGTGTATTATTATGATTTACAGTAACTGAACTCTTCCAACTTTTGTTGTTTTAAGCAAAAGAAATATTAGGAAGGTTTTAGATTAATATTAATATGACTTCTACCTCTGAAACAGAGAACGATTCTAACATTTTAAAAGTCAATAAAGTATGCTTAGAGGAGCATTCTTGTTATACCAGAAATACACTTTTAAGCAAACATATTGTTATTCTACAGGATTTGTCTGTCTCTTTCTATGTAATAACACAGTTCTAACATAAATAAGAAGAAACCTAAGTAATAGAAGTACGTCTGCTTAGAACATTAGCTGCAATACTGACAGTCCTTGTCATTGTTAAATTTTACATCTTCATTGCCAAATACGCATGAGGCAAAATAAATAATTTTGTGTAACTGCAGAAACCTTTCTCCCCCAGATTCCTTTCTTTTCCCCTCTAAGACTTTTTCATGCTATTTTAGTGGTAGCATAAGATGTTGACGTCTTTATGCTGCAATTTGCTGATATGAAGTTTCATTGTACATGTTAATATAGGAATGCTACAAGAAAGTTGCTTGATCTTCTTCCAAGTTTGAAATACCAATTTTAAGCAGCAATAGTCTCGTTCACTAATTGCTGTTTATTTCTTACATGCTGCTGTATTTTTCCTTTTCTTATTTTCTCTCTCTACCACAGCAGAGTCTTTTTAATTGCAGCACAATTTTTCATTCTGCTCAGGTCAGTTTTATTTCCCTTCTTCCCCCAGCTTTAACAATATTTGCACAGAAAAATACTGACTGCTGTGTTATTTTTGGCTTTCGATAAAAGTAGACAATATATTCTAGCTTTGCATTAAAACTAAGGTTAAGTAGAGTTGTAAGTAAGGTGTGGACCAAAACTGAAAAAACTGCTTAGCTAAAATGTTGGGTTTTTTTCAAGAGGTCTTTTTCACATTGAAACAATAATTTTCAGTGATGCAAATCTGCAATCTCATTCCTAAAGAAAAAAAAATCAGTTATCCTTTTCATTAACCGGTTAAAAAAAAAACAAGGGCAAAACCTATGGGTTTTTTTCGCATTTCCAAAGATGGGAAATTGTTCTTGTTGTAGATGCTTTAAACTTGAAACAGCCATAACGTTCTAGCCTCTAGCCCTTCCTTCAACTTTGCCTCTTAGGTCAAGAAATAGAAATGAAAATATTAATGAAGGTTTTGCTTTTAGTACCCAGACTTGGGGTCTCTTCAGGCATCCTGGAGGCTTTTCTTGAACTGCTTAATGCTTCAAGGGAAAAGTATAAGTTTCCTTGTACTGTCCTAGTGTTACCAAACTGAATTTTAATTAGTCTGCACGTACTTAAGGAAAGAAGCCATCATCTCACTTTATGCTCTGTGTATATCTATGTGTTCATAGCAAAATCAGTTCTTCAGTCTGATCCAAGTCTAAAAATTGGTCTCAAATTAATAGGAAAAAAAGCTCATATTCATTAAATGTTCTGTGTCCATTCTCATCTTACCAATTGTTTTCTTCTCTGCACAGTTTTTTCTCCATCTTTCTCTATTTCCTACACTATATTCGTAAGGCAGTGAAATGTCAAGGTACTTAAACCAAAATAACTCAGCATTAGATAAAACAACAACTAAAATCGTGGGCTGATTTTCCCCTCCTCCCACTCTTCTTTATATTAATGATGGTTATGAAAGACTGTACAAAATTTCCGTGGAAGGTGGAACATAAGTGCTGCTTAATAATGAACTTTGCAAAATGCCTTTTGACACGCCTTTATTACTGACACTGCATACCAGGCTCCTGCTGAGTTTAGGGCCTTTCCCTTCTGAGTGCTGTGTAAACAAAGAAGCTTTATACTGCACAGGGGGAGTGAAAGTAGGAAGTTATTCTTCATCTTCAAGAAGGATGGTGAAAAGGGACTGTGTTCATTCTGTTTTTGAGAGTATCTCTGGCCAGATAAGATTTGACCTGTAAGACGGATACCACAGGAGATGTTACAGTTGAATGAACCTGTTAAGACAACCAAGAAAAGGAGGCTCTG
Organism: Struthidea cinerea; assembly: GCA_013397865.1. Taxonomy (NCBI): domain Eukaryota; kingdom Metazoa; phylum Chordata; class Aves; order Passeriformes; family Corcoracidae; genus Struthidea; species Struthidea cinerea. Next base: position 603,298 of record VZTI01005253.1, on the reverse strand, counting down.
TAAATTGAGTATGTGCTGTCCTGTGTATTCCTGTGTCTTCTCAAATTTCAAAAGTCCCAAGTTTTAGAAAAGTTAGAATAATAACAAGACTTCATACAGGACTTTCCAGCAGTCCACTATTACGTAGTACTTGAAATAAATGTTGATTTATGTTGTTGTAGTTCTGATAAGTACTTACATTACAGTTATTTTTGGAACATTCTGATGAGGTTTAAATTAAAACAGACAACTTGGAACTGCCATAGAAACTTTTATTTAAAAAATAACTTGAATATAAATCCATATAAAAAGCTTTTGGTGACTAAGTGAATAAATACAGAAGAACACCCATAAAGAATCTTGAAAACCTCTGCTACAATTTTTTATTACTTTGTTGTAACATTTATGTTAAATAGGCCACTTTAATCTCAGCTCTTTAAGTTACACATGAGCCTGTTAGATCTTCGGTTCCTCTTCCATCTTCACATACCTGCTATTTAATGCAAGTGTAAAAGATTTTAAAGTTCCTGTTTCCCTTTGTTCACAGGGCTGGAATAGAGGACAGGTTTCCATCATAGAGAAGAAAGAACTTTTATAATGACAAAACAATTAATTTTCACAATTGGACTGAAATATGTCTTTTTCTAATTGAGAAGGTAACAGTATGTATTAGCACCTTCGAAGTACTGAAGTCTCCCTTTGAATCATTCTTCCCATCTCATCACCAGACTTGTCAGGGATTTTGTTGGCATGTATGCAGCAAATGTAAATGTTTAAGCTGGAGCTGTGGCATGGAAAGCATGGTCTGAAGGAGATAGATGTAGAGTCTAGAAATTTCTATCAATTCATCTTACTTTGTAAAGCTGTAAAGATAATTAAGTCACAGCATTTGTCTTAAAAAATAAGCCAATATTGCCTCTGTGCAAGCACACATTCTCGCATCTCTTCTAGTTTTCTGTTATGCAGTACAACTTTACAAAAAATATTAGTTGTAAACAGCAAACAACTGGATCAAAAATAGACACTCTTTCCTTCTAAACTTGAGACAGGATGAACAGCAAAATTATTCTCCTTTCCAATTCCAGTATCCTCTCATACGGTCCCTCATGTGATCAGAAGAACCCCTCTCCTCTTCAAGTTTCACAAGTCATGTTTTTCAATACAGAAATTAATTTTTAAACAGAGCAGCAATAAGATTTCCTCTAAAAAAGATCAAATCCAGATATTTTTCTTGAACTGTTGATTTTTTAATGTTTGAACTTAACGATAATTGATTCCTAGAAGATTTATTTGCTTAGAGAATTTTTTATCATCAATACTTCAGTGGCCATTTTGCTGTTCTGGCTGCTGCCAATGCATCATAGACTTCTCTGTACTGGCTATCCAGTCACGTGCTGTTCAACCATTGCCAAACCATCCTCACATTTTCCACTAATAGAACTGCAGTAGAGAGAAATTGTCACGTTTATAGTGTTGCTAGAAATAATAACCCTTTAAGACTTAATATACTAAAAAGGCAAATAAAACAGCATCCCTCAAGATGGCTGAAGCCATGAAACTCAGTTCTGAAGACTATTTTTTCTGTACATTGCTTTTGCTTTCAGACTTTACCATCACTTCATCTTGTACTGAAGAAAACATAAATTGCTCAACAACAAAGTAAAATTTAGGAGAATTTCTAACTCATAAAAGAGATTAAAGTACACTCAATCTCAAGAACATTTGTTAGAAAGCCAGCTTTACTCACGTCTTTTGCATCCTTCCACCCACAAAAGCAACTGTAAAAACTGAATTTTGTATTAGTCTGGGAAAAGAAAACTGCAAAACCAAAACCATTAGTATTTGGAGATCAGGTAGGTGTGCATAATAACTTTTTCTATCTATTTTTTTTTTCTAATGATGCAGTAATGCATTATTTATATGTTGACATGCCCTGAAAAGTGCTAATACTACATGAAGGAAGGGGACTTGAGGAGGTAATCTGTTCTCAGTGGGAAACATAAGATGCGCGATCTCTAGGGAAGATTGCTGAGGGGAGGGAAGGGCTCAATTTCTTGCATTAGACAGCCCCAGCTGTGTGTGTCGTCTGAAGAGGGAAGCATGGCGCCTCTACCAGCTCATCTGCTTCTGTGGACTACCCAGCAGTGCTGCATTCTGCATGCAGCTCTGAATCAGCACTGAGGCTGCTTCCATATCACACCATTATCTCTCTACCATGAAGGTCTTTGCGTCTGATGAGCTTAACCTGAGGTATTTGTATTATTCAAAACCACTCTGGCAAGTAGCTCTCAGAAAGATGTTTATGCATTTCCCACGAAGTTTGAAATTTGTGGACTATGTACAAACTAGCCCAGGTGTCTTTTAAGTATCTGGCACAGAAAATCCAAGCATGTTGTTATGGTTGCATGACTAACTGTGCTTTAGATCCTGCTAGGATATCTATTAAGTGACAGGCTTGTTTTCCCTCACCCATCACAGAACATGAAGCCTTGGAGTCCCGTAGCTCTGTATTCTCATCTGTGTTGGCATTATGGACCCAGTTACACCCAGCAAAAGCAAAATCTTCCCAGTCAAAGAGCTTATGATCCACACACTACGTAAAAATTACTCAACCTTATGCATTTATTCATTCATTCATTCATTCACTCAAAGAACACAGAAAAGCAGGAAAAAGATAAAAGATTGGGCGTATACCTGTATATTTTCTCTTTAACTACCACTTAGTCTTTACTTTCAATGCTTGGTAAATCAACTTGCACACAGTTCTGGTCTGGGAAAAATAAACTAAGCTTCTGCAGTGTGCTTTATCTAGCTAGGTGTAACTGCTGTGATACAGTGACAGCCTTAGGTCAAGAGGATTAAACTGAGCAATGCTTACAGCTGCTCATCATACTGTTTCATCCAGGTAGTACATTTGGCTGCCTCTAAATCTTAGAAGTAGGAAGTGGGTTAAGCATCCCAACTAGCAATAACACAGGAGGACGTCACTCCTAGAGAACCCAAGCCTGAGTTTTAAATCAGGAAAAGTTGTCTTTAGAGTTCCACTGCACAGAATCAGTCCTGCACAACCTTTTTCTATCAAACACCATGAAATCTAAATGTATTATTCAAAGGAAGAAAAAAAAAGGGGGGTGGAACAGGTGGGGACTGAAATCTTGCTGTACATATTTGGTGTGTAGGAAAACTGCAGTATTTTTAATGAAGCTAGGATATTAGATGGTGGACTGAGTTCAGTTCTAGGTGTAAAAGCAGAAGAATGAATGTAATCCAGAATTTGAAACACCTCATGTTCCAGGGAAGACTGCATCATGAGATATTTTCCATAAGGAAAAGAGACAGGGGAAGGACGTGATTACAAAATTCAAATACTTTAAGAGTTGCTTGTTATTCTTTATGTCCATGGAAACTAATGTAGCAGAGGAAAAGAGAATGTGCGAGGAGTATTTGAGCAATAGTGTCCTAAGGGCTGCCAGGTCTCCGTGCCTCATAGGAAGGACTGGAAGAGGAGAGGATGATCGAGTTAAGGGCCACCCAGGTAAGTTAGATCTGTGGGTCTGTGTGGGGTATCTTGAAGGGTATTAGGAGGACTGGTCATTCCGAGGCTGCTGTTTGTCATCTTTGAAGTCGTGTCCTACCAATGTTCCCACTTGCACGTGCAATGAGACCTTCACTATCTTACAACTTGACAATCAAACCTGGGCCACAATCCATGGTATCATTAAGTTGTCTAACAGCTAACATGTTAAAACTCTAAGAATTTCACCACTTAAATTCCTTTAATTACTTTAAGATGACACGATGCTATTTATGAATATTAATGTGATACTACTCGTGAATGTTAACATGCTGCTACTTATGAATAAGTGCATTACGGTGAGGTTTGCCATAGATTTCCTACCAGATCAGGGGCTTTTTTTAACTCTGAATCTTGATGTCTTTTTGTTCGTAGCTGAGGGTCAACTGTACCAGATATTCCTATTCTCCCATCTTTCTTTCTGAGTTTCCCAAATATGAGTCAGCCTGATCTAGAGCTGTACCTGGACCAGAAAGCTGAAAAGCAGAGTGTATTAACACTCTGCTAATTTGCCTCTCTGGCTGCCAAGCCAAAGCACACGCACAACTTCCTAGCTTGGAGTACAGCCAGGATAAATCTATGACTACACTTATCCGAGCAGATACACATTTCAACATCTAATTCCTTTTTACGAACATCATTCTAAAAACCCTTTCCTCTTTCAGGGTAGGAAGCCTCTGTCTTTATACATGTCTTAGCATCAGTGTTGCTGGAGGCAGTGGGAAGCAGCAGCCATTTTTAAAGAGAATAATTCTTTTTTTCACTAAGAAAAAGCACCAGCTTTTAATGAAAGCAAGTTTCAGCTTTGTGTTTTTATTGATAGTTCAAACAACAGCAGAGCTAAAAAGCACAGGATAAGGAAGAGTGTGTGTGTAGGTGTGCATTTAAACAGAGTGTGTTTAGAAGAAGTATGAGAGAGTATTTATGGCAGAGGAGAGTATGTGTCAGGGATATGTGGGAAGGGTAGGGAGTTGTGAGGAAGTCTACCATGGACACTTCAGCCACATGGGCTCCTACTTCACCAGAAAGAGAAAGAAAGAGGCACTTTCATGTGTTCTGGGGAGTCATTCCTTTTAATAAATATTCCACTAAAGGTGAGGATCCTTACAAATGCCTCAGTCATGACCTGAGGATATTGCATGATTTCACTGGACATCGTAGATCAGAAATGAGTTGATTTGGTTTCTCTGCTGTCCATAGCTGGTACTTGGTTTTTAGAACTAATGTTTAGCATTTTTTTATCTATGTATTTGTTGTACTTCTAAGCTCTCTTTTGACTATATTTTGTATGAAGTTTTTGGGCAGAAAAATACAGAGGTGTTGGTTGAACATGATTTTCAAGCAGAAGCACTTCTTGTGGAAGATTCTGTTTTGGTAAAAAATTGATAGTTTAAAGAATTGCAAATCAAAGCTCTGTCTATAAAGCATCAGAATCAATCATTTCATGAGTCAGTAATTTTTTCAATTCCAAATTTAAGTTAATTTAATCAAACCTTTTAAATAAGTTCATTGTTGAAATTGATTATACTGTTGACTGAATTGTTTAAATTGATCTGGATTGTACTGAATATTCTTGAGATCTTAATTTTTTTCTTGATTTTGTGTGGGAAGAGATTCTAAAATCTTCACCTTTTTCATGATGATTAAACTATTTCCTATACAGTTTTAATTTGTAACAGTGTAAAAATATGTATATAGATTTCACATATATGCCGTCAACGTTAACTCAGTTTTATTGTAGGTTTTTATAGCAATTTATTAACTGACACAAATACATTAAGACCATATTGTAAGCCAACCACTGATATAGACAAATTGAGGCTTAAATTCTATCTCAGCTCCTGTTCTCCCCTTCGCCTTCCAGCACTACGTTAAATGAAATGATTAACATTGATCACATGCAGTTGTAGCTGAAAGTGGCAAGATTTGTAAAGGCCATTATTTCATGTGGTAGCTTAATTCATAGTCCTGTAGACATCCCTAAAGAGTTGTGTCTCCTGCACAGCAAGCTTTACTTCTGTCATAAAATTGCCCTTGTGTCTGAAAAATAATACTACCACCCATTAGTCATCATTTGAGAGCTTTAGGTGATTTTTCAGTTACCTTGGTTCCACCCCAAATCTTGTCCGGAAAATAAAAACTGTGATCCAGCACAAGGAGTGAAAAATAGATCAAATGTACTCATGGTAGGTTACATTATTGAGGACACATACTTAAGCTTTATTACTATTATTATTATTATTATTGTTATTATTATTATTATTATTTCCTAATGACTGATAATTTCCTGTCCCGATAACTTCCTGCAATAATGTTGGGATGGGACAAGACGATGGATGATGATGTCATTTTCCTCCAGGTTGTGATGGAGGGATGAACCACCACCAGATTTACGTTATCAAATAAATAAATATCAGAAATAAACTTGTGGAGAAATCTGGTACAAGCAAAGTACTGCTCCAAAACTGAGTCAGGCTGACCAGCTGCTCACACATACTTTTGGTCAAAATGGACGGAAACATTGCAAAGCACACTGCACAAAGTATATTCTGTTTACCTGCGTGACCTCTGCCTTGCTTTGATTCACCTCCATTTGGCTATACCTCATTCATGAGATTCTAGTGATTACTGCTGAAGTAATATTTTCCTTGAAATATCATCTTTTCCCCTGCATTTCTTGATTTCTCCATAATCCTGGTATTTTAAATGCAGCATTCTTTACAGTAGTTTTTTTGTTTTGTTTCATTTTGTTTTTCAAGTAATATTCCTTTGCCATTGGAAAAAAATACCTGCTAACTAGCCATGTCCATTTGGTGGCATAGCACCTTTTATAACATGATTATTTATATCCTATGGAGAGGTAACAAGGACTAGGTAACTCTATTACCTATTACAAATAGAAAAGATCCACAATTTGACACAATTCAGCATGTCAAAAGGGAGATTTAATGAAATATCAGTGAGTAAATAGGAGACATAGGAAAGGGGTAGGAAATGATGCAAATAATCCTCATGCTTTCCAACACAGATGAAGCGGTGCCGGGCTGCAGTCATTTGGTGCTGGTAAAGTCTGGTACTGTCCTTTTCCCAACTTCTCCTAAATGTGAAGGGACATTTTAGGGAGGTATCAGCACAAGTATTTAAGGGATATAATATAGCACTGACAGCCTTTGATTAGGACAATGCTTGAAAGCATGTCCAAATGCGTATGTGTAGAAATACACAAGTGTGTATTACGTGCATACATGCACACACAGATACATGTGCGTCTGTATATATGGAGAGAGAGGCAAAAATGTGTAGCATGTAGTTAGCTATGTAGTTAGTGTGGAGTGTTCTTCAGTTTGCTGTTGTGAAAATGACAAGTTTGATCACTCCATGTCATCTATACATGTTTGTGGCTTACTGGTTGTTAGAAAAAAACGGGTTTTACTTTGATCTGAAAGGTGAGTGAGATATGGTTTGTTCTGATTCATTCCAGATCTGTGTAAATATAGCCTGTATTTTAGCTGGAGAATTTTTGCTGTGAGTGGATGGAAAATGATGTATGGAACAGAAGGAACATAGTTTAAATTTTTTTAGGCAGAAGCTGAACAGGCAACATCGACTGTTGGATAAAAAAGCAGTCTAAAAAGTCTCTTTTGATTTGTAAACTGAGCAGATTTAATCTGGAAATCACCAAGGGAAAATAAATACAGTACATGATAGATGTCATTTTTGTAGTGTCATTTTTTTTTTGACCAGAGTTACACTTTAGCAGTTCTGCTGACATGATAGATGTTCCAGAAGAGTCTTGTGCCTGACAGAATTTTAACTGCAAACCTTTATACTTAACACATATCTCCTAAGGCAAAAAGACCCACCACAATCAACACTAACATCATTTAAAACTGCATCAGCCAGAAACTCCAAGTCTCTGTCAGTTATGATTGCTGCCCATTAATACAATCCTTTGTTATTGTACCACCTATTATTTTACCACTTGTCATTATACCACCCATCCCTAGGTGGTATGAATGAAGTTTGCTTTTTCCAGTAGAAGTAAAATGAAGTTTTATGCTCCTAGAAGTGTTATTATCCATACTGCATGGTTTCAAAATCACACAACTTGTGTGATTAGTCCCATATGGGAATAGATAACTAGCAATGGTACCTAGAGATTTGTAGGACATGGATTTGCTGCAGTAAGGCCACTAGAATAAGTGGGGAGCCTGACAGAGGATAATTTTAGAGGAATAGGACAGCATGAGAAATGACAGTAGAAAAGTAAAAGAACTGAAAAAAAATGGCGAAGAGAAAGTGCAAAGTGAATAGTGGCACTAAATCCAGCAAAGAGTAGTAAAGGAAAAAAAGCAGATATCCAGGGGAGTGAATAAGCCTTTAGTTATCCATAAGTGGTCCCATTACCAATTTAGAATTCATTACAAGCATTAGCATGGCAGCCATCAGCATCGTTTCTGGAACCTCCCTAAATGCTTTCTTTCATCCTTGTGAAAACCTCCAAAGCATAGCAATACAGCACGCCTGGCGCAGCGCCAGCTTACAGCTTCTCAGCTGCATAGCAAAACCAGAGATATGCTACCAGAGGGCGGAAAACGTGGAAAACGTGGGGCCAGGCCAACGTCCTCTCCTGTCACTGGGATGGGCAGAGATGGGACAAAGGGTGGCCATGGGGAGGGAGGCTCATTCCTGCGATGGATGAGGGGACAAGCTGTGTTCTTCACCCCTGACCTCCCACTGGCACCCACTCAGCTGCAGGAGTGACAGCAGTGGTCAGGGAGATCTCCAGGGCTTTGGCACAGCAGCTTAATTTGCTGAAAATCTATTGTTATCCCAACTGCGGTATGGCTGGATTCCCTCTGCTGCCAGCTGAAGAGTAAGGGAGACTGACCAAATCTCCTGATATTTTGGGCATCTCTGGTTTCATAATATCTGATAATGTGTGAATCAGTGTTCTCAGTGATGCTAGCTCAGAAAGCAACAATGGAGATATGTTGAGTTAAAAATGCTTGTCAAATGGTGTTTGCTGGAAAATACTTTTTTGAGAATGGCTAAAGCCTCGTAGAAAGTTCTGCTGAATTTGACTTATTATTTTAATTGATGAAGGTTGAAATATTTTAATGCTTCGTAAATGTGGTTTTTTTTGTTTTGCCTTAAATAATTGATTTTAAAAATTAAGTACAAAATAGCAGTGCAAAATGTGTTAATAAGTGAGAACATTCAAACTAAAGTGAAAGCTATCTTTTTAAGTCAGACAAAATGTTTCAGTTTCCAAGAAACAACCTTCTTTATTTTTTTCTAATGTCAGTAGTAAAAGTGGAGGAAATTTTTGAAAAATAGATGCTAAAATGAGAACTATGCCTGTAGCTTCTCTGAGGACCGCTGCTCTTTCTTGTGTCCTTGGAAGGCATTTGTGCAGTCCTCCAGTATTTGAGGCAACATTATTGTGGCATTTTGTTTTACTCAGGCAGTAGCAAATGTTGCAAATAACTGAGTATCTCTCTCTTACTCAAATATTGAATTTGCCTGGGACACTTAGAGATTCAAACTTATTTACAAAGACAGTTGTATCAATACAACATCCTTCATGGTGACCCTCAGAGTGTCTTCAGGGAAGCTATACTAACAGCATAATATTTTCTGAGAAATATCTTTTCCCTTGTAAAAAGAAGCAGGCAAGTTTTTACTTAGCTGAGGTAAGCTGGTGTTAGTCTAATGGTCTATTAGGAAGAATTTTTGAAAATGATCTTAATGTCTGAGACAATTCTGGTGTAAGAACATATAACCAACACTGATATCCTCATTACTCACGATGAGAAAATAAGTTTTTTTTATGAATTCTAAACCTAAACTTTTTCATTTCAAGAAGTGTAGCAACATTGTTAATGTTAGGTGTTTTACAGTGCATCACAGAAAGATTGGTCTAATTTCCCTTCTGACTCATGCTTTCACATCCCTGGGTCAGACTTACATAGCTAGATTCCTTCATTCTGTGAACACTGAAATGTCCTATGTCATGATTGTGTTTCCTTCTCTTTCATCTAGATCTCCAGATAAATATGAGGAAATGTTTACTGCAAATATTTAAACTTTTATAATGACAAGTGATACTCAAAATGCAGCTTAAAATACAGACTTCTTCCTTCTTACCCCCTCTGTATCCACTAGGCACCATTCTGTGACAATGATGAATTTGAAGAGAAATAATACAGATTGGTCTTTGTTGGCATTTCCATTAAGACATTTTGCCTTTGAAAGTGTGGGAGAAATCAGCAGCTTATTTGGGTGAGTCTTATTTGCTGTCAGGGAGCAGCTGGTACAGGCTAAAGCATTGGTCTTCTCTTTTGCTTTGCTTTTCATTTCATCTTGTTGCAGCAGAACAGCGCTTTTCATAGAACTATAGAATGGTTGGTGTTGGAAGAAACCACAAAGATCATCCAGTTCCACCCTCCCTGCCATGGGCAGGGACACCTTTCACCAGACCAGGTTGGTCAAAGTCCCATCCAACCTGGCCTTGAACACATCCAGGGGTGGGGCATACACAACTTCTCTGGACAACCTGTTCCAGTGTCTCACCAACCTCCCAGTAAAAAATTTCTTCCTACCGTCTAATCTAAACCTACCTTTTTTCAGTTTGAAGCCATTCCCCCTTGTCCTAGCACTACATGCCCACTACATGCCACTCCAGCTCTCCTGCAGGTTCCTGTTAGGTACTGGAGGGCTGCTCTATGGTCTCCCCAGAGCCTTCTCTCCTCCAGGCTGAGCAAGCCAAGTCCATGTCTTCACCTCAAAGAACCACTAGCAGAACTTAAATGAAAGAGGTGGTCACCAAGAGAGTCCTGCCTGGAACTGGTCTGTGTTTGGGCATTACAGCAAGTACAGTACAAATAAAGGGAGTTCCAGAGTTCCAAAGCTGAAATAACGTACTCAGAGTTAAGTGGTGGCTAAATACTGAAGTCAGATAAAACGGTGGGAAGCAGACTTGGGGGTCAGCGTAGCAAAGAAATGGGAGGCAAATTAGTTCAAACGGGAATGTTTACAGCACTGGTGTAAACACCAGTGTTTTATACCACTGGTGTAAACAAGATTTCAGCAGTAACATCCTTGTGAGCAAATAGAAGCAACATGGACTTCAGTGCGATCAGGAAAGGTATGGTTACAGTAATGAAGTCTTGAGCTGGTAAATCTAATGGTGACTGTTGTTATTGTTGTGACCACTACTATTATTGTCAGTGTTTGCCTGAACAGGTAAAAGTGATCAAGTACTGTGTTCGTGGGAAACAGAACAGCAAGATTTGGATTTTACAAACAGGAGGCAAGGCAGCAAAATGCAGTGTCTCAGTACATTTTTAAATACCCCAATAGTATTTTTCTAGGATGGCATTAGTGTGTTACTGTACACCAAATGAGTCTCACAGGTGCTACCTACTTGTGAGCTCACCACCGTATCATATTTCCAGCTTGTCCCATCAGTCCCCCATGTGTTTTACATCTGTTGTAGAGGCTGAAAGCTTTATTTCAAGCCTGGCCTTATTCTTTTTAGATATTAAATTGCCCCAGTTCAGTGTAGAGGCTTTAGTTTTTTCATTGTTTATGTGGAAAAGAGGGATTCTAGAGCAGGACAAAAAACAACATATAAAAATTTTATTCCTGCTTGGGAAAAGCTTGGAAAAAGCTTATCGTCTTAGATGTACAATATCCTATACAACAACTGAAGTGACAGATAGTATAAGGTATGTAAAGCATATGGAGGTGTTTACCACCACCAGTCCAGGACTTTGGCAGGTGTCTCCTGGGCAGAGCGCGAGGCAATGATTTTGGAGAAAACAAGAATATCTGTGGCAATTGAGAGCCTGGGAGGAGAGGCTTGTCTGAGCAAGGGAGCACAGGGAAGAGAAATAAGAAAGTTTCCTTTGAAGGATGATTCATTAAGCTAACAGACAACCTGCTAGGTCAGTAGGCCTTGGTTCAAATGAAAGAACAAAGAGCTGAAGAGCCCCTCACTACGTCCCAGTTGCTGGTAAGGTGAAGATGTCCTGTGCCCTCAGGCAAGGGTGCTGAGTCAGAGGGCTGGCCAAAACCCAATGGTTTTGCTTTTTGAAAAATCTCAAGGTGGTTGAGAGTGACGTGAGATGACAGCACACACAAGATGGAGACTTTCTGATAGTTATCACTGAAAGAATATGGTTAATCCATTAGCCAGTCAAATAAGGCTTTTATAGGGGAGTGACCTGCACAACACAGTGATGATGTGGGTCTGACTCTGAGTACACTGTTGGTATGTGTGAATGTGAGGGTATCAACCAGTGTACCTTGTCCCCCTCGCAATGCAGCCACCAGCTCTTGCACAGGGAGTTCTTGGATGGTCAAACTGGATCCTTGCTCAGCTCTGCCTCTCCTTCACTTAATCTTGTCAACGCAACAAACCCAGCATTGCTGCCTGTCCTCATCAATATTACTGTTTGTTACTTGCTGTCATGGGGCTTGTCCAGTGAGGAATTCGTGCTGCTCACAAATGGAGTAGAGGAAAGGTAGAGCAGTACAGCAAGGGAAGAGGGAAGCTGGCTGTCTTTTCCTTTTTTGTACTGCTTTTCCCTCCAAATGTTTGTGACTGAACACAGCTCCTTCCCCCATAGGAATCCCATTATTTCACTTTGAAAATCTGGTCAGTCTGCTCATCATTAGGTTAAATCAGGATTCCCTGTCCTGTGCCTGATGTGTTATGTGGGGAATTAGGTTGACACTTAAAATCCCTTCTAATTTTAGTTTAAATTCTCTACAATTAAATCTGGCTTTCTTGGCAAAATTATTCTAGATTATTTTAAACAATCAAATTTGCTGCAAAAGCATGCCCCTTGATACTCTGAGCTTCACCCTACTGTCCCATTCCTGGAGTGACTTGGAGCCATGTGTACTCCTTGCTCCTTGAGAGAATATCTCAAGGACAAAAAAAGCTGTCAAGTGACAAGAACAAAGCACAGGGAAGTGCTGCTTGTCCTTGCTCTCCCACCCAGTCCCTAATAAAGAAAAATAATAATGCCCATTTTAGGTAGCTGCTTGTACTACTCTACTCTCATTATTTCAGTAAAGCAGTGTAAGCTGCCAGCTGTATCTTTTGTACCTCCAGACACACTTTGCAGAAGAGCTATTTGCTGCTATTTTGAATGTGAGTTTCCCCCCTCCTCTCTCTTTTCTTCATGTTGCTTCTCTAGATCCTGACTGAAAGAAGAGTAGGGAGAGCTCTGCATGCATGGCTGAGGATGACAGGCAGGGCAGGGGGTGAGCAGCAGCAATCCCTTCTATTACTTGTGTCATTTTCTCACTTCCTTACTAATACCCTGATAATTAGAAGGGTTCTTATTAAGCTTATCCCAGTTCCTTGGTTTAAATGCTTACTATTTGTAATATCCAGAGGTATCCTGCTGATTGCTATTCTGAATAAGAGCATTTCTGCTGACATCCCCAAGGCTTTTCAGCTGCAGAGCCCTTTGGGCAGCCATCTCCCAGTTCCCAGTGTAGGTAGCTCTGACAGGGGGTGGATTCTGGGAATGTACACAGTGCCTCTGTAGGGCTGCAGCATGAGTGCTGCATCCTATCTCCTTTAGTGCTGTCCCTACTGGCCTCAAGCCAAGTTTAGCCCTTGCTGAACACAAGAAAAGTCCAAGTGTTTTTTGGCAGAAATACAAACCACTTGGAGCACTTTGGCGTATGGATGTGAAGTGTTTTACAAGCATCCTTAGAAGGCCAGCACAGCTCTTTGTATCACAAATTTCTGTACTGTGGACAAGCCTTGAGAAAATACCTAGGAGAGGACTGGGAGGCAACTGACAGCATAATTACTGGTTTGAGGAAAAAGGAGGTCAGAAAGGGAGGGGAGAAGAGATACTTGTTGATTGGCCAAAATTTTAATAGTGCAGTTTGACCAAGATTTGGATATCAGAGAGGAACTGAACAGATTTCCACTTTGAGGCTTGTTTTTTCCTACCGATAGCAAAACCTAAAAATTTGCCAAAATCAGAATAATTTAATTTTATGAAGTAAAACATTTAAATTTAATAGTACTCAAGCTTTCCCAAATTTCATTTTGCATTTAGACTTATTGTGCAACCCTTATTTTACTGTTACTTCCACACCATACAATCCTCTGATTTTCCTTTAATTTGCATGGAGACAATAAGAGTTGTCTGCAGAGACTATATTGTATTTCTGTCTGTACAAAGCCTCTGCATTATTGCATTCTTCAGCATGCTAATGTTGATACTAGTGTTTTCTGCATGTATTTCCACATTTTTATTCCTCAACCAATGCCTTGGATGCAACCACAATTTAGTTCCATCAGAAGTGATGACAAATGTTCTTTGGTGAATCTGAAAGATGATATCAGAATACACTTTCTGTGCAGTGCTCTCATAAGTACATCAACAACCTATTTCTCTTGGCCTGATGAAAAGGAAGCAAAGTTCCTGCATTACGAAAATATTAAAAGAAAGTGACTCCACTGACTTAAATTCTTGTCTCAGTTTCACTATTATGAATGCGGAGAGAGAAAAAAAATGAAGTAATATAATTTTTTTGTCTTGCCCATCTATATCACTTGAAAACTCACTGGTTAAGTTTCAGTAGCTATGAAGCAGGACATATTTGTGAAGCTGCTTGAAGATTGGTGGTCACTCAAGACAATAAAGCAGTGATGGAATGACCCCAGTTAACTGGTTTTATCTTGACAAGGAACTTATTCCCATCAGCCTTAACGAGTTTAAAAGTAAAATAAACAGAAGCAGTCAAGGTCTCAGGAGATGTGGGCATCACTTCTGAGTGTTAGTAGGGCAGTTTCACAGAGCTGAGGAGTCTCACAAAAAGATGTAGAGGTCTCTGCTTAGCTCTGTTTCCTCTATGGCATTCAGACCACACCAAGCACATCCCACCACTAATTGACATAACACAGAATATCAAGCCAAACGAAAGCAAATGGTTAAGCAGCTTTATACTCACTGCTTATCAAACAGGACATACTCTCAAACATGGAGCAGCGAGCACACAGAGGTGTTCTGCCTCCAGTAAACCTGTAGAGACTATATATGCTCTCCCTGCAGGCAGTTCTTTTACCACATGGGAGATGCAGGTTTTGTGGTGAGTGAACTTGATGGTCCCTACTTATTCTTGCTATTTCTTTGTTGAGAGGACAGACCAGTCCCTGTGTTGAAAGCCACAGCTATTTACTCCTTTTCTGTGTCTTGCAAAGCAAATCTCCTTGTTTCCTATAATAAACCATGTACTTGCATTTAGAAAATGATCCTGTAATATTCCTGGTTTATTAGAGGAAAATGGGAGCAGAGAGAAACTGTCTGAAACTATGGGAGGGGAGAGAAACTGGATGAGAAACAAGTATTCAAGAAGATTGAGCATTACATGTGCATGGTGGCACTGGGGGAGTCCTTGCAGAAGGTATGGATATTTTTTCTCTGAACAAAGGAGATGTGCTCCTTCAGTTCTGCGTCTAATTCTGCATCTACTTCTGCATCTAGTTCTGCCAGTGAATCCTTAGAAAAAGAGAAGAAAAAATATAGGTCTTTGAAAACTTAGAACAACTTTCTAGAGGCTGGAAAAAAAATGTGAATGAATGACCCCAGCATGGGGAGAAGCAGCACAGTGCAGGCTGTGAAAGGGGATGCAGTGGCTGAGACTCCCCTCCCCTGCTCCTCCCTGTGATGGCTGCTCCTGAGCTCCAAGTTACTCTAGGGGCTGCTTAGTCGCAGACCATCTGGCAGCTGCTCCTGGAAGCGCTGCTTACCCTTTGCAGCCGGAAGGAGATGGGATATCTTGCTCATTTCACCAGGATTTACCAGCATGGCATTTCAGACTGCAGCTGGTTAAGGAAGACTTGCAGGAACATTTTGTCCCCTGGATCTGAAGGATTGTCAGTCTTCAAGGGGGCAGTGGGAGCCTTTGAGGAAGGAAATGGTGGCACTGCTAGTGTTGGAAGATGATCATGCATAGACTTAATTGCAACCTCTGTTTAAAAATACACTGCTAGAAACTTTAGTAAGGTGCAAGAAAATTTTTAAGGCAGTAACTAAAGACGAACTTTTTGGTTGGTCCCTTCAATTATTCCCAAGCTCTGTATGTGTGGGAGGAAGTATTGATACACAAACTTAGGAACACTGAGATGTAGGATACAGGCTATTGTTGATAATGAAAAAAATAGTGGTATTGATTGCTTCACCTTCAACAAGTAGGACAGGGAACAATAAGGCAAATGGGGACATCCCTCCACATGGTGAACAGCCAAATATCAAACATCAGTAAAGATTAAAAATAATTGTCATATATGCTTAGTATTTGTGCTTTGATATAGACTGAGAAGAAGGCAATTTAATCAATTTGTTATACTCTGTGTGATATGCATGTCTCAGAAGTTTGTTGTTTTGAAGCTGGTTTTGGAAAAAAAAGAAGAAAAAAGTCAAAGAGATTTCATTTACAGATAATATGCTAAAAGTCTGTATCAGAGAGGCCTAGAAAAATATATTTGTATGTAGATGGTAATAGAATTTAAAGTTATAAGACTAGAGGATAATATGGTAATGAAGTTTGGCCAGACAGGTAGGCAGGAGTCCTTTCAGTGTATGACATCAACATGTACCATTCCTGCCTCCTGCAAAATATTGTCTATGCACTCTAAATTTTTCTTGTGAGGCTATCTGGACTAATATTAGTTTGTCTTTTTTTTGATGTGTCTGCAAACTCTCCTTCCTTACTGATGCTCTATTTTTAAATTGTTTCATTTTTGTTTTTTTTTTTTTTGTTGTTTTTTTTTAAGGTTATTAATACATAGCAGGTCAAGCCTGGCATAAAATCCCTGTTAGAGCAATATATTAGACTATGGAATCTGCCATACAAAAATAAGATAAAGACAGCAGTTTGCTATTATAAAAATGTGGCCAGCAACAATTCACAGCCACAGCAAAAGAAAAACTGATGCTGAAAATTGGCACATTGAGACATTTTCACTGTTCAAGTCCAATTATCTCCTTGGTAACAAGTTCTTTCATTCATTACGTATTGTGTTGTCAGAATAAACCATGTAATAGTGCTGTATCTGGGTCTGTACTGCTCCCGCAAATATGGGATATGGAAGCCTAAGTATGCAACCTGCTAACCATTTTCTTATGCTTGCTGGAGAATTAAAACATCCACATGAATCCAGATCTGTCAGACTACAGTACTCTTCATTTTTCATGTGTAACTTTCTTTTGAGATACAAGTCCTCAGAAGTTAATGGATTCTGAGTTACTCACTGTCTGGTGAAGGATAAAACTCCACCTGGCCATGATTTAAAACACCCCTCTCACCAGCAGATTGTGATTTTGCCATGCTAATAACCTCATTCTAATGAACGTTTTATACATTTAAAGCTTTTACAGAAGTTGAGTGGACTTTACCCAAAGCACAGGCGGAATACGCTGAGGTGATTTACACAGCACCCCAGACTCGAATTAAGTGGTTGCAGCTTTTTGTGCTGAAGGTATAACTTGATGATGTTGATTTTGTGGGATTTTTTCCTCCTGATTCCAGCTTGACTGTAATTAAGATAATGGTTGCTGGGGGCTGAGAGTGGAAGAGGCCATTCATTCAATAATTACCAGGTCTAGTGTCAAGGAAACTGCTACATGTGAAAAAGAACAAGGCAGAGCTGGGCTATTATAGCCTTGTGTACACTGCTATCTGTTTTGGGCCAAGATCCAAAAACATTTTGTGGTCTAAAACAGCATCCAGAGATTTCAGCTGGGATAGAAGCCCATTTCTCTTTGTTGCACAAGCACACAGGAAGCGATATTCTGCCACCCAAGACTTTTCAGTCTTGCTACAACCACAGACTTTAGAAAGGGGATGGAAAGATGAAGGCAACTGGGACTGGAACAGAGCTTGTACATGGCTTTGACATGACATCTCTTGTGAAGTCATGGCAGCAGTGAAAGAGTATATCAGAACATTCACCTCTCAACTGGTTCCTTCTGGACAGACAAGGAATCTGAATTATAGCTTTTGGGGCCAAGGAATAATATAATATAATGCCAGTACAATTATAAACCAAGAAAGACATAGTATAAGAATTATGGCTATGGCTCCCTTGTGTAGGAGAGAGTATTACCATTCGTAGCAGGAGTTATGTACCTTTTAGGTTAGAGTCTGCCAGCCTGCTTATATCCTGCTGCTAAGTTATTGGTATTAACTTGGCATGTTCTGTCAGTCACTACCTTCAATGTCAGCCCTAAGCTTTTCTTGGTAGTAGTAAAAGTGGGAGCATTAGGACAGACAGCACTGGTGTGCATGAAGTAAATAAGAAGTCTGCCCTCCTCCGATAAAAGCTAGTCCCTGTCAGAGTGATGTTTGCTGCTGCAGCTGCTAATGGCACCTCATGCAGGGGTGAGGGAGTTGAAGAGAACAAACTAGTGTAGGCATATAGTCATCATAAAGTTATCAACTTTTAGGTTGGTTAGAGAGAAAGTAAATTGAGGAATGAGTCAAGGATGTGATACTAATATTAGTATTCACGTAATGTCCAAAAGACCAAATAAGCTGAACGTCCCAGAGAAAGCAGTGTCTTCCACAATCAGATGAAATGTAAAAACCAGTGCATATGTGGTTCAAAAGTGCTGGTGGGAATGTAACTGTATCAGCATAGTTACCCGTATGTGAACCCATGAACATGTGATGATTTCATACAAAGCAGATATTCCAGTGTGCCTCCTTCACCTGCATTGCACCAGAGAGGTGATGCTTGCTTGAGCCCTGCTGTGTACGGTGCAGCTGACATCTGGGCTTACCCTGGCATGTACAGTTGTGTAGTTTTATCCATAAGCACTCAAAAATGTTCCTAGCCAGAAAGCTCTTCAGCTACACATGATATGTATATGTTGGCTGACAAATGCACGCTCTGGAGTGTGTAAATGGTTACTTAGGAACAGTTGCACTTTCCTTCGCCAACTTCATCTGGAATGTTGCCAGAACACAGAGATCTTCTCGGTTGCAAGGACTGCCATGATTGTGGGACAGTAGGTCCATGAAGAACATGACATTATTTTTATACTGAACTCTTCAGAGGAAACTGCCACAATCAGAAATCTGATCTTGGACTCTCTGTCATTTGGGGTATTTCTGTTTTATCATCTTACAAAAGAGAAAAAAAAAATCATTCGTAGCTCTGCTTTTCTGCTAACCCTTTCCAAGTTTAACATCAATGAGACTTGCTATTTTTTTTCTGTGATGACTGAAAAGAAAGAGTTTCTCACTTAGACATGCTGGGAAAATGTTTTAACACAGAGCAAAAAGCTGCAGCCTAAGGAACAGATCTATAAAGATCTGGGAAAAGTCTTTCACAGCCGGACATTGAAGCAATTTCTCATAAAAGGATAAAAAAAGGGGTTGGTTTTGTAATATCTTGTTTTTTCTCGTAGGTCTTGATTACTGTTTCAGTATTACACATGCTGTCACATGGAAGAGAAGCAAGACATCAGCATTTTAAAAAGTTACTTGAGTGACCATTCGAATACTCCCCATGTAACGTTAAGTGTACGAAGAATGCCAAAAGATGACCATACACTACCCACTGGAGTCTCAGTTAGATAAGAAACTGCTGATTCCGAAAAGAACAAGGTTTTCACTCCCCAAGGCAGTGATAACGCCGCTTAAAATACCACCGTATTTCTGAGCTTTGAGCTAGCTGCTGTCCTCTGTAACTTCAGATGTATTTTAGGATTACTAGTGTTGGATTTGTAAAGAACTTGAGGTTTAATACAAATATTAGAGTCAAAAGAGAATTACAGGTATGCATATTGCAGGGTGCTTTCACAAGATTCTGATACTGGAAGCTAAACAGAAATTAAAGTACTTCCAAAAGGAATTTGAATAGGGAATAGGGATTTTTCCCAGCCCTGTAACAAGTTTATGAAATCTGTTTGATGTGTGGTTTTGAGGAGGACAGAGAGCCCTATGTTTAAGTTTTGAAATCATTTAGAGATCCAAGCAGGGCACTATTAACCTTCCACATTGACTTTTCTAATTGCTGTTGGATCTCAGTGACTTTTAATGATGGACTAACCCTGTCTTCCACGATTAAACCATGGCAAAATTCTGACTCATAAAAATACTGCATATCTACGGTGGGATTTAATATTAAGTCTGTAAATTCTAGGCAGGTGGGAATTTATATCAGCTCCATACAATTTATACAGGTGTCTTTTTCATTGTCTCAGCTAAACACTGATGTTTTCTGCTAAATTAAAGGCATTAAGGGAGTTGGTCCTGATGGGACTGAGGTTATTCTCTGAGGCTGGCAAGAATGGAGGTTTTTCCCTTTACTAGGGAAGCTGCTCCATTTCCTGTGGTCTTGACTTCCTAAATTAACCCTTTTCCTGTGCAGTTGCTGTGACATTACTTTAGTTTCTCCAGCAATGATACAAGTCTTAGTAGCTGACAGTATTTTAAATACAACAGTGCTTTCTCAAAGAAGATCTAGACTTTCAAAACCTGCCTTTATTACTCACTCATATTTTTCCTGTGCAGGTTACTCTTCCTGCTGGTATGATAGGTCCTGCTGGTGAATGATAGGATTTACCTCAATGGGGTAAATGACTTCAGGCTTCTCTTTTCTTTTCTTTCAAGACTTTTTCTATGTATTATGCATGTTTCTCTGTTTATTTACTTATGAATGTACAAAACTTATTTGATTGACCTTAGTTCCAAGGTGACTGTGGCATGTATCATCCTTTTCAAGTTAGAAGTAGCATAAAAGACAGAGATTGCTTGGGGGCACCTGCAGTGAGATGGACATGAGGGCAAAAGAACAGATTCATAGGATATCTGCTTTCATAAGTTTTTCCTCTCATGGAATAATACATGGCAACAACAACAACAATAATAATAACTATTAGTAGTAGCAGCAGCAGTAGTAGTAATAGTGGTAGTGGTCATCTCCTAAGGGCTGGAAATTCAGTGCTCTTTAAGTTACAGGAAAAATGAGTTAAAAAAAAAAAAAAAAAAAAAAAAGGTGAGAGATTATAAGCCCTGAAGCTGGGGATATTTCTTGCAGCATTTCTTCTGCCCAGCTCGTTATCTGTATGTCTCATTGTCCCAGTGCTGTGTCTCCCACAGAGAGTTAAAAGGCAATAAACAAATAGATCTCAATTTAGCAGCAAATCCTTCTGGGAGGATATTGTAAAGCTGGAATTTTTCCATCTTCCAAATTTCCTGGTGATTTTGTATGTGAATGTTTTTCAGATATGGAAGTCTTTTCATATCAGCTTGACAGGAAGCGTTGCACATACCACACTACTGAAAGTACCTAGAGTTCAAAATGAGAGATGAACAACCTGGCTTAGCAGGGGTTGCAGAAAAATTCGTTCAGCCATCAAGCCAAATCTCAAAATGACCCCAAACTAATTTGTGTCAGGCTGAATGTTGTCTTTGAATCTTTTTTGTTCCAGAGTCTCCTGGAGAAAGAAGATAGCAGTGCATTTGGAGCTGACTCTTATGTAGGGAAGCCCCATAACTCATGAGATTTGAAAAGAGCATCTGGTGAAAGCCCAGTAAGGGGTTGAAAATGATGCATAAAAGACAGAAACAGGGCCCCAGTTCCTCAGAAGCTGTTTATCCTGTCTGCTAAAATGTCTCTTTGGCTGTTTCTCTGAGTCATGCCATGATAGTAACAATAGTCTGTGCTATTACAAGATGGGTTGGTGAGAGAATAGAAGAAGTAAGGTAGGTCCCTTTGCTTTAAGGCACCCTCAGTGAGTAATACATATGAGTCTTCACATTCAATTCCAGCTATCTTCAATAAAAGGATTGTTTATTTGCCACAGGGTAGAAAAACAAAGGTAGACCAAAGAAGAAATAAACAAAAAATAAAAGTTAAGCAGAATGTAAGCACAATAGACCAAATTACTTCAGGGATACGTTTGACCCAGCTAAATATATTTTTGCAAAAAAAAGCATTCAAGCTGGGCATGAAAACTGACATCTTAAAATTCGTTTAGTGTCTAAAGTCAGGCTTCTAAATCTAGACTCTAGAATGAGAGTGGTTAAAAAAAAAAAAAAAAGAAAAAAGGAATCTTTCCTAAGGTGATCACATTTCTGCAGTTCTCACAAGTGTGAGCAGTACCTGAGGGGAACTGTGTTTTGCACCTTTACAGTTCAAGCACTCCACTTGAAACAACCCAGCACAGAGGTGTAGTGAAACTTCAGGGCACAGTGTCGCTTTGGCATCTCTCCTCCCTGCCTTCCTGCCTCTGGAGATGCAATGAAAATTCAGTAAAAGACACAAACGAGCAGTTTTGAACCTGGATTACAGCTTTGCTATAAATAATGGGTATTTATAAACACTTAACTGCTGTCCTCATTGTGTTTGTTCCTAATTTGCAGTATTTTTGTGTATGTTGTATGCTCTCCAGTCCCTTCTAACTCCTGCCATGTTGCTTGTTTAAACATCCTCGCTTATCTGTGGAAGCAGGGGAATGGGCTGGATCCAAGTAAGGATTGTGAAATATAAGCTGTCCTTTCCTTTTCTCTTGTGATATACTTTTTCTTTTAATTTCTGGGAAAAAGAAAGCTTCCAACTCAAGACCATTTTTTAAAGGGATTTAAGTCACATAGTTCAGATCAAAAAATTGTACAGTATTCATACTTTCAGTTGATTTCAGTGGGAAATGAAGGAGGTAAATAAGAATTATAAATATTTTCATGGACCTAGAGCCCATGCTCGGTATTGCCTTACATCTCTCCCAGTCAATCGAATAGAGCTGTTTTTGCTATAACAGAAAACTCCCATTTCTACTTTAAAATTGCCTTAGCAGATACTGTGGAAGCTGCATGATCTGACATGTGCATTTTAAGCAATATAAAGCCCATTTTTCTCTCATTATTTCACATTCAGTTTAGGTTTTCTCTCTTTTTGTATTGTTTACAACATTAATGATTTGCATTTAATCAAATAATTCCAGTCCAGTTCCATCGTATAAATTGGTTCTCCAAGTGTTCACATAAAATCCTATTAGTGTGTTTTCTCTCAGCACATTTTGGGATACAATAGCCCATTACTATGAAAATGGAAATAACTGTACTCCCAGGCAGGTGAAGTGTTGCGTGGCATAACTGCTGTGCTACTAAATTTTACACTCACATTTTGTTATACAGTATAATTCATATCAGAAATGCAGGATGGTGACTTGTCACACGTGGTATGTGCTGTGGGTTTTTTTAAGTTTTAGCAGAAATCAATCTAGCTGCATGAGCTGTGTGAGCAGGAGCTCCCTCCCCCACCTCTTCCATATGTTCTGAATTAACTGCTGCATTCACATGAGCAAAACAGAGCTGGAAATAGAAACTGGAGCCCAGATTCTCCTTTGGCATAAACTGCACAAACTAGTACAGTTACACTGCAGCTAAAATGCATGGGTTGATGCAAATAAGTGAAGATATGGCCCTTAAGATTTCACTTACTTCATAGTCTTAGCCACTAAAAGAAAAGCATCTGCGCTTTGCAGACTACAAGCCTTCTGTTGTAAAAGAGGATGTCCCCTTTGAAAGTGCTGTGCTATACATCTTCTTTAAAAGTCTTGGTAGAAAATTTAAGAAATGTTAAGTCATTAACTTTTATGATCTTTATATGCTTTCACAATACCATTAAACTTGCTTAGACTGGGATATTAACGATAGAAAATGAGGAATCTCAGTTGTTTTTGTCAATGCATGGTTGAGTTAAGGACACCATGCTAGATCAGCTGGGAAATCCTGAGAGAACTCTGAAGCCTGGGAAGCCAGGAAGGGTTTACTGAAAGCGATTTGTGCTTGAATAGCCGGAACTCTTTCTGTGTTGGAATGGCAGGCTCTGTGGACAAGTGGAGAGCAGTGAATGTTTGCCTCAAATTTAGCAAACCTTTTGACATACTCTGGAAAAATATCTGCATAACTTTGTTGAGGAGATAAGGTTTGGATGTGCAGCAGTAGTTAATGACAGGAAGTTGAATTGGCAGCAGTCTGATGTTCCTGGGAGTCTGACACTGGGGTTGATGCTGTTCATCATCTTCGTCAACAGCCTGGGTGATGGGCTGGCATGGATGAGTCCTCTGCAAGTTATGGATGGCACCAGTGTGGGGGATGCAGCTGGCATGCTGTAGGGCAGGGCTGCCAGGAAGAAACCTCAACAAGTTGGATGAATGGGCAGAAAGGAACATTGTGAAGTTCAGCAAAAGCAAAAGTAAATTCCTGTGCCTGGGACGGAATAAACCCATGAATGGACACCCTCTGGGGTTGACTGGGGTAACAGCAGTTCTCCAAAAATGGATCTTGTAGCCCTGGTAATGTTAAATGTGCCAACACTGTGTCTTTAAGGGGAAGAAAGCTAACAACATCCTGGGCTGCAAGACAATTAGCAAGAATATATTCAGCAGGTTAAACAAAGTGATTTTCCCTTCTGTTCAGTACTTACGAGCCACACTTGGAGTGCTGGGTCTGATTTAGGGGCACGTCAAAATAGTTGTTGACAAACTAGAAAGAGTCCAGAGAGGGGCTGCTGGGACATTGAGGAGACTGGAGAATGTGACGCACAATGAAAGTCTAAGTTTTTGTGTGTGTGTATCTAATTGAAGTCTTTCATTACCTGAGGAAGGGTTAGAGGCAGCACAGAGCCCGACTCTTCTTCGTTCTCAAAAAGGGATGAGAGACAACAGCGACAAGTTGCAGAAAGGGAAATTCTGACTAAAATATTCTCAGCACAAAGTGTGTTGGGACAGGTTCACATGCATGGAGGTGTATCAGCAAGGTCCATCCATAGCTGATGGTGTACAGATTTATTTCTAGGGAAAAAGAAAAAGGTGGAGAAGGAGAAGCAGACAGACAGAAGGTGATGGGTAAAGTGCTCATGGGCCAGCTGGGAAGGGAAGTGATGAGGGTCCCCAGAGGAACACCCTCCTGCCTCCTACACAGCAGGGTTCCCTTATAGTAATTTTTCCACAGTAACTCTATAGTATCCACCAGTCCTTGCTCAAACTCCTGGCTGGTTACTCCTAGTGAGGAACATTAGCACTGTCTGGAGCGTGAGCTGCAGGTGCTATGCCCTGCTTGGTAGTTGAGCTTTATGGATGTATATTGTTGGTTCTCTGATGTAACCCAGATGCTACAGATGGAGGGAAAAGGGGAGAAGGGGAGAAAGAGGAGATGATTGTCACACCAGCAGAAGCCACCTCCCCCCCACTACAACACTATCCGTGTTTGCAGGTGCTTGAGAGAGCAGCCTGAAGAAGCAGCTTGAGAGCAACAAAAGAAAGACACCATGGCAGAGGGTCTGGCAAGCACTGCCCTGGCAGCTGGTGTGAAAAGGAGAAGCTGGGCGTAAAAAAGGAGAAAGAGAGGTCTACAGCATTGCAAGCAGAAGGCTTTTTGGAAGCCAACAGGCTAAGGCATCTATGGCACCATGCAGCAAGGCTTAAAGGGAGAGTCCTTAACTGAGAGAGTGGTTTGGCACTGGGACAGGAGCCCAGAGAGGCTGTCATTCCCCA
This sequence comes from Struthidea cinerea, assembly GCA_013397865.1. Lineage (NCBI taxonomy): Eukaryota > Metazoa > Chordata > Aves > Passeriformes > Corcoracidae > Struthidea > Struthidea cinerea. The sequence continues at coordinate 578,194 of VZTI01005253.1, read as the reverse complement.
CAGACACCCGAAGCTTGACTGGACAAGGTCCTGAGCAACCCAACCCAAAAGCAGCCTTGTTCTGAGTGTGGGTTTGGACTAGATCATGCCCAGAGCCCTCTTCCAACTTAAATTTCCCTATAAGCCTCTATAATTAGTGTTGGGTACCATAAGCACTATAAATACATTTCAATTGGTGACTAAAGGCCTAAAGTCTTGTCTAAAAATTCCTGTAAGGGGAGAAGACAGAGCTCATGCTCACATTAGACATAATTAGATCTTCATAGGAAGATGATTAAAAAAAGATTATTTTAATTGACATAATTTTTATAGGGACCTAATATTTTTTTTTACTTTCTTTGGATTGAGGCTTATGAAAAATGTAAAAAACTCAAGCATAAGTACCAAACACACTGAAGGTTTTGCAGCTATATTTGACTCAATAGTGACTTCAAGGAAAGCTATAACAATGAAGCTTTCTTAATGTAATGAAATCTCCTTAATAATGCTATTCATAAAAATAAAAGTGTTTACTGCTTGAACTAAATGCCTCCCAAACATTAAAAAATCATCCACACATATCAATTCTATTTTCTTTCCCAGGCTTTCCAATAGATATTCTTGGAGAGACTGTCTTTCACTAGGTTTCTGAAAAGGAACAAGAACAGGTGAGTAAATTTATGTAGAATATGCATCTTCAGGGAGTTATGCAAATGAAACTTGAATTTTTTTCTATTTACTATAAATCAGAGTTCAGATGAGTCCCTGTCCATATTTTGACTGAATTCAGTCAATTCATGTTAGATTCAAATTTAAAAACAGCTTCCAGCAAAGTGACCAGCCACTGTGCAACTTAGCCAGCTACATTACCAAACAGTTTCATTAGAGTAACAGGTTCTAACTAGCACTTGAAAACTGCAGGAATTATTTTTATATGCTCTAGAAGCGGAAGTGAAAGAGTTACGGGACTGATGTCATTCCTGTGCAAGTGTGGGGACTAAAAGATTTTAGTGAGCACGGACTTGGGGTGGTGTTGCAGTTCTAATCTATATCAGGTGATGGAAAAATTCCTACACAGTGCTAGATCCAGCTGATGAGAAACAAAATGCATATTTTGCCTATTTAGTGCAGTATTTCCATCTTGGCAGCACTTTAGAAAATGTGGGGATATGATAGGGGTTTTTTCCCGCTTTATCTGATTGGCTACATTAATATGACTGAAGGATACAGACCACTCCAAAAATTATCAGAACTGTATTTTGCTGGAGGGAATTATTCTGTCCAATTATTTATTTACAAGATGCAGGGAGGCACTAGTGGCCCCTCCAAATAAACACAGGAAATCAAGAGCAAACCAGGGGATATCAGGGTTATGCTTTCTCCATGTTTATAGTTAGCCAAGGGCACAGTGCCATTTACTCTGATGGAAATCCAGCTGCCTACCTTTGCCTGGGAAAATGGAGAAGGAAGTCTTTGAAAGTACTGGTGGATATGTATAGGCTGCTCCTTAGCCTACGTGTACAGGGGTTAGATGTATCTGCTTCTTCTGAGGTAACTGAGAATCTTATATTGAATATTAGAAATCTGTCATGACTAACGAATTTTTACTGTCAAATAATGCTAAACTGGGGGTGCTATACTTACCACTAAGTGTTCTCTTGCTTACTGCCCAGTCTGCCATCAGCCATGCACTGCAGCATCTGCTCAAGTAAATTTGATAGAAGAACTGAAAATGCAGGAACAACCCAACACATACAGTCATGTTTTCCTTGTTTTCTTCTTCACTGCAGAGATCAAGAGAGGACTAGCTAATGTATTCTATTGTTAATTTGCCTTTGTAAGATATTACTCCCTGAGCCTTGAGATAGAAGGGTATATCTTCTGCTAATCCAACTCTCTAGAGGCATTTTAGCAGCTAATCTGGTTGAATCAAATCAGTCCTGCTGCATATGATTAATTTCGGGCCAATTTAATTTTTATTAGTCATGGGTTTCAGTCACCTACAGTTGTGTGACTATAATTGCCCTTGAGCACACGGAATTCCTTTGTAAATTTGATTCGAAAATACATCGGGGTAGCCCCACCTCCTCTTCACCTATTTGTGCACTGCTAATCTTATCGTGCCTAGATTCGTGCCCTCTTAAATATAGGTTGGCAAAATAGAACCTTTACAGGCGAAATTGGCGAGTCAATTTGCCTTCTAATTGTGGGATTTCTCAAGTGAATTTAGTGCTTTAGAATGTGGTGCCTATGGCACCCATGAAAGGATTAGTTTATGAGGGCCAGCTCTTAGAAACAGCCCCACAATAGTGCCTTATCCTCAGGATCACTTATCAGTCAATGGGAGTTTGTTCTCAGGAGGGCCAGAGCCAATGGGTAAACTCCTGTTTATGCTAGCTGAGGAACTCTGTCTTCAATGTTTGGATAAATTATCACTTTGTATCCTGTCGAGATAGAGTAGTACGGGGAGCTTAGAGGAGTCTTCAGCTTTTGCTCGTGCAGCTTTGAGTCACTTCGCTCCTGCCTGTGCAACAGAATAAATTTATTTTCACGTGGAGATATGTTGCCTCATCTTTTGTTTCCCCTCTGCCACCCATAAATCCCCTCCAGCTGAACCAATGAAGCTGGAGCATTCCCAAGAACTGCATGGGTCTTACGGGATCCAGACAACCTGGGACTTCATAACAAGGAGGGTAATAATGCCTCTAATGAGTGCCAGAAAGAATAATGATTTTTCTGCTGTGGTTAGTGAAGAGGAAGTGACAACTCACTTGGTGACAACAACAGTGTTGGTTTTGGCCAGCACCAGACAGAGCTGGTTTGGAACTAATGTTCCTGATACCATTACACCACTCCCAGGCACCCATGTGGCTTTGTAGGGACTGGATTTCTGCATCTTACGGTGAGCATTAGGTCCTAGATGTCTGTGTTTGATTGGTATGACTTGAAAAACTGCTTCTTGTTTAACGAGTACAGGGTAAGAGCAAATGAAGGCAAAGCCATACTATCTCCTCTAATAACATTCTCTCTTTACTAAAATCCCATAGAGATGTAGCAGACATCGGTGGTATTAATATTATGGGACTTAGCTGATGCTAAGAAGCATTTGGGAAAACTTTGACTGACTGGCTCAGGCAGTTGCTAATGAGGATATATCACTTACAGGGATATGGCAGAATAAAGAGGTTTATTTCTCAGTGTGCTATTGCCCTGTCTGAGAGATGAGAGAAATATTCAAGCAAATGGGAAACATGAGGAGTTGTAAACCTCTGCCCTGCCCCAGCCCTGATGACATGAAGCAGCTAACGATAGTTTCCTCCCTACCCTATCACAGCATAGAGACACCGTGAAGCTGTGTGCTGCAGGAGGGACCTTTTTGCATGGAGATCAACACCCAGGGGCAACAGCCTGGAGAGAATACAGCCAAGAGCTGCTATCCTAGGCAGCACCTGATGAGAAATGGCTTGAGGCACCCAGGGGGGTTCCCTGTGCAAAACACTCCCCCCGGAAGAAAGAACAGAAATGTTGCTGATTTTAGAGACACCAAAAGTTTCAGGATGTAGCTCTGCCTGCCTCTGCGGAAACAACTCATCATCCTTGTTACCCTTGAGACTTCTGGCTGATGCTCCCTTCTTCCATTAGCCACCGAATTCTCTGAGGCTTCTCTGGGAAGGAATCATTTTCTCAAAGCACAGGAAAAGGGATTTATTTATTTGTTTAGATGTTTTTCTGGGCTGTGCTTTTCCCCTCTGACAATGGAGGTGGTTGGAATGTGTGAATAGAGATAATGTGGACAGATTGATCTGCACTAAATGAATCTCAAGACAGTTTCTGCGAGAAACCTATTTGAAATGTCTTTATTATTTTAAAAGAGAAAACTTCAGCCACAGGATTTTACCAAGGATACAGTGACTTATTGCATTATGGACTCCAATAAACCTTGGATTCCAAAATAGATACAGTCACTATGAAATCATGTGCATGATTTTTTTTTTATTTATTCCCAGCCTTGGAGTATATTTGCAAGTATACAATTCTTAATAGTATGTTTCACCTAATACAACTGAATTCTCATATTGTCATTGTGGGAAGTAATGTGACATTAGGTTTAGTCCCACCAAAGCTAATGAAGCTCTCTGGGGACTACTCAACATAGACAAAATTGTTTTAACCTTAGTGTAATGCAGAATAACTATAATTGTTCAGGATACACTCTTTTCACTGAACACTCTTCACTGTACAACTCCCTCAACTGCTTCAAAACTCAGTATTAAATACAGACTTCAGGTATCTATATTTTTTCATCCAGAGGGGAAAAAAAAAACAATAACAAAACCTCAGCTGTAAACTTCAGGGTTAAAACGTTTCTGAATTTCTGCTCATGCCCTTCATGGTATCTTTCAGAAGGAGGGGAAGCATAACTTGAAACCCGTAAGTACAATTTATATGCATTTTAAATGGGTTGAGCTAACATTCAGTTTAATTGGAAAGAGTCCTGAACGCAAAGCAAAGCCTTCCCACGCTGTAGAAATCCATATGTTAAAAAGCTTCCTTTTTTTTTTAGAATTTCACAGCGCTATAGCCAAGAGTTGCTAGAACAAAGACCTTGTGCTGTCCTGTTTTGAAAATAAACAAGTTGACAAATCTGTTCTTTGTGCCACAGCCACCAGTTCCTCGGTATATTTGCAAATGCAGAAACATAAAGCTGAATAATCTGCTTCTCTCAGGACTGCACATTAGGCAATTAAGGGGGTATGTTTGCAGGCAGGCACACGGGGCATTAGGCACACGACTATTAACAATAATAAGAATTGGGCATTTAATTCCCTTCATGGGAATGAAAATGTATCTCTGCTGTTTAATGCAAGCCAGTGTAGTACTATGTGATAAACATGGATCAATAGCAAAGGATTTTTAAATTTAGAACGCCGTTGCTCTACCACAGAATTGGCAATAGAGAGTGTTTCCCCGTAATAGAAGCAGTCTACCTTTGCTGAGGCAGGAGCAAAGTTATCTGAGGAAGTAGCAACACTGTCATTTATTTTAATGAGGCTTGTTCTCCAACAAATGCTGTTTCCGCGCTCTCGGGAAGGTTCCAGTAATGCTATAAAAAATGGAAAAGCCCTAACAAATGCTCGAGCATGTCGGTGTTTATATAACCTCAGATCATGGCATGTAACAGGGGCCTGTGTTCATGCAGTAGAAGAGTTATTTAACCATGTGTGTCTGCCCTTGTTGGATATCCAGCTTTTTAGTCCTGCTGATAAACTGATTCTCACGTATCCTTAGGTGATTCATATGTTTGTTAAGCACTAAAACCTCAGATTCAAACTTCCCCGGATGGATATTAAAAAAACTGTTGCTTTTAGGACATTAGGGATTCATTATCCTCGTTCCTCTCCATGGCATTTTTATACAACCTTTTGGTGGCTTGCCAGTCCCATCCCAGCTGGGGGGACAAAAAAATCCCCCAACAAATCACTTTTGCTGTGGGGTTTTCCAGTGTGAGTCTCGGGAGAAAACCAAACCAAAAGTGACACACAGGCTCCATTTACTTTAAGTTTATATTTCATCAGTCTAGCAAACCCAATGGGAAACTTAATTTCTAAACATGAACTTTATTGAATTACAGAAGCTGTATTTAAATAAATTGGTTCATGCCAATATTATTCGACTTCACTAGGAAAAAATACATTTTTGACTAGAAATATCAGCAGACGTATCAGGACTACTTGTGTTAAATGTAATAACTCTATTTTAATGCCCTGTTACCTAATTCTGAAGACCCAGCATCTACTTCTGACATTTTGAAAAACCTGAGAAATTTGTACTTGGATGTTTACAATTATTATCTTTTTCAGGTAATCACTTAATCTGGGTTAGACACGTATTTCTGTTTGGGGAGGGCACTCGACCCTTTTTTTTCCCTGCCTGTGCCTCTTCTCTCTTCATGCAAGTTTATGGTGAAAGAGAGCTTGTTCAAGAAACCAGTCTGGGAAAAATATGATGTAGAAAAGGAGGGGGAAAATTTAGAGAATATAAACAGAAGAAGCAGCAAAAGAAAACTTATGCAATGGTATAGAACCAGTATAAGCATGTGGTGAAAATCTAATGTTCTTTTAGCAGGCATGTTTTTTTGAGCATGCTAGTTAGAGTTTCTTTTACAGCAATGAGTTGTCATGCCTTGTCAGATACAAGGCTGTGGGTTTATTATAGATTAACTTGTGACATTTTTAACTTTCCTGAAGCAATTTTGAAATCTGAGTTAGACTAAAAGCTTAGACAATGTTTGTTCCATGAAGCAGTAATTGATGAAAAGGTATTTGATGACTAAAAGAAGTTATGGACCTCTCATTGGCAATTAAACCTTATTCATGGAGAAACTTAATGCTAGGAAATTGGGGTTGTCGTGCTTTATGATTCAGAAAGAGTGGGCAATGCTTGTAGCAGTGTGAAATGGAACTTGAGTTAAGCAACAAAATCATTTCTTCTCGTATACCAGCAACAACTTATTCCTGATGCCTCTAAGGAAAAAACAGCTTAAACTGGAAAAAAAATCAGAAAGGCACAGACTTTTTCTGCAAAATATAGCAAATAACACTTGTTAACACTTTCATTTTAGGTGGCAGTCAGTTTACTGTAGTCCACAGTAAGGTTTATAATCTGCATGGTACTTTTTGATACTTTCCTTTTACAAGAAACCATCAAAGATAAAGCATAATTGAAGAATTCCGTGGTAAAGATGGTTATCAGTTGCCCTTTCACCTTCTCTATAGTGAGCTTCAGGAGAAGGTGATAAAATACCTTGCTGGCAAATATGCTACATTATATGTTCTTTTTCACTGTTAAACTCTATTTATAAATGAAATCCAAATTTCACATGTGATGAAGCCTTTTCATTCTGTTGTGGTATAGGTTTGTAAAAGGTTAAGCTAAAGTGTTCTGAGTCTAGTTTCAATGTATAGTCTATGGACAAAAAGGAAAAAAAGTATTTAATAACATTTTTTATTAAAATCTTATCTTTGTTTGGCAATTTCAGCCTGTAAAATTCTATGAAATGGAATATCATCCAAGGTTAATCCAAGGTTATCCATGAAGTATCAGCCGATTTATGCCATGCCACCCTTTCCTGTGCTTCTTAGATAAACACAGCGAGTATGCAATACATGACTTTAAATATGTAGAAAAAGAATACCAATCCCTTTGAAGCCAGCAGAAGGTTTGTCAGAGAAAATACCCAGGCGGTAAAAATGCTACAAGGGATACGCAAAACCCACTTAATTGTTTAGATGCCTACTAGGGGTCAGTGGCTTAATGCAGAAGCTACTCCTATTTGCCATAGCAGCATGACAGAGTTGTTTTCTATCAGAGGCAGTGCTGCCAAGGTGAGGGGTCTGGTCAGGTGTATCAGGGGATACAGAGTGTAAAACATGGATCCGTGCTTTACAGATACCTGTGTCTCACTGCTGGTGATGCATCTGCTGCTATGACATTACTCAGAGGAATTAAGGAGCCCAGTCTGCTGTCCTGAGCAGACACTTATCTTCGACACTGAGGAACTGATTGGTATAAGCTAGTTAATGCCACAAAATGAAGGGAATTATCCTTCAGAAATAAAGAAGAGATCAGATTCCTCCAATGCTGGGAGTCTAAAAATGAATGTCTTACCCAATCCTAGAAATAGTCCTGCCTAATTTTATAATTCCTCTAAATTAGACTAGCCACATGCTTACTGCTAAGCTCAAATCTGTCTGCAGGATCTAACATATGTTAGATCATGTGTCTGATTCCCTGCAACCTATTCTGTAACTCAAAAATGCACCAAAAAGCTGTCCTGTAATTTCCATTACCTACCGACAAATGAAAACAAATTGTGACTCTGTTGATGAAATTTTCGTGACCCAGGAACATTTTGTGATAAATGTGTTTGTACAAAAACCCACAAAACCCAAAAAGGAGGAGAGGTCTGTGTTTCCAGGGAATATTTTACTTTCCTGCAAAAACCAAAAGCTGCAATGGAAATCACTTTTCTCACCACAGAAATACAGTCACCTCCAAATAACTATTTTTGGAAGTTTCTTGTTATAGCTATAATTGAAAGACTGGGAAGAGTTACTTCTTTTGAACATGTTGAACCTTAGTAATTTCTTTTCTGATTTTGTGAAAATGCAAAATTAAGTGTGATTTTTCAAGTATGTACTTTATTTGGAAGGGGTTTATGGCATATTGAAGCTAAGAAATAAAATTCAGGTCACACTTGTGAAGGACTGCCCTGATTTCTTTACAGATAACTGATTTCAGCATGTAATATTAGGCACTCAGTTAATTTGCAACTTGAATTTTTACTCATGGCTTCTTGACTTAAGCAGCTTTGTTTCTCCTGGATACAGTTGCATGATACTTGGTTTCTATACAAGCGAGTGGGGAATGCTCTCTTGTGATGCTGGTGCAGAACCCAAGTGAAATTACTTATAAACTATCTTGTCTTGGGCAGGCTTACCAGTTCCTTCTTTTCTTTCCTAAGAATTACTGTCTGCACTGGTAACTCAGTGATTTTTATCCTGATTAATTTCAAGGTTAGTCACTGCTCAGCCCCGGACTTGGTGAGTGTTACTTCCGACACTGCCCTCTAATTGACCTCGACACTGGGCTTGTGGAGGGAGCACTGATAAGGGGTGAATGACAGTTCAGCTGCATGCAAGCTCTGAGCCGGGTGACTGACTCGCTCGGACCTCCTGTGTCACCCTCTCTGCGTGGGTGATGCTGCAGGCTGTGACCTTTACGCTGAGGGTGCGGAGCTAAAAGCACCAAACCTGTCTCTTTCGGTGCCTTGGCTTCCAAATGTCACTGCTTTTATAAGGTAGCAGAATCACTCTTTTGACAGGTACAACAGGAAAGAGAGTAAAAAAAAAAATATATAACCCAAGAAACGGAACCAAAAAAAAAAAACCAAAACCAAAACAAACCAAAAAACCAACCCTCCTCCAAAAAAAACCCCAAAGCCACCCAAACTTGGGAGTAAAGCTTCTGCTTTTTAAAACAGAGGAAGTTCCACTGAGTGTACTCCACTGCAGAGTCATGCAGTGTCAACACTTACCCTCCCATAATCAGTTGTTAGCTATCATCTCCCTGCTTTGATAGTTACCTCTCACCTTCTTAATCAAATTGTCATAAATAGGTCAGGAATTCTTGCTACTGGTTTTATTCAATAACACCTCTTTATCTCTTACTTGTCCTAAGTCCCATCCAATTTTCTCCTACTTTTCCATGTGCTCTGTTCTTATGACAATCACTTCTGTTTGATTGCTGCTACAAGGCCCTGATTGCAATTCTACACTGATGAGAGGGTGCCGGGACTCGGAGATTAGGGTTGTATTCCAAATTCTGCCAAAAACATCCTGACTTCAGGCAGTGCATTCTGGATACGTTTGGTTACACAGACTATTTGTTTACTCCAGAAGAAAAGAATAAACAGGAATCAGGAAAATGCATCCCAAAATGACTTTATGTGTTTCCCATCAGAATTCACGGGCTAAGGCTCACAATTATTTTAAATCCATTTTACCTCTGATAAGGTAGTGCTTCTCTTGTGGGAGGCTGGAGGTGTATCCCTGTTAATGATTGTGAGCTTGTCTGTAACAAGCTTTCCCAGAACACGGCTGCTGTCTGACACCAGTCTGATAAGTGTGAATAAACCATTAACAATCTCAGTTCATTAACAATGGACCAGGTTGGTTTGGCTTCCTTATTTCATGGCGGCTTCATTTTTGCAGATTGTGCGTATTACAATGGGATTTATCTTAGTAAAAATATTGGCTTTTAATTGTAGGATTATACTGAGTAATTCCCAGCTTCCCCGTGGGAATTCAGCTGTTTTTCCCCACTGACTAAAAGGAGATGAGTTTTCTACTGGTTAATGCACAAGCCTGCGAACTGGGGAGTCCAGCTTTTATTCCCAGTTGTGTCGGTGATTTACTTGGGGATTTCTCAGCGCCTCAGTTTTACCCAAATAATGGCGTTACTTACCTTTTGATAGGAGTGCTAGGAAAATCCCTGGGTTGTTTGCTGCTTCACTGAACATGAAGTTGCTCCGCACTTACTGAGGGCAGATCAGTCATTCAACTAATTCAAGCCATAGCTGGAGACACTGTGACTCTACAGAAGGTTACAGCCTGTGTCTTGGTGTGTAATGTTGTGCATAACTGAGTATCACTATTGTCCCAGCTCTACTGGGTGCTCTCTCTGTGGTTTAAATGGGAGCATTGGAGTATGCTGTGGCAATCTGAGCGACTGAATCTTATGAGGCTCTCTGCAGCATCTTTGAATCTTTCCTAATTAAATTTCCAATCTGTTTAAAATATTCCCATTGTTTTTATCTACCCCTCCACCCCACCTACATGTGTAAATATACAAACATACACACACACACACTCTTTAGACTGTCAACTTCTTTGTCTTCTTTGTCCAGGCTCACAAAAATACGCATCAAAAATACAAACTCCAAAAAATCCCAACAACTGAGAAACAGGGGAGGATTTTAAATAGCTGTTCCCTTCATACATAAATTGTTCTAAGGGATTAGGGATGAAAAGACACCTTTGTTTTTATTCAGGAGTGATATTGTGAAGCTAATTAGTTTTAAAATTTTTTTTCAACACCCTCCTGTATATTATCATTATGCCAAGAGTAGGTGTGCAATGCTTCCTCCTCTATAGTGAAATTGCTTAGTTATATAATCATATTAAGATGACTAAGGAGAGAAGATAATATTTGGAAAATGCTTTTAGATTTCAGGAGCTTTTAGTCCCACATATATATATGAATATACATGCATAATGTGCATGCATGCATATATTCTCTCATATACATATATATACACACACATGCATATAACTATAGCCCCTTTGTCTCTCCACTGTGCACCAGAAAGACCTTCCATAATGTCCCTTTCACAAGCTATTTTATTTCACAAAGCTTTCTCATCTCCAAATGACCAATTTTAATCACTACCACCCAGTCCTCTAACAAAGTACAATAAAATAAGTATCAGAGACCAATTACTTAATCAAGCCAATAACAGGTTATACCTACACTACTCCACTGTGTATATTCATAGCACCAGCAGAAGCTTCTGCTGTTCCATCGTTGGTTTTTTTTTTTTTTTTTTTTTGATTTCTACCCTGCAGCAGCAGCAGCAGCAGCTCTGATTGCGACAACCAATAGACATGGCTGGCAGGATGAAATGTAAAATAACAAAACCTACAGTCTGCCTTGCTTTGTGCATAATATGCTGCAACAACCAGCCATTTCCTGCCCGTGGCTGTGTCAGCTGAGCCATCCACAGTCCATTTTTTCATTGGTATTATTTTTTTCAGTGTCTGTGAAATCTGGAATGGGACACAGCATGCTTGGAATGTGGCCAATATCCTGTTGAGTTAGTAGAATGGAAAGAAAATAAAAAGTACACTGACCCAATTTCTTTGACTAAATATACTGGGCCATAACAGCAAAAGCTAAGAACGTGTTTATTCTTTGAATCCTTTTTCAAGTGAAGTGGCTTAGGACAATACATTTCAAATGGAGATGGAGATCAGGTAGTGAAGCCTACTCATCAGGCTCTCCATTGGCTTCAAACATCTCTTTACATTCCAGGTCTCAAAGATTTAAAAGTAGGTTTCATTTTTTCTTTTTGTTGTTTTCTGTCTTCTTGAATTTACCTGAAAGGTTCTGTCCACTTTTTCTTTCTTTTTTTCTTTTTTGTCCCTGTTTTAATTAAAGTAGTTAAACAAAAAAAACAAACAAAAAATTAGTCACTGTATTTTTCCTTTATGTGACAAGTACCAACACTTAGGATTTGTGGAGACTGTGTCCCTTACTCTCTGGTGTGAGCAGAAATGCAGCTGGCTGCATCTGGAAGTGAGGAGAAACATAATAGCACAATCAGTTAGTTTTTCAAATGCAAAGTGGAGGATGCACTTAAAATCTGATGATAAGCTAAACTGAACAGCTTGTGCCTACCTTTGGCTCCCCCACACCTGTGTCATTCATCCTGCCATCCCAGGCAACAGTGCTGTTCCAGCGAGGAGTGTGCCAAGGGGTTGGCTGCTCTATTCTAGGAGCTGCGTCCCAAGAAGGACCAAGCAAACCCTGTGACCTCTGTCTCAGTTTCCTCATTCATAAAATGGGGACAGTGATCTGCCTCCATCTTTTCAGAACACCTGGGTATATCTGAATGCAAAGTGGTAGAACACAATGGGAGCCAAACAGTGCTGTTCTCCAACGCCATATGGCCAGACAGGTTGCCAGCATTCAGAGATAAAGAAGCCAGATTAAATTACAAGTCCTCCCTCAAAAAAGGCCAAACCCAACAACAACAAGAAAGCCAAAAAACCCCAAGAACAAACAACAATTAAAAGCTTAATTTAGCACTAATCACCAAAATGCATTTTAGAAATGCCTGGCCAAATAAGTATTCCCTTGCAGCACCCCACCTGCTGGTACTGGCAGAGTAATAATAGTAACTGCAGTACTCCTCCAGTACATCCCTTCTTCTTCAGACCTACAACATAAGGTGCCTATCTTACTGCCCTCCTGCTTTTCAGCTTTTCTTTCCAGAGATCCCTCCCAGAATGCTTAAAAACTCTAGAAAGAATCATGGACCCCGAGTGAATGAGAGAAAAATATAGCCAACCATGTGGATTTGGATTTGACTTGGTCCTGAGCTCTTGCCTAATTCAGAGACCATTCAAGGTGAATCCTGAGCTTGTTTTTGGCAGCCTCTGTCCTCAATATTGAAATGCTTTGTCGTGAGACAGAGAGGCCAAGATCTGAAGAGAGAGAGGGGAGAGATCGAACACCTGAGTGAGGGCAAAAAGGACATTTTGATGAAACTTGTAGATATTTCTGTCCAGGAGAGTTTTCCTTTCCCTTATGACCGCAGATGAACATGAGCCAAGGTGCTTTAAGGTATGCTGCTTGACTTGGCAGAGGAGCGAAGAAGAATGGTCCATCCAAAATGATGGCTTGGGGAGTTCTGAGGACAAAAGCCCGGGCTAAACCATGTGCTGGTATTACTCCAAGAAGCCTGAAAACACAAAATCAGGAATCCCAGAACCCCAGCAATTTATGGGTTGGACTCTAGACATTTTTCAGGGCAGGGACTTTCCATTCAGCAGTTTCAGAGGCAACATCTGTTTTATAGAACATTCCTGTTAACAGGGCTGGGTGAGACGAGCTAACAGTGTGGTGGTAAAAGTTCTGGGCACTGATAGGAAAACACTATTATTTGGTACATTTTTATTTCAGACAAGAGGTTTCTTTGCATGTGAATCCCCAACCAAAGTCTATTCATTGTAAGAACTGACAGAAGTGAAACTAAGTGAAGGAAAGCAGATGGCTGAAACATGCTGAAAATAATCAATAGGCCCAGCTCTGATGCATCGATATTTTGGTGTGGACACATTCAGAATTGATGTTTAAATGTCAGCTGGGCCCAATTTGCAGCATTTCAAAGCTGCCTTTGTGTTTTGAATTCAGCAGGGCTGAAGGTCAGAAGTTTTGCTAAGTATTTGAGTCCAATGATACATTTTGCAAACATTCATTTTTATTTGAAAAGATATTCTTTTATCTTGTTCCACTGGTAGTAGCCAAGGTGGAAGAACATAGAGCAGGCATAAGTTCAAAGCTTGGTCAAAGGACAATAGTTGCTTATGCTGTCTTGACTCTAACACTCTCATTATTGCTCCTGAAAAACTAGATATCTTCAAGTCTGATTTTTTCCAGTGTAGAATTATATTATACTAATAAGTTCCTTTCTGTCCGAATGCATAAAGATACTGCGGCAAATAAAACTCTTCACTGAGTTGGTTGGTTTTGATGTGTGCATCTTTTGTAGTAGAAAGAAGACTGTGTGGCTATTTAATAGAAAGTGTTGATAGCACAGTGAAGGAGAACATAGAAGATATGTATTTCCTTTTTAATGCTATACATTTAAATTATCAGGACTTCAATTAGTACAGTGTAGCAAAGTCTCTTTAGAACTAACAGAAATGTGCATTTAAATCATCTGAAGAGTTAGTTGTGAACCTTAAAATGCAGTAGAAACAAGAGCTACATGAAATTATATTAAAAAATATTCAGTGTATCAACATTCAATAGAATACTTTATTTTTAAAATCTATTTAAAGATGATTTTTAGCCTTGTCATGGTTACAGAACAGTATTTTGGACCAGCAGAAATCATAGTTCAGTTATCCATTTCACAAACCTGAGCCAAGTCCTCCCTTCTTTACACACAGTAGGGGCTTTGGGAAGTAGTAACTGAAATTTAGGCAAAAAGGACATTATGAACAGGATTTTGCAAAGTAAATTCAAAGGGACAGCTTTAAACCCACTCTAACTGAAGCACATGTCGCTCAGTGTGTGCCACTGTGGTGACATTCGCTGTGTGCTTTGCAGAGGAGCAAAGGACTGCATGAACGAGACTAGTCAGGATGGGGAAGTCAGGCTTCAGAGCTGTTAATAGGCTACAATTCCCTTGAAATTAGTAGGACTGGAGGGTGTTCAGAGTTTTTCAAGAGACTTGCATTTATTTTCATCTCAGCTACATTACATTCTGTGAGTGACAGATGTGTGGCAAAATAGAGTACTGAAATTTTACTTTCAGTTCTGAACTGTGAAGATAGAACAATGCCTGTCACATTTCAAAAAGGCTACAAAGGAATATCCTAAATAGTTAACAGAGACACTAGAAGGAAACAAAACAGAAGAGTGTTGTAAAAAAAAAAGAGAAAAAAATATCCACCTATATTTATATCTTTAAAACAAGAAATCTTCAGAACTTTCTGAGTAATAGAGGAAAAGAATTATCTCAAAATCCCAGGCAGAAAAGTGAATTTGAAATTGTGCTTTATTTTGAAGAAAATCTTGGATGTACTTCTGTTGAGCAGAAGATTCTGTTTGTGAGGAGGGGGCTCGGAAACACACTGGAGGAAAACACTCCCAGCTTGCATGACACAGTCAGGATGGGGTGTCTGGAGGACCAGAGTAGGATACAATTATGAAATCATCCAGACATGAAGGTCAACTTGTCCAAAAGCTGGATTGTGGTTAGGAATCAAGCAGGCAGGCAGTTAAAAAGACCACAAAACCAAAACCAAACCCAAACTGAGCTTTAAACCCTGCTGTAACAGGAAAAAAAAAAAAAAAAGGGGCAGAATTTAAAAGTTATTGTAAGATTTGGTAGCTTGATATTTGAATACTAGAGTAAAATTTGGAGATTCAGCATGCTCTGAATAATATCTAATTAAATCAAAGATGCAGGAATGGAAACATACCGTGAGATACCCTCTCTGGAGGAAAGCTGGGTCCTTCAAAGAGGTCTTTCAGTGCTACTGTGAATCCTTCACTGAGGAAGATGTACTTTATTTAGGAGCCTTCGAGAGCTGAAAGAAACTACATGCCATGTTTTCCTTGTCTATCTTACAATTACTTAGCAAACACAAAGGTCTTTCTTGTCCTCATTTATTCTGTGTAAGAAGAAAGAATAATTAAGTAGACCTCTGAAAAACCAAAATAAACGACAACAGGATCAGCTTCATTGCCATGTGCCCCATTCAGACCTTAGAGGCATGTTATGTCTCTAATATTGTGAAAGAAAACTTCATTCAAAAAGACCCTTTTGACTTTCTTGGAATGACATTTTACTTGCGGTGATTTTTAGCGTCTGGTTCGTTGGCTTGTTTGTTTGTTTTCATTAGAGGAGTCTACTAAGCCATATTGACTTAACACAAAGTCACCTTGGTATCAGTTGTGATAGCCCCCAAAGCAGTGCTTGGATTTGCAGCCCTAACTGGCATTGTGTTCTGACGCTTTTTTAAGGCTTTTGGAAGTTAAAGTTGAATCAGTCCTTAACACTGCTAACCATGCACCTGCTTTTTGATCTTAAATATTTGAAACATAACATTCTCCATAATTTCCCCCCCCCAGTCTTTAAAAAATAGTCTTATTCCCTACCCTCACATTCCTGTTAGATTTTGTGATTAACAGTCCACAGCCTTGAGTTTATGACTGTAGAGGCACTCCCCATAGCACGGGAGTCTCAATAATTCCACTTACTCCATGTGTGCTCCCTGCACTGTGCACAAAGGGGAGACTTCATCCCCCAGGGTTATCTCAGCAGTATCTTCCACAAATACATTCCTTCTTTAAAAGAAGAAGGGATCTACCTTTTCATCCAGCTTAACTTTGTCTAGACAACAAATGCAGCCAGGTTTTGTACAGCTGATTTATCTTCCCCAGCTGACTAAGCTAGAGTGAATGTGATTCACAAAGATTTCCTTTTTATCCCATGTTTGTCTTTCGAACTTCTCTGGCCGCTTAACTATGCTTGTACCTGGAAACCTGGGGAACTCTAAGCAGTTATCCCACTCCACAGGCTGAATGCCAGTCACCTCAGCAGGGATACACTAGTCGTAAAATGAGACACTGGAGAGTTTTATGGGTAACATGCAGTACAGATGATGCAGATTTCTTTATTTTCCATTTCAGAAGTTCTTATTGTTTCTTCATGCAATACAGTTTTATCTGTAGTTTACCTGCAGCTTATACAACATAAGTGTCTTTACAGCTCAAGATAGGTGTTTTTCTGCATTCTTATTATTTTAAAGAAATAAATATCTTGATGGGAATGACCTTCATTATACTTCAGACCTGATCATTGCTCCCTGTGGGCTCCATTACCTCAGTGAAAGCCAAAGACAAAGTTCACTCAATAATTAGAGGGACTGGAGTTGTTCTGGTCTGAGAACCTGACACCCCTGCTGTGCTGAATGGCAGTGTACAGATGAGGGATTCGAGAGCTAAGAGACCAAACTAAATTAAGGCTGCCTAAGGTCTGCCTTGGGCATTAACTTGCAAATAAGGTGGGGGCACAACAAAAAATGAGTGATCCTTCTCCTAAGTGGTCTTAAATCATTCCCATGTAGGATATGCTCAAACAGGTTGATGCTAGCTTTTGTTTGTGATTCAAACCTACAGTAAGAGGAGATGAATGTGTAATAAAAAATATTGTTGTGTGTCAACTGACAGGTCTAGTACTTATCCAACAAAACTTGTTGTATTTTTCTGTACAACCATCTGTTTAGAAAAGACATTATACGTATGAAATTGTTGTCACATAAAATATGTATGAATATATATTTGCACACACACAAGCATGTAAATACGTACGTGTGCACACATCTGAACTAATCAGTGCATAGCAAGAGTACTTATTACAAAGAGCAGATCTATTACTATTAAATTCATGGACAAAATTCGTGTTTTAAACAGCATTTCCCTTCTACATTACCACCTACTCCTGCTCTGATGGACTATCTTGAAGTATGACCCACAGACAGCCTGTCCTATAAGTGTCCCATGCACCAGTTCAGGGCCCAGGACAGCTCCTGTGATACAGGGTTTGTCTGAGTACCTCGCAGAAAGGCTGCATTCAGCTTGGATTTTTGGAAAAACTTGAAGCCATATATAGATATAACTGAGAATTAGAGGCCAACAATGAATGAAGATGCTTAAAATGGAACTTTGGTGGTCTTCGTGCAATGCTGCCCTGCTAGCGGGTAACATAGCACATATCTGGCTGTGGTGGGGCTGTCCTGGTTTCATTTCAGGTGAAAGAAAGAAAGGTGGGAAAGACTTGATTTTCTTCCTAGTAGCTGGTACAGTGCTGTGTTTTGGGTTTTGTATGAGATGGGGATTACACACTGATGTTTTTTGTAGTTAAACAGAGCTTACTCTAAGTCAAAGACTTCTTGGTTTCCCATGCTCTGCGAGAAAGCAGGTGCACAAGAAGCAGTGAGCGAGTGTGGCCAGGAGTGCTGCCCTGAACTGGCCAAAGGGATATGCCACACCACAGAATGCCACACTCAGTACATAAACTGGGGGAGTTGGCTGGGATGGACTGATCACTGTGCAGGGATGGGCTGGACATCGCTGAGCAGGTGGTGAGTAGTCGTACTGTGCGTCACTTTTCTCTCTGGGTTTTTTTTCCTCTCTCTCCTGTTAATAGCTATTATTATCAGCAGTAGTGGTTTTATATTATTATTATTATTATTATTATTATTATTATTATTATTATTATTATTATTATTGCTGCTGCTGTTGTTATATTTTATTTTGTTTCAATTATTAAACTGTTCCTATCACAAGCCATGAAGTTTGCTTTTTCTTTCTGATTCTTCTCCCCACCAGGGGATGGGGTGGGAGTGAGTGAGTGGCTGTGTGGTACTTAGTTGCCAGCTGGGATTAAACCATGATGTGTGCTGGGCGATAGTGGAGAACTTTGTGGCTTCTGCGGCCTTTCACAACATTTTATTCCCTGGAACAACTCTGCTTACTTTTCGGCTTCCAGCATCTGTTTTTGTTAGCATCCAGTTATGGCATCTGGCCCACCTGCAATCCCAAAACCAGGATGAGCTAATGCATTCTATTTGAAAGTGCTCTTGATGCAAACCAATGTGTATCCGTTGTGGAGGGCACTTTCCAAAATGTGATTCAGGCCATTTCATTTTTAATACATGTTTTTAAGCACCCCGGTTTCCCAAAGAGTGTATTAACAACCAACCCCTTCATCAGGTGTCCCTGGGGAGGGAAGCAGGAAGGTGAGGCTGCTTTTCATCTCTGCTTTTGAAGCAGTGTGTCTGTGTGGAGGGGAATGTCAGGATATTCCATCGACTTTTCCAGCTTGTCCTTTCGAATCATATTTCTGACTGACGGGAAGCAACCAGCAGAGCCGGTCTCAGATGCCTGAACGGTGGGTGTCTGTCTCTCTGGGCTCCCCAAGGAGCCCAGCCTGCTCTCACCTGAGGGCACGAGGGTCCTGGGCAGGCAGGAGGGGCGAGTCATTTGATGATGACCATCTATGTCAGCTTTGCAAGGGATTAGAGCAGAGCACAGCGGTATTGGGGAAAGAGGTGGAACTGTGAAGGCACAAAGGACAGAATGGCAAAGTTCACATTCCAGTAGTGCTGTCTTGAGCAACCCTCACCTCTTCATTTATTTCCTTCCACAACAGCCCTTCTTTTTGCTGTTATTTATGCTGGTTCAGTTTTCAAGTGGGAGAAATTCCTCTATCCAGGCAGCAAGAAGCAACAGTGCCTGGAAAAGTGAAGGCGTGGTGGGGAATAAATAGCAGTAGGAAAGGAAGGTAGATGGGAACTCTCAAAACCATCTCAAAACCCCACTGCTGCTGAGCAAAAAGCTGTTAACAGGGGGTGCCATTAATTGTTGACATCATGACAGCAAATGTCTTCTTGATTCTCCACCTTGTTTTTTTTCCATCTTTCCTTTTCTTGGATACAGCTCCTTGGCTTGTTTCCCTTCTTTGTCATTTTGCCAGATTCTTTTTGGATCCTGTGCTTAGAGGTGTGTTTCATGCCATGATCACCAAGGCCATGGGATTATTCCTGCCATTCTGTGACACCTTGGTGTATTATATGAGCAGAAGGAGTCCTCTCCTGCATTTTTTTCTTCCTGATGGAGGTTATCCGTCTGTTGTGGGGTCTCTGACACATTCAATCCTGTTGGGTGTTTAAGAGCCACCTGTTGGTCCTGTCTGGGGACCAAGCTGTCACCAGCCTCCACTTACTCCTGTTTGCATGGCCGTGGCTGAGGCAAGAGAAGCAGAATGTACAGTGTGTTAATAGGAAATTTATACCATATTTGACAGCATTACTCTATTGATGGCTGCCAAGAAAATGACTGGCATAACTTTCTTGGGTCTTTCTCTGATTTTGGATGTAAATTCAATATGTGTTCAGGCAAGCACATATTCAGGAGAATTTTAAAGAAGAATTTATTCCATATATAGCTGTATTACAAATATTTACTCTGCTGAATTGAATTCTAACCATCTTCATAATTTCTCTTTTCTTAATGTAAGTAATCACCTGTAGCAGTGCAACTATCGATAGGAATTGGAAATTTTAAAATCTGCGAACTTCCAAGAAATTTACTCCCATGTTCCTGTTTGGTAAATTAAAGAGAAACCAGATAAGAGACACCTATGTAACTGAGGGTGAAAACCACACACCTCTGTTATAATCTCTGGTTGGTAATAGGAACAGTAATTTTTAATTTTTTTTTTTTTTTGTTCTAACACATGGCACTGATATCCTATTGCACTGAACAATTTGAACCAAACATCTCCCCAACCCAGCCCTCTTTTATAAAGAACACTGTGTCTTCTTAGTGTAAATTTTTAGAAATGTTGCCTTACAGGCGTGTTACACTACCACTCCAGCTAATTCTTAAATGTAGTGTGCGTTAATACTCTCGGATAGTGCTTTCACTTTGGAAAGAGAAAATTTTTGAAGAAAACAAAGGCAGCCAGGTAGGTTGATAGGAGTTACATATCTCTATTTGCTTTTATAAACACCTTACTCTAACATATTGTGGCATCAAATGTGCAGACATTCTGTTTGCCATTTTTCGTACTTAATATATGCTTTGTCTTGGCAAATTTCTATACTCCCTCATGATGGAGGACGGAGTACTGACATAGCTTAAGTAAACATGTGATATATTAGTGTCCATCATTGCTTTAACTACGGAAGAACACACAAACTGCCTCACTTCTATGTGTTCTACAGGCAACATGGAAACACAAAAAAATACTTAGCAGAGAAGAAAAGTCACAAAAATAATAACTTTGGATTTAAAAAAAAAATATATATATTAGAAGTTTTCTTCTTTGCACAAAATGAGTGACAACGGAAAAGAGAGCAAAGAAGCAGTGGAATGGAGAAGCCAAGGTGAAATGGAGTCCTGAGCCCCTTTGCTACCATGTGTCCAGGTAAAAGACTGCTTTATTTTCCAAGATGAGGTCAGCTTCATTATTTGTTTGCTGCGAGTCAGAGAGCAGCTGTAGAAATACTGGTGTGCCTGGCAGAAAGGAGTCAAAGGAGCACAAAGCAGCAGGGTGACAAAGTGGCATACTGGCTCCTGGACTGAGTTAACGTCACACAGGGCTGCATGACAGCATGTAAAAAAGGAAATGCAAGAACTGCAGGGAGCAGGGAACTCTTCAGAGGACTAAGGGTCCAGTGCCTCCGAGCTTTTCTTAAAAAATAACGAAACAATGAAGAAAAAGATACAGTAGCAGATAGCACTGAAAGTTGAAGTATTGCTTAACTCCAAAGCTATATCACTAGAAAACAGGTTGAGAGAAAGGGGGAACATCAAGGGCTAGAAAAGGAAGGCTGGGGAAGGGGGAGAGGGAAGACAGACAATTGTGGATGACATCTCGCAGCCTGAGAAGAAACAAAAAAAATTATTGTTGCTTCCCAGTCAGTCACCAGGACAACAGCAGATTGAATTTGGAGCTGCCTGTAATAATTTATAACTACTTTGTCTTGCTTGGATTATTATGTTGCTTTTCCTGCTTTTGTTGGATTCATTAGCTTGGCAGAGCTTCAACCAGAAAGGCAAGGTAAAGGGAGAACAAAGGGGAATTTTGGGAGAAATTCGGATCTACAAAACTGTGATATGAAAATACTGGTAAACTTATCACTCTTGTGATTGAAATTGTGAACACCTTTTGTGCTGTGATCTTTTCCCAGGGTTAAGAGAGGTACACACAAAGAGAAGTGGCAATGACATCCTTTGCTGCTGTACAAGGACCTTCTGCTCCCTGTGTCCACTGCTGATCTTAAGCACCCAAAAAGAAAGTCCAAGAATGTGCTGGGATCTGGTAGGACCCCTTGGACCTAACAGCCTGCTGGAAGGAGAATTCTAGTGTTTGCACTGCTGGACAGCAGGGTGGCAGGCCCAGAGCCTGTGGCGGTGGGACGTGTTAGTGGAGCTGAAGCATGGTCCTGCAGAAGTTGTGTCTGGTACGTTTTGAAGGCAGGAATGACCAGGATAATGGGGAAGCTGCAAACAGTTGTCTGGAAAGACCAGTTCAAAAAGTAACCTAGCAGTGGCATAGCAGAGATGGACAAGCATCAGGCAACATGCTGCACTTAGCACTTCAGCTGTCTAGAGGACGGAGAGATGGAGACTGGTGGTGAGGGAGGGTGCCCTTTCACAGCAGGCAGACAGCTGAGTGACAAAAATCCTGTTAGTCCATTCCTGCTGTGATATCCACACCTGTTAGGGGCAAAGATGGTAAACGGAGCACACAGGCAAATTGCTCACCATATGGTCTAATTTCCTTCGGAATCAGTGTGTGGTGAAATGCAGAAGAAACCATCCTACAGCATGAAAATAAAATGCAGTGTTATGGCACTGGACCTTTAAGGCTTGCTTTTGCAGAAGCCAAAGGTTTTATTGGGAATTGGCTGTCCTGCAGACTTACATTTCTGGGACACCTCAGAGACACATTAAAATTTTCAAGCAACAATTGAAAAAGGGTATTAACAGTTGCAGGGAAAACTCTTTTACAGCTCTGAATTTTATCCTAACATCCAACTCTTGAGCAACCAAAAAGGGTGGAGATCTGTCTGGTGTACTCCACCTATAAACCTATCCAGCTTTGTGCCAAAATAGCCACATTCCACCCAAGTATTTAAAAAAAACCCCCAAACACCACTGATTCCTCCATCCTCACTGCATGCACAAGATTTATGGCTTCATTAAAGTGACAAATGTGAGGAAGGAGCAGTTTGGTATGTGTCATGCTTTGCACATTGCACTGATTTTATTACCTCCAACATTTTAAAGTGTCAGGGTAGAAAACATCCTGTCCCTATGCATACAAAGGACTCGTTCAATATGGTGGTTTCTGAACAGTTGGAATTAGAGCACATCCCACACAAATGTATTTGTGCAAATAATTCAGTGTTGTAGCCTAACTGTTTGGGTTGAAGCATCCATTTATATGCCTGTATTTTTCTTGATTAGTAGCTTTCCCTCCCAAAGATATTATGGCAGACCTCTCTTTTCCCCCGAGGCTGGGGTCAGCTTAGAAAGCTGTTTTAGGATTACAGTAAATAAACTTACAGAAAACATAAACAAGAAAAAGAAATGGCAACTCTGAGCCATACATCACTTTTTCCTTCACTTTTTCTTTCTCCCTACAGCTATTACTGTAGTCCTTTATGAACCCCAAATGCTCCTTGCTCTTCTGTGGCAAGCACTTTGTGAATTGTTTATTAGCTTGGCAAACTGTTTCTGTCTCTCAGGACGGGTGTCAGTAGAAGATATCTGGGACAAATACTCTGTGAAGAAAGTACCTTTATGCCTGAGGAATCAATGAACTATTCCAAATGATCCAGCGCTCTGAACCATGCTGAACTGAAGACCAGCAAATGTTACCTTCCATCTCTTCCAGAGACTTTAGCGCTGTCTTCATTATCATCTTCTGTTCTCCCTTGCCAATTCTCTCAGCAGTTTGCCTCCTGTGCTACACACCAGCTGACAGATGTATCCTTTTCATTTCACATACTCTTAAAGCCTTGGGCACTGCTTTCTGGAGATATTTATACAGCTCTGGGACCCAGTTGCTGGAAAAGTAGTTTGTACTGAATATTTGTTACATGTTCTACAAGATCCCACACACTATTACTTTGCATAGAGTAAAACAACAACAAGAAAATGTTGATGCCTTTGTATGTATTTTGTATGAAAACTAAACAGTGCACCTTGCTGACAGTACACCTCACTCTGACAGTCTTTCAAAATTATCCTCCATAACAACATGAACTGCATGACTAAAAATTTTCATATACACCACAATGTCTTCAGAACCTACCTGCCACCAAGTTTCTTCATTTCCCAGAAGCAAATAGAGTAGGGGAATATCTTCCTTCTGCTCACCACAAGACATTTCTTGTGTCCTTAAACATTGGTAGAGGAAGGATATTTTTAGACAACAAAACACACCACTGTGTGTTTGTAATGTCTTGCTGACATTAGTCAGCAAGAGCAATAGTTATGTGCTAATTCTGCTGTCGTCATTTCTTCTTCTTATTTTAATCAACACAGGTCAAAGTGTGGAACTGATATAAAAATCAGTTGCTGTTATGCTGAAATACTCTTTATGTGCATTTCACTTTCAGCATACCTTATAGATATGTTAGCTATCTATTGAATAACCATCTCCTGGCTCTGCCAGAGGAAGGTGGCAGAATCTGAAGGGTTTTTTGCCAAGTGTTTTACCACCGTTTTCTCATTTAGATGGTCTGCTAGAAAAAGCGATAAACACAGAATATTTGAAAAATGCCACAGCAGAACCCTTAAGGTAAACCAGCTGGCCTTTGCTCCAGTTTCTAGGGCAGCATTTTAATAAACATTAGTCATGGTGATTATGGAACATTTTTATCAAGGATACATCATTTCCAGCATTATCCCCTTTTTGAGTCTATATTAGCATAATAACTTGCATTATTAGTATAATTTGAGACGTTTTAAGGACATGGCTGGAGAATAAGAAGCTCAGGCTGGAAAGCCTCTGATTGCCAGTTGCTTGTCTTGCTTGCCAGGGCCAATTAACATATTTCTTCCATTTTCGCCTTTGTTTGACTTATCAAAATACGAATGTGCAGCAGACTTTCAGAATCACTTAGGCTCCTTGTTCAGGCTTTAGAAGCACATAGCAACGCGAAGCACATTCATGCAGATTAAGTGCTCTTTGGAGTATTAGAAACCACTTAATCTGTATAAATATGCTTCAGGTTGCTCAGCTTTTACAACACCTTGAGAAGGAACTGCAGTGGTTCAGAAAAGCGTGTGATGCATTATTTAAAAGAAGATATATAATCCATGATAAGTTTATCTTCCAAGTGACTATTGTCAGAATCATAGTTTATACTTTTATATTTTGGACTTCATTGCACGGTGTTAATGCAAGTGACAAAGGGAATTTCCTATTATATACTCTATTACTTTCAAAATTCTGGTTTTATCACTGTTGATTTAGAAGATAAGCATGAGAGATGCATAAGTACTGAGCAATTTTACTTTACAAATTCATGCAGCAGGAAGAATTTACATTTTTAAACAGAAAAAGGTAAACAGTATTTATTTTCTTACTGAGTTAATATGTTATTCCATGCATAAAAAGACCTTTTCATTTCCATTGACTCTAATTTTCATTTGCAGTAGAGCTGAAAAGAATGAGGTATGAGACAGGACTAAGAACATCATATTGTGAGGTTAGATATTTTGCTTTTGGGGTTTACAGTGTCATTTAGTCTAATAACTCTTCATAGTATAGTTTAATTATTGCCAAAAATAGAAAGCATGGTTGCATTGTGCAGCTTTCCCAGAGGATGTCTTATGTGTCCTGAGATAAATCTAAGCTCTATATTTAATCTATGTGCAACTGTAACTGTGTCGTATTCTGAAATCCCTTGTTAGACAAATGCTTGCAGCAGCCATTAATAATTGGAGGGTAACCCGGACAAGAGAGCATTCATCTTAAAATGCTGACCCCAAAGAAGTAAATAAAACTTTTTCAGACTGCATGTCCTCACGAAGAGCTGATTTCAATATATGGAATTCCATTTTTTTGTGAAAACTCTGGACTTTTAGCATCAATAAATACCTATTATGGGAAAAAGCCTACACTCTGTGTTTGATCTCAAAGGATGACTCAGTAACGGCCTCTCTTCCCTGCTTCTACCTCTGGGGCTGTTTGCCCCCTGAGTTGGTGGGCAGCATTCTTCCCAGCTGTGGCAAATAAATGCCAGCTGCTGGAGGCGACTGCCATGTGCTCTACCCTTCACCAGCGAGCTTCTTCATCTGCTGAGGAGGCCCCACTGCAAGCGAACACATCCAGGTTCATCGCACCTGGAGATTATCCTAGATGGGCCATAATGGCCACAGTGGCTTATATTCTGGTCCCAGAGGAGGACTTCCCTTGCCACTGTGATCATAACCTCGCTGTAGTTGCAATAGCAGCTACCAGGGCTGATGTTGCTGGCCCTGATACGTGAATGGACTTGGGGGGAGCAGGGGAATTCCTATTTGCAGGCTGAAGACTCCACTAAAAGATGTTTAGTAACACAAATGGGACTTGCAAAGGGCAGAAGAAGGCCTGTTTTCTGGGCACAGAGTTGAATTTTAACCTTCCTTTTCTCCTTTCACATGAAATAACCAAGGACATGACTTCAGCTGTGAAAGAAACTGTTGTGTGTCTGCTCTGGTCATTTCATTGTCCCTGTAACAAAATTTTTTGTTTTACAGATATTTGCAATTTTTTTTTTTTGTTTTGGTAAGAATTCCAAGTATTCTCTTTTGTAAAAACAAATCTAAAGAAAGTACAAAAGCATAAAGAAGCTTTGGAAATTCTGACATTTTGCTGTGCTAGTAGCATCCAACTGCAGTAAACTAAATCTGGTGAGTAAGGCTTCTCAAATAAATTCAAAATGGATTAAAAAAATTCAATTAATTAATTAAATTCAATGGATTCAAAAAGGAGGCTAGGTAATTAAGGAAAATTT
Source organism: Struthidea cinerea (assembly GCA_013397865.1). Lineage (NCBI taxonomy): Eukaryota > Metazoa > Chordata > Aves > Passeriformes > Corcoracidae > Struthidea > Struthidea cinerea. Next base: position 551,774 of record VZTI01005253.1, on the reverse strand, counting down.
CCTAATTTTAATCCAATTTAAGGTGCAGGTTGCATTGTTTATGAAGCACACAAAAAATACCAATATTTTTTCCACTGTAAGCTTGGAATGAATTCCCTGGGTTATATCCAGTGCAAACACTGAAATTTTATACGACCTCTATTGCACAGAGGTCCTTTGCCAAAAGCTCATTGCAGTAATGGGCTTTAATATTTTTTGCATTGGATTTTACTCTACTGTTGGTTTTATCATTCTTGATCTCGGCAAATGTGCTTTATTGTCTGGATCATTTAATTTTGTTAGGCAAACGTGCTTCATTTTTTAATGATAAAATGTTAGCATACTCTTCCATAATAACTGCTTTTCCTTTCAGAGCTACTGATGCATAAAGTCTAATCTTTTGTAGTTGAAGGAAGATGTTCTTTAAGAATTGATTTAAGGTCTGCCTTTGTTTTACTAATTTTTAATTACATGCAGTCAGACCTGATTAATCTGAATTAGCATGCAAAGCCCCTTTTTAGAACTAAATAAAATCAGATTAACAAGTAAAGGATACATACAAGGATGTGTTCTAAGGTTGGTTAAAAGTTAAGTCCTTCTTATTCTTAAACACACAGACATTTCTGTCTGAACAGTTTATGTATTCTAATTGGGTACACAGTTTTGCTGTGTAACAGAGCTTTAATTCCTTTTGACTTTTGAGAAAAGCATCAAGGCATCATAATAATATTATGCAATGAAATGCCTTTGCAGGGTTTTATAACTGGAACTGGACTTAACAAGATCAGTTCAGCCAATGACCTTATGAACACAAGTGTGTTTAAAGAGGTGGCACTATGTTGCAATTTCAGAAGTCACTTCAGTTTTAAAGAGTGGCTAATGTAACCTGATATGAACTAAGAGCAGCTGCAATGAGGGTGAAGACCCCGCCTTTCCTCCAAGCTCTCCTCCCCTCTTGCTCCTGGCTACCTACTTATTTTGTACTGGCTTTGGTGATGGAGCTCAACACAGCATCTCAACTAAATAAAATGGCAGAACATAACCTGGGAAAAAAGTGTATACGGAATTTTTCTCTTCGTAAAGCAGACTGAAGGAATTTACCTAGAGGTCAGCCAAGCACTGAATATGATGAGATGTAGGGGAGAGGGTAAATATCTAATGATGGGGCATGAAGGAGAATAGGAGGAAGGAAAAAGACAGGGCAAAATCTCTGTCTTTCAGGCATTGTGGATCATTTGGCACTTCAGTCACAGTGTGGGACTGTGCTCTAAGGAGGCCAAAGTCTTCAGCTCAGCTGTGCTTGAACACCCCGTTTACCTCACAGGAGCAGTGTCAGTAAAGTCAGCTGGATTTAAGTATGTGCTTTAAGCAGAAGTAAATTTGACAATCCATTGTGGGCATCCAATTAAAATGTTTTCTGACTGTGCTCCACACACATGCCCCTGCCTTCGTGGGACCACACAACTCTCCTGGTGTTTCACTAATAGCAGCAAACCTGCTCTTTGGGCAGAGGCCACAGATATGCAGAAACCTCCTTGGAGACAACTGCCTTTTTAAATTGGTTGCAGCCTATTATACTACTACTGAACAATTACTTTTAGTTGTAAGAACTGCACAGTATAGCAACTCATCTCTGTTTTGATGGAAAAAATTATTAAAAAGCTTTTCAAATACAATGGAAAAGGTTAGTGTAGCAGGATGTTGGTTATTTTAATTTGAAATGATAAATACACATCTAGTAGAGGACAAAAAAGCCTTTATACTCGACTAACCCATGCCCTATTTATACTACATTTTGCTGTGATGTATTTCCGTACTGTGTACAATAAAATACAAATGGCTCAAATTCATCAAGAAGGGATTAATTGGCATATAATAGGGGATCTGGCTACTATATTGGCAAGCTGCCAAAAGGAAAGATGAAAGAAGCTTGTGGAAGAGAGGACATGAAAATACATGTGAGTGCAAAAAGCCAGCAACTATAGGAATAAGTTTATGTGCAAGCTGAATCGAACTATGTGACCTGGCTTATATCAACGAACAGTAGTGACATTATGAGATTCCCAACATGGAATTATTTCTATGAGTCATTCATATATTTAATTTTACTTAGGCTGAAACTGAATTGCTTGAGCAGACAAGTGGAGTTTTGATATGGCTGTTTGGAAGCTGTAGGAACCCAGACGAGCAGAAACCACAACCATGCTTGCATGCTGATCACATCTCTTCAAGCTGAGAGACCAAACACTGCAAATTCTTAGCTCTCTGATTAGACATTTTGCTTAGCTGGGGCCTAAGTCAGGAAAACTCATTACTCTTTTCTTCTTTTTTTACTTTTCTATTTTCCTTTTTCTCAAGACTATATTCTCAATTCATTTCTTATACTGCTGTAGATTTTCAACAATGATCACATTATTGGTCAAACCCAGACCCTCTTCCCCATCCCCCATCTGGAAAGAACAAACAGTTTCTTACAGTTTCTTAAAAATCTGCTGTTGCACTTATGAACTTTAGCTGTCAGGCACTTAGATGCGATGTTTCTCAGGAGGGAATTCAAATCTGTCCATTTCAGTGCTATTCCGCTTACCCTTAATTCTCCTCCTTCATTCTGGATAAATAAAAAGATTAATTCCCACACATTCTTGAAGCTCTGCTTAGCTCTAAATTAGATCAAGTTGGGAGTTTTGCTCGTTACAGCTCTTCTTCCCGGCTGGCAGAGAGACTCTTGTATTTGTCACTTGTATTCTTCCTGTCCTCCTGTCCTTACAATTCAATTGTAAATCCCGCATGACCATCATTCAACCGAAGAACAGACTATCAGGGCTTTTGCACATGTTTCTTTCCGCAAAAAGTGTGCAAATAAACGCACATTACTACCAGACAGACCCTTACACCGCTAATAAAGTTTTAGATGCATAGAAAATAATGCAGTTGAAAATACAGCGGAGCACAAGTTTTAAATGCTGCTTATCTCATTAGAATGGCATTTCAGCATTTCAGAGTGCCAGAGTATTGCTTCTGTTCTGTGGGTCCTCCCCTTCAAGAAGAATTACTGTCTCTCTTTATGCAGGCATATTCTGCGACAACAGTTCCCACCATGTTTTTAATGCATATGTATATATATCTCAGACGCAGAAAAAGCTATACATAGGATGAATCATCTGTTTCATGAACTTGACTGCGCTGTTGTCAGAACCCATAAAAATAATGTGACAGGCAGGCCTCAGCAGAGTGTCTATCCACCAGCTATTGTGAAGACAATCAACCACCTTCAATCTTCATCATCTTGGCTGGAAACCTGCCCCTGGAAGCCCAGGGGAATGCAGGCAAGCAGGAAGCCAAAAGTTTGACAGATCTACATTTTCAATAACCACGAATATGTTCCCTAGCAGAGGCTTTTGAAAACACCTTGTCAGTCCCGCCTTCCTGTTTATACTGAAAGAGCTCCAGGCTGAGCAATTCTGTTGATTACAGCACCAGTGTGACTGGCCAATATGACACCATCTAGAAGCACCTCTGCTTTATAAACATTGCAACTTTTTTAATAGCATGCTGAAAGTTCATGCAGACTCCTGAGGCACGGTATGCTCCTAAACATGAGCACACACACAGGAGGTCTCTTTCCTGCTTGTTGTTCTAGATGGCCACAGACAAGCACCACTGAACAGACTCTTCAACAGCTCAATACGTTCGTGTTATACTCAGCCGAGTCAGGTTCACATTGCTAATGTTTGGGGCTTTTTTCACAAAGCCAAATGACAAAATGGAATGGCAAAAGATGGCAGTAGGTTCTGGTCTCCTTTTGCCAGAAAAAAAATTCAACACGCTTTCAGAGGATTGCCCTAATTCATGTTTGTTTTTTTTTTTTTTTTTTTTTTTTTAGAAAGGTGCTAAAATACCAGGAATGGTCAACACAGAGTGGCCAAACCACACAACATATTGGCTTACAAAATTAAGCAATTAGTCCTGTGAACAAGGAGCTAAGGAAATTATCTTAGCACTTTTATCCCTCTGTAAACACTAAGATGATTTGAGTGGCCAGTCTGGACATGGTGATTTTGATTATCATTAGATCAGTGAGACCATATTAATTTTATCATCCTCCAAAAGTGTAGGAACAATAATAAAATAACTCCTAAAACACCTTTGGAAATTCATACAAAGCTTATTTTAAAATTACAAAAAAGTCAAAATAATTTGAAATTCAGCTTTCAGAAAGTAAGACTTGTGTCTACTATGCAATTATGTGAAATTCTATGTGAATTTGTTCTATGAGGTTTATGATTATGTGCTTCTTAATAAATCCATCTATATTTGCACAGCTGAGCTGAATTCCATAGAAGAAATTTGAATTTAGATGAAATTAGTCGGTTTTTATACTGAAAAGCATTTACGAATGAGAACAAGAAATTGTACATATATTTCTATTTTTCTTGAAGCATCAAGTTCATTAAGGATGTTTAAGAACAGTTTAATATATGCTTGACCTCGAGCCCTTATTTGGGCTTGAGTTTAATGATATGCAATTTCTCATTTGATGTAGAGCATAGGTGAAGCCTCTTCAAAAGGGGAGATGAATTTCCATAATACAGATTTGCCTGACATTCAGATAAGACACAGACAGGTGAAATGCTACATCATGTTGATATATAGTACATGGCTGTTTCTTCAAAGTTTTCACCTGTCAACCCCTACATTCTGGTTACCATGTTCAGAGACATGGAAAAGTTCAGAAAAGGAATAATTTTCTTTTCCTAAATTTCAGTAACCTCAATTCTGCCTAAATATGAGACACAAAATCTGTTTGAAAGAGAAGAAATTTTTAATTTAAATTAAGATGGAATTGTAATAAACATTTGGCTAGTACAGAGGCATTTCTGAAAATGAAAATGTGTATTTAACAATAACACTTGTAAAGGTAGAGAGGGTATAAGGGGCAACTGTCTGGTGAGATCGACTCAGCCACATTTCTGTTTCCCTGGTTCAGCACTGGAAATCCCCTTGCCTCCTTGAGAAACAGCTTGAACAAAACACTAATGAATATACACAGACAATGCAACAAATCCTGTACTGGCAGAGGTACAGATTTTATGACCTAATAGGTCTTTTCTCTCTCCAAAGGCTATAATTCTCTGAAAAATGAATCTCTTTCCATGGAAATGTGGATATCTACTGTAGAAAACAATATTATTTTACAGAGTGATGTGAGTTGGTTGTACTGTGCGGAGCTCACCTGCACTTCAATAAAGTTAGAAAATTAAGAAATAACCAGTCTGTTAACAATAAAGGCCCCAGGAGCATAAATGACTTATTTTTTAACTACTTTAAACAATTACCCCATTTCTAGGCAACCCAGCCTGCTGCCTGAATAGTTTTGTGTTTTCCATAATCCCACTAAAGTCTTACATAGTCTTGCTGAATTTAATTTCTTCAGTTTCCTATTTGTATCCCTGTACTTTCTCAAATCAACCATTATTCTAGTGATGTTGAATTATAGAGAACCTTTTGATTACAGTGCTACAAAACACAAGGAACCTTCAATATAACTACAGTGGTTTCTACAGTGGTCAAACCAGCCTCGTCTGCTTCTTTATGCAGAATTACAGAAACCGTGTGACGTGGCACACATTCCTCACCACTTTGGCAATCCAAAACATTGTTTAAACAAGAGGGTACTTTGGCACTGCATATAATTCCCAGAAATACAAAGAAGAAAATTTCAGAAGAGTATGGCTCAACAAACAGCCTTAGAGAAAGATCTGCTTTCATTTCCTGCCGGGATCAGTAACAAAATAAATTTCAGCCCTCGCCCCCCCACCCCGCTTTTTTTTCTTTTGACCATCATCAGAATCAACTCTTTCCAATGTGGGCCAAACTCCGCTGCTGTTCGTTTGGTGCTGCTTTCCTTTGTGCTCTAGGCTAGACTGTGCAATTAATTTTTACCAAGGTCTGTTGTGTAATTTTACTGAAGCTCACTAATTTTTACCAAAGTCCTCTGGATAATTTTATTCAGGTCTGCTCAGCAGGAAGCTGTTCTGGCTTCTGCTCTGATGGTCTAGCCAAATGCTGGATGCTGCCCTCATATCTGGAACAGAAGCAGTGCACTGCAAGAGCTTCTGAAGAGAGCAGGGCATGTTACAGATGCAGCGGCAGGAACACGCCTGCAATCTGGGTGAGGTCTGCTCAAAAGTGCTTTTATTCCATCTGGAATCTCTTGTTTGAGCTGATGCAGTGTGCATTTTATTAATCTGAGGCTTGCTTATCCCATATTGGTGTAATTCCATGAAGTTTCAGAATTATTTTTATTTATAGTATTGTTAAGGAGGGAAGAAACAAATCCTTTACTCAGGAGTTTTTTCTTAAACTTAGAGCTCACTCTCTGCTATTTGTGACAGTTTATCTGACAACCTCTTTTTGATGTGATGATTATATTATTTGTGAATGCATTTTGTCCTCCTTTTCTATAACAGGTTAAACTGCAGATATTTCAGTGCCTTGACTTAATGAGGTCTTCCCTAACCTAGTAAGCACAGCTTTCTACTTCCTACATATGAAACAAAAGGTGAACAGACAATAAGAGATTTTTTCTTCCTTTTCATGTGAATAACATTTTAATAAAATTGTTGGCAAGTTGTGTATATCTACGGAGAATAAAGACTGAGTCATGTATCTAAAAGCCATTTTGAAATCCACGGGGGCTGGAGGTACTTCAGGGAGAGAAGATCAATCCTTCCTAAAGTATGAAAACTTCAGAAAAGATTTCAATTGTCCAGAACATCGACTTTTGCCTCAAAACATTGTTTGACATATTGATGTGTGTATTTTCTATATGCTCCCTTGAATGAACTGAGGATTTAGATGGTGAAGGCTTTGCTTCTGAAAGCACACATTCCTTTTTGAAAATCAGGAGAAATTGTTTCAAAAACCCAACTACATTACTTAGGAGATGTAAGTAACTAAGATGTGCTATGGATAGCAGCTATGCTAGTGCTATGGATAGCAGAAATCTCTGCATGGGAAGGTTTTGATCTTGTTCCCTTGATATTTTACAGATTCTGCAATCAATGTTGTCTTCCACCTGTAATAAGGAGTCTAGAAGTAGTAGAAACTTCTGTCATTTACATACCAGCTGAATCCACAAAGCCATTTAAACACTTATTTCTCATTGATTTTTGTTGAGCAATGGCTCCCAAATGCTTTTGTGGCTCTAGCAAGTAATATTTTCTTCTCTTTTTTGAGAAGAAGGTAATTTCATGGCCAAATTCCTTCAAAAACCAAGAATAGTTGTGTCACTCTAATGCATGATTTTGATCAGTACTTGAAAACTTGTCAGTGTATTTTACTGCCGTGCTCAGAAACATAATTACATGCTTTATAAAGTATAATCAATATTAGCAGACTAAGGTAGAGAAGAATCTAGATCTCTTAATTTGCATGGTTTCCATATTAGTACATTTTTCAATATGTTTGGCAACATTAACAATTAAATACCATCATGACTTGGAGAGGGAATTAGGAACAGCCTGGGTCAGGTTTTCCAGCTCCTCTTGTGCTTCTTTAGAAATATGAAACAATCTCAAATGGTGTTTGTCTGACCCATCAGACTAGTTTTACATCTTCTTTCTATAGCTGGGGCAGTGAAGAACAGCCAGAGCATGCTGATGACACTGGCTCATTAATTTTAACTAGACACTGGGTCTGAAGGTTGTTTAATACCTCTGGACTGAAGCTTTCTCTGCCTCTTTGGAGGCCTGATGAATGCATTTGGCAGTGCTGTGTCTAGAGCACCAGCCTGACTAACACTTCTTGGAGCCACGCTGAAACACAGCAATGAATGCAGCTATCCAACAATCAAAAAATGCATCCTGTCACCCTTTTATTTCCTTGCTGCACTTTATGGCCAGCTTATTTTCACAGAAAAAATGCTCCATCTTTAGGAGACAAAAGGGAAATCAGACCCTGTGGGCAATGGTGGAGGAGGCAAGTCTGCTCTGCCCTGCCAACTTGCAGTGGTCCCATGGAGCAGTTACCACCCCTATGAATCACTGAAGGAAGTTGCTATATTAATCTCACTCTTACTATAGAAGAGCAGAGCATGAAATAACTTGCATGGAAATCCTCAGCTGCTGTTACAAGGCTTTTTAAAGTATCTTTCAATGTCAAGAGTCAATCTGGCCCTAGTACACCTTAACTTCATACTTAAGATCAATGGGGCAACCCTAACATAAAAGTGAGGAATGTGTAACACTATTAATCTGAAAAGGTACTACGTTTAATGACACATTACCTAAAATATATTGTCTACTGGTTTCAAAGTTAACACAAAAATATAACATGCAGGTGGCTGAGTCTGTGAAATAAGGTTTATGTCTAGAGGTTGTCCTCGTTGTTGCTAGACACCATCAAACTCTCTTCTACCCATAAATATCAGACATTGTAATGTTCCACAGCAGGGCCAGCTATAAAAATGTTGTTTGCTATTAACAAACTCTGTGCACTATCCAAACGAGATTATGGAATTCTAGAAGTTGGCCACGAATACATAATCACATGAACTAAACAATTCTATGATTCTGTGATTTCAGCAGAAACAAAATACAGTCTAATATTAAGAAGGCATCATGGTATTCAACAACCTTCCCGTCTCAAAAACAAAATCAGATTACAAATATATTAGACTTAGGGTAAATTGCAGTTAGCTGGTACCACTAATCACTAATCTGCATTACTGAGATACAAGCCAAACCCATATATTTGACAATCCAGGGAAAATCTTGAATTATTAAAAAAAAACAACCAAACAAACAATGAAACCAAATCAAGCCATTTTTGCCAATATTGAGCCATCATGGAATACCATAGGGGATATGATCTCGGACCCTGCCCCAGGCCCAGCCATTTCAAACTTACAGAAGTATGTGATTACTTAAATCCTTCCTTCTGACTAAAACTCCACATTTATTTTTCAAAATGGATCTTTTGTGCCTCTTCCCCATTATCTGCTCTTACTAACTGAAAATTACCAGAAGTGCCAACCAGTCCACAGAGGGAATGAGACAAAACTCTTAACACTTCAAGGTTCAAGTGCCTCTGAGGCAGCAGCAGCCCTCACTAGCCTCCCAAAGAGCCCATGGGAGACATCCCCACCAGTCAATAGAGCACTGTCTTTCAGCCCCACTCCTCCCAACCTCACCCCTTCCTTCCTGCCAGCTAATGAGGGAGCTCATTGCAGAGAGGCAGAGATGCTATGCCCAGAGGCAGCTGCTCTGAATAATGCCCATTTACATTGGTATTCTAGTCCTGCTTTCCCTTAAAGCTAAATCTGTAGGAGCTTACAGCAGTTAACTGTCCTTATGCATCCTTATGAGGACTGAAGAAGTTGAGCCTATAGTGTTTCCCTTTATGGGTACTCTTCAAGGAAAGAAAAGGGGAAAATCGATGACTACAGAAACTAGCATAAAATTAAATCATGTGAAACACACAATCCTACATTTATTTATGCTCATTTAACCTGTTAAATGGGCTATTAGCAGGCCATAACTTTTCCAAGTGTCTCTGCATAGTCGAGGCCTCACATTGCTACCTCCTTAACACTTCTAGAAAAAGTAAGACAGCAAAGAGATTTAAAGTTAATTTGTAACTGGTTTCTGTGAGTAGCAGTGCGCTGCATGTTTATCAATGTGCCTTCCAGTCTTGGAAGTAGAAAAATGGGTGTTTTCCTCCTAGCACTTGCCCCCTGTTAACAGAGCAGCGTACAGTTGTCAGCTCCTCTGAACTGTTTCAGCAGCTACAGGCTGAAAATTGGACAGGAGAGGAAAATACAATCCAAACAAAATTGACAACTGTGAAGCAGCACGAATCTGCCTGTTCACTTTGGAGACCCTGCACCTTGTTACCTTTCTGTCGTGACAGGATATGAGGAAAACTGAGGGAGACACCTGGAAGAACACTTAGAAATGCACAGGAAAGAGAAGTAAACAAGCCAGCAGCAGATAAAGTAGCTTACCACGCAGTTACCTCTTGGAAGGACTCTCCATGCACTCCAGGCCACTTTGCTTGGTGTTTGTACAAACTTGAATTGCCTTCCTGCGCCATAGTCCCTTCTCTCTCTCTAGATGTTTGTATCTCTGTTGTCCTTATATACCCCAGCTTATCAGTTTTGTCAAGTTTTCTTACAAAAAAGTGAAATAAAACTTAAAGCAAGAGAAAGGAGAACATCTATCAGTACATAAAACGCTTCAGGCAGATTTTCATCTGGAAAAATATTAAGGAATGAAAAGGAATGTATAAGTGAGCCACTATGAACAACAATGAAATGTAATGATAAAAAGTACATGTAAAACAGAGCTGAGCCATCAGCAGGTTGCTCCTGCAGCACACAAATGTCCAGCGTGACACTTGAATGCCCAAAACCTCTGTATCATTTGCTTCCTCAGTGCACTGTGAACAGCTTCCTTTAACAGTCACCCTAATAAATGGTTTGAGGGAGACGCCCTCGTATTTTCCATTGATATGCAAAATGTTTCCTTAAAGAAAATAAATAAACCAAGCATGAATAAATTTAGGCTGTGAGATTGTGACATTCTTTACAACTGAAAATCTGGGCCAAGAGTCAGCTAAATGCAATAAATATATTTCCTGAAAAAAAAAGCAGCCCAACCAAAACCTAACAACTCTGAAGGAAAAGGTATGATACAGAAAACAGTTATATAAATTATTCTTATTATTATTTCATTGTATAACTGGCTCCACAAGGGACCCATCAACATCAGAGCTGAACCTTCACTGTACCAATCTATTCGTGGCTTCTCAAAACATCCCTCCATGTCAGTGTTGCTGATTCTGTTCCACAAATGATGTTTAAGGTTATAAAGGAACATAAGGAGTGCCTTTCCCCTTTGTATTGCATATCTGCATCAACAATCCTTTTAAAGTATGAGCAGGGAGAGAAAAAAAAAGAAACAGAAAGAACAGGTTGTATCTAAAACCTATAAACCCTTTCAAAGGTGCGAAACAGGTCAGGAGGCAATAGTGACCAGGGTAAAAAGAAAGTCTTGCTGTGATTACTTTCTTCACTGAGATAAAAAGGACCAGTGTGGGGCACTTGTGCCTCTTCATTGCTCTGGGCAAAGAATTTGCTCAGCAGTTGCGTTAGGTTGCAGGGGTAAGCCAGGCTCAGTGCTCTCGGCCATGGCTTTCTGCCTATGGCAAGGCTGCAAGCAAGTTTGTGTTTATTTTCTTTGAACTTGGTTGCCTACACATGCGGTTTCACTATAACTGAAGGCTATCTCTGTGATTGCTGATGTGGTCTTTCCCTTCCTCCATCTGTGGCCCGTCTTTTGTGGAGGGATTTGGGCGGAACAGCCCTCATTTGGCAGTAGCTGCTGTGGGACCCCACCCTGTGCATGGGACACACCTTCTGCCCTCAAAAAAGCGCTGTATTGCAGAGGAGTAATCTGTCCTTCTGTGGGATCACCCGCAGTTTGCTGAGTCCTTGCTCGCCAGTGCTGTGGTGTTGGGAACCCTTCTGTGGGGTATGGGTGGCCTTGTGGAGTTTGGCCTCTGATTTCTTGGGGACCAAGGATCTGCTACAGGGCAGCCAGTGAGGAGCACTGGACTCAGGAATGCCGGTGTACTCCTTGATGCTAGCTACCCTTGAAGAAATGTGGAAAATCATATCCTTTACATAACAAGAATCAATCTTACTGCTATCAAGGTTAATGGCAAATTTACAGTTTATTTAAGTGGAAACAAGATCAGGTCACGGGTGGCTAGAATTAGAGCTTGGAGCTGGAAAAGACATTGAAAATTAAGAAGGTGGTTGTGGTTACCTGGACATTTTTCCATTGTTCTGCTGACTGAAACAGCCCTGCAGCCACTTGTTCTTGCCCTATTTGTTACACTGACCCCTGAGTTTGTACATGGAGCTAAATTACTTTTATGGGTGGAAGACAAGGAGTTTTAGTGGGGGTTAATTTGCAAATGCATGTAATCCCTTATGTTGCTCCTTCTGTGTTCCCTCTTATGCTTTGCAGTCACAACGATTGAGGGTGACAGGGAACAGGGACAAGTGGCCAGAAAAGTTGGGAGCTGCTTAGACTACTTTTAATACCACCTCATTTCCTTTACTTTTTTTCCTATTTCCATTTCCAGACATGAAATGCAAAAAGAAAATGTTATTTCATTCTGTCTCGTCATCGCTACTGCTGCCTGTGTGGCCCTGTCGTCTTTGGTCTTTCAGAGACAGTTCGGGATGGTAGCACTGAGGGCAAGCCCAGGCAGACGAGGTGGCACAACTCTTACCCCAGCTGGAAGTCAGAAAGCTGGCCAATGCCCACACAAGCATTCAGACTTTGTGTGGACTGGATACTAGTGTGAATTAACAGCCCACAGCTTATCAATCAGAGCACAATAGTTGCAAACGTGTGTGTTCTCAGGCAAAATAAAGTCAGGTGTCTTACTTAAGTCTCTCTTGTAGAACCCTGAACTAGGGCAAATTGCCTCAAACTTCCTGGGGCAGACCACTGTGCTGATGCATGGCGACCTGACTGCGTCGGAATCCTCAGTCTGATAGGAAGCACATGAATATTTTAGAGGACCAGCTCCTAAATATTAAGGCATTAGTCTTTCTGCCATCAAACAACTATGGTATGATATTCCCTTATGGGAAATAGTACACTGTAACTTGCCCTGCCTTACAGTTTATCTGCCCTCCAGTTCCGCACCTTTTTCTCAGGAACACTCTTGTTTCTCGGCCTTCTTTTAGAAGTGCCATTAATGCCCTGGGCCCGTGTCCAGCTGCCATAGCTGCTGTTGGTCCCTCCCCCCAGCTCCTCTGACTCAGCGTTTTGTGAAACCACACTTGGCAGGAAACACACTTTTAGAGGGACCAACTGTAATTTAGACAAAAAGGACCATTAGCTGCACTCAGCAGCAATGGCAAGGCTGTTTTCTTGCTGCTGTGTTAAAGCAGACCAAGGCCAGGAAGAAATATATTATTTATGTTCACTAAGTTTTGAATAGGCAGCTTTTCAAAACTTACCCTGCTTCTTTTGCAGTAGTTTGTTCAAATAAATGACAGGCTCTGCTGAGAGATCCTGTTCTGTGGCATTAAGTAGTAAACATTTAACAAGGATCAACCCACAAATCCACGGATGTTTCTGTGGGTGCTTCAAAGGAATGTGGAATTTTCTAAAATGGGAAGACCATAGTGTGTGGCAACCAACACCAGCATGGTCTTTGAATCTGATTCCTTCTCCCTGTAGACTGGATTCCCTCCAGAATAGCCTGTTTTCTTCATTAGGAAAGAATTACCATTTTCTCTACGGCCAACCAGCCACACACTCTAGATCTCCTTTTGGGTGTCAAACACAGGATAAAAGCAGAGGTAGCTCTAGGTGATATATTTACTTCTTGTCAAGGCTGGGGAATATTTCTTTCGAAAGAGCAGAACTCCTTCCTGATACAGCCAAGGTCTCTTGGAATTGTCAAAGTAGCCACTTTAAAAAACTGTATGGCTTCTCACAGAAAATACAGAAGTTTTCTGCGGGAACAGGGCAGTCAAAAAGTCTATTCAGCCCTTACCCTAGGCACAGCATTAAGGACAGGTCAAGGATAATGAGCTGTGATTGTAAGAGTCATGTGTAAGAGAAAGATGTAGCAATTTCAATCATGGGAGAGTGAGTGGAAAGGGTATTTGTCTTGTGCCTTCTCAGGGAGAAATCTGTTTCCTCCTGCAGCACCGTCATTGCCGAGCAGCAGTTATTGGTCTGAACTGGCAGGTTCTGCTCCTGTCTCTGGACCTCTGGAGAAGGGTAAGAGCCTGCTGTAGCTTTTGATCTGCTGCAACGCCTGGCTGCAAGACAGCAGACTAGGCATTGCAAAGCAGTGAAATAAAAGCCATCAGCAATTAAGCAGAGTATTCACGACAGTGATTGAAGATGACTTTATTTCTTGCTGCCTTTGTTTAAAGAATGTCCTTTCCATATACTCATAGTGTACATGACAAATGACTCCATAGCTGTGGGGGAAATGCATAATGCTCTCTCTTTCTGATCCAAGGTTGATCACCAAATGATTAAGGCAGTGTTGTTTAAGGTTATTCCCAGGAAGGACTTGCTAACTTCTTTGTTATTGCTGCTTATTTGGACAATTATGCCAAAGTATGTTATGTATGCAATTGAAAAACTTTTTAACCTCGTATCTGAACTCATGTGTGTCTGCATATGTAAACACATCTATGTATAAGTAATTTAAAATAGTAGTTTTATTTTAATGTCTTTCTGACAAAGAAATGACTATGGAAACAAGCATGAGCAAAGGTAAATGAACATACATTTGTTTTAGCATGAACAATCCATTCTCTCTCATTGGAAAATTTGAACATTTTGGCTAAATGAATTCTGAGAAAGGTTAGGGTATTTTTGGTTTTTTTCCTGGGAAGGAAGGAAGGAAGCACCAGCAGGTGTGATCTGTCAGTGCAAACGAAAAACAAACAAACCAAAAGAAACCCCAATCAAGAACCCCCCTAATGCAACAGATTGGAAGACATTCATCTCAATGGAAAAGACATGCTCACTGTTGTAATCTCTCCCAGGAATTTTCCCCTATGGATACTTTAATTGATAAATTTCAAATGCAATTTTTAAGAAATTCTCTGACAATCTGAGAATTCAGCTTTTTCAAACAGCTTTCCAGGACTGCTAGCCTGTTTGAGGCATATGCTCTCTCTTTAAATAAAATTCCAGTTATTTTAAAACAGAGCAGAACTAAAAGCACTACAGACAATCAACAGATCTGATTACAAATTTAATGGCTTGATTCACCCCTGCACTCCTTCAATTTTGGAGCAGTGTGAATCCAGTGCTTTTTATCTTCTCACCCCAGACACAATCTGGACTAGCACAGCAAGAAACAAGTTTCTGGGAGCTTAAGCTTGTTCCGCTTTATTTGTTTTTTCCTGGTTTTTTTTGAGAGCAGCTGTCTTTGAGATTTGTGATCTTTTCTAAAAGCATGACCATAGTGATCATAAGGGCTCGGTGAATTTATTAACTCTACTTGATTAAATCCTCCTTTGACTCCATTTTGAAAGAATTAGTTCCGGAACACAGATTTAGATCTCCTCTATCATCTATTTGCCAGATGTAGGATGAACTTTATAAGCACTTTTATTCCTTTGGACTCGAACAAGAAATATCAAAATATGTAGTGTAAACCACTAAACCCAGAAGTTAAAGATCATTAAGATTTCTTATTCCAGGCCCTGAACTCTGGAAGTGGATTACCCAATGGTACCCAGCTTCCCTTGCAGTCCAGGAATAAATGTGTGACTCTGGCTTGACAGGTAAGTGATATTTTGAGGGAGCCAAAAGTGGTTATGTGTTAGCTGTGAACAGTGTTTTCCTGACCAAAAACACCTTTGATGAAGGAGGTCACGTTTTAATCATAGCATCAGATATTTCATAAAAAAGATGAAGCTTATTAGTTCTCCATTGCAAAGACATCTAAAGGCTGAACATTTGGCTCAGGAAAAAAACAACCTGAACTGAACTTCTAAGTTGTGGAAATTATATTTTCTTCACATCTACTTACCTATTAGTAATGATTTCTTTTGTTTAAATATGACCAAAACTCTCCTCTCCTTCTCTCTTTCCTTTTATGAGTTTTTTTTTTTTCCACAGAAATCATTAAGTTAATCCTTGATAATCCAAGAAAAAAAAAAAAACAGAGGCAGTAGTTCAAGCTCTTCTCTGTGTGTGTTTAGTAAAATGTGATACAAATTCACCATCAAAACTCTTGGTTTTCTATCCAAATTCTAATAAACACTATGTGATGTGTAAACTCATAAATGTTCACAGCACATGAATGGGCTGCCTCTGGAAATTACATGGCTTGAGCACAGCATGATTAGATGTAAAGGAAAGGAAAGAATTTGTTATGACATTTCAAATCTTCTTAAAGCACAGTACCTTCACCTACACTTGCCTGCCTGTTACCACAAGGCTGTGGACTGTTATTTAAAAGGCTTATAAAGGTTTTTCTCTCCTCAAAATAATGATGAAATTAAACATTGTCATTTAAAAATCCCTTTAAAACAGGGTTCTTATCTTCTCCCATTCAGTTGCAGTGCCTGACTTAGGGAAGTGGAGAGGATGTGCATGATTAGCTAATGTCAGATGACATCCTAAATGACACCATGTAGTGATTAAGACAGTTGGATTTTTCTAAACTTGTATTTTAGTGCTATATAGAGGTGCTGAAATGACAGCTCTGGAGGCTGGAGTCTCTTCTTTGCTCAACAGTGGACAGAAGACAGGATAATCCTGTCTTTGCTTCATTCAGGTTGGTTTTTGTCTGTCTTCTACAGCTGCTGTTTGTTTTCCAATCAGCCAAAGCTTGCAGTAAGGATTTCTCAGGACACTTTAATAATTAGATTAAAAGTGAAAGACCACTGATATCTTTTACCTAGGAATCTATTATCAGTAGCTTTTCTTTCTTGAATTCATGGGCTAGTAATCTAGAGGCAGAGACTCATTTTCTAATAATCAATTATGTCTTTAACTCCATTTTTTATCTGCTTTCTAGCTAAAAATGCACCTTATAATATGCAAAGCCTTGCAGACTGGTTTTGGTATGAAAGTGTATTTGAGAAGAGACTGGAAACTATTTCCACAAGTGAAAAAGCTGATTTACACTTAAACAGGCTGTTTCTTCAGAAAGGAAGTTTACCTAGGGTAAATGCTGGGTGTTCTTTGAAAGGATGTTAATTGTACCTTGGTTCAAAGAACTCCTTGAAATTCCTGTAATGCAATTATGCTAAGTCAGAGGAAGTTAAAGGATTGTGTATTGGCAAAAAAATGCAGTTAGAATCCCAGTTGAAGTCATGTGTCAGAAGTGCTATTGATGATAACATTGACACCTGCCTCGTGTAACTTCAAAGCCTGTGCTCTCTGTATGAACCTAAGTTCACTGAGCTCAGCTAGCAAAAGGACGAACCCAGACAGAGAAACCGGTCCAGACCTCCAGGAAGTGCAAATGGAGCTCTGCCACTTAACACCAGCACATCAAACCCCAGCTCAGCACCTTTTAACACAGAGGATACAATGGTGCGCTCTGCCAAATGAAACCCAACATCTGTAGACCTACAACAGTTCATCACAGACAGAAAGGGGTCTCTGTGACTATCTGCTTTCTGCATGCTGGTGGGAAAAATGAGATTGCTCTGTGTGAGTTTCTGAGGAAAGACGGAGTGTAAAAGACAAGTTCCACATTGGTTTCTGAAAGCACTGAGGTTCTAAGGTTTCTGATGTCTTCTGGGCGTGAGTTCCACCCTCATGGGGGCCATCGTCAGACAGAATAATGGCAGATTTTTTGTCTGTCCCGCAAAGTGCTTCAGAAATAATGAAGTCTGAACTGATGAATGCACCCAGAACTTAACCTTTGGCAGTAAAACTCATTGCTCTAGGTATCACCCAGGGTTTTGTAAACTGCTGTTTAACAAAAATGTTTGTGCATTTTGACTCTGCCTTGATAATTGCTCTCCTTTCAAACTTAAATCTCATGTTTTATTTAATTGCTGCTCTGTTCTGCCCAGTTCTGTAAAATGACAAGCCAGAGATGAGAAGCCCTGGGATCACACATCCTGTTTGGATTTGGCTATGTATTTGGAATGAGTGGCTTAGCAGAAGTCCAAATAAGGGAAATATTAATAAATAAATTATTAACCTTTTTAGGTTAATAATCCCTTTTTAAGGGATTTCAGATTTTAAAAGTAAGGTGGGAAAGAGCTAGATTTTTCTGCCCAAAGCACTTCTCATCATTTGGTTCAAAGTCTGCCCTGTCACAGAGGCTCTGTCTTTGGGTTCTGGTCCTTTGATTTCCTCCTCTGCACACAAACTGGAACATTCAATAGTTCCCACGTCAGTCACAACCATATTTTCTTTTTTTGAGAATATCAGGAATAGGAAAGTTGCAGAGCAATCTGGGTCTTCCCCAGTTAGGAGTTCCCCTGCAGGTGAGGCACATAACAAGATCTAGGACTACAGAGCTCTTCCAGCTTCTTTAGCAGAGACGCTTCCAGCCCAGACCCTCAAATATTACACTCTTATTCAGTCTCTTATTGTTGGTCTCCTCAGCATTGAGTTCTGTCCATAGCATAACTTAAAGAAAAAGAGCCACGGACTTCATGTGAGGAAATAATGGTGGATTTCAGAATTTAGAATTTTGCAGGGGAAAATGCTCCTCCCTGATCATATGGTCTGGCTGTGTACACATTCCAGAGATGCCCTTGATCTGTAATTCAAATGAATTCCCAGTGAAACATCATATCTGTGTGGTGAAGAGGAGAAAAAAATATCACAAATGCTCTTAGAGTGGAACTGAAAAATATGGAGTTATAGAATCCAGATGACAAAAATAGATTAATTTTTCATGTAGTGCACTGCGGTTAATCCTTGTGCTCACAGTATACTTTATTTAGAATCACTGCAGAATTCCTCCTCTGATTTTTCTCCCCGAAATTAGCCTGTAGTGATATGCTTCAGACTTCACAGGAGCCTAAAGGTATTTGATTCAATTTATGTCTATGAGTTTTGTTCTTTGTTCATTTATTTTAATCACTGTTGGTTTTCTCTCCATTTGACTATCCTAGATTTTCATTCTGATACATCATCAGTTATTATGATCTAAACAGGTCTCCACTGAATACAGGTTCCCCAAAATTTCAAGTACAGCAATCTCATTTGAGAATTAATATAATTAAGTGGACCTGTCGGATTGAACTATCTCAGAAGCAGAACGTGCAGTTATAATGTTTCTGTAATGTTTATAGTCACAATTCCAATCATCATGCTAACACCTGAGTTTTTAATGAGATTTGAACTTAGTACTTTAAGATACAATTATTATTTTAAAGAATATGCAAATATTTGTAAATACTGCAATGTGTTGGGATGCTGGGTTGTGGTTTTTTTGTTAAATATTCAAATGAATTATTTCATAATGTGTTCAAAGTTAAACCAAAATATTTCACTGTTGTATGCAAAAATATTTGGATATTGAATCTTAAAAAATTATAATGATTGATCCCTTTAACAAGAAAAAATAGAATAGCATATTCCACAATGTGAAGCTGACATCCATTTGTATTTGCTTACACAGTTATCACTTTTCAGCATGCAATTAAATTAACATTTTTAGATGTTGAGTGGTTTGACATTTTGTTCCAACTCTAGACAGCCAACTATGCCTTCAGATGGGTCTCTGCCAGCTAAAAATACAGTCCTAGATAAGTACATACAACCTCCACATTAGTATTAGTGACACCCAGAAATAGATTGCTGTGCTGAAATAATTAACTCCGAAGGATTCTGTGGCTTGTCCATTACTACACTAGATCCTAGCTTGAATATATGCAACAGTAGGAAGCTGAACAGCCTGCATATCTGCGGGGTTAATGGCTACATTCATGGGAGAACTGTGGTCTGGTACAGCCGTGCAGCTCCTAGCAATTTAGAAGCATAGGATACAGGGGCAAGAGGAGTGTCTGGGTCATGGAAACAGATTCTCACACCATGGTGCTTTCCTCAGACATTGCCATAAAGCAATACCTTTAGTTCCTTTTTACAACTGTTCATGTGATTGATGCTTATGCTATCGGAAGGCTGCTCCAGATTGTGACTTGTCCAAAGTGAGAAAACTTTTCATTTAAAAATTAATTTATCATCAGTGAGTCACAGCTTTGTCTTAAACTCTATGCCGGTGGGTCTAGCATGGCACTGTAACTTGATTCACCTCTTCACAAAGAAGCACAGTGGAGGCTTCCCAAGCAGATGGACAAAAAACCCAGTCTTGCTAGAACAGAGTGAATACAAAAACTTCTGGTCACTGCCAGATAATCTCTGTAATCCAAGTTTTGAATCTCACTCTGCATGAGATGAATCAGTTCTTTGATGACAAATAAAAGCCCTGTCTGCATTGGTGGGATTGATGATTTCCTTTTCAATAAGCAGAGGGATGTTTAATTCCTTTGCATACCAAACTCTGAACATGAGACAGCATTCTAGATGCCTTACTGTTTGAGAATTAAAAGACTGTAGGGGACATGGCTGCCTTGCAGAAAGGAGATTTAGAAAAAGAAAGGTTAAGATTTTAAGTATTTTTCTCCCTGTTTTGCTCCATATATTGCGTTTGCATGTTCCACTCACGTAAGTCATAAAATTGCAGGAGTATGTTTTAGCCACAACAGATAGCTTGTCATAGGCTTTTCCACCTCCCTCTACCTCTGCTTAAGCCAGTACTCCTGAGGTAGGCGAACCTGTATTTGTTGTGCCAATATTGGTGAACCAGTCTTGCCAATATTTTTGTACTCTGCACACAGAGAGTAACGTCCTGTGAGCAGAAGATGCTTTTGGGAATACCTCAGCCCTGGCAGTCAAAGGTTGCACCAACATTGCTTCACTGAGGACAGAAAATTCAACAGTATCTGAATTGCAGAGTTCCCAGAAGACCATTTTATTCTGAATCTAGGGTGTGAGAACTTTTGCTTTTAAATCACTGTGCCATGTAGTTAGAGCAAAAGATGTTATAAAAGCAGCATTTACTTATCTGGATTCCTTGAATTTCTCTGCCACTGTTTATAATGGACTAATCTGGTGCTCAGAAAAATGTGAAAAAGCTTTTTACAGAAAGCAGTAGAAAGACATTTTATGTTCCTTTTTACTGATTACTTTTCCTTGATGCTAGGAAACAATTATTTTAAGTGGATTACTTCCAAAGAATAACTTAATTTGATAATAAAACAAATACTACTTTCCCATTTATTGATGAATCAAGCAAGCTAATTGGATTTATTACTTCTGAATCTATGAGTAATCCTGTTTCCAAATCACATATGTGTTTCCTCCTCTGCTTTTATGTTTGTCAGGAGATGACAATTATTTATTCATTCTCTTTCAGGCAGAATTTCTTTTTTTTTTTTTTTTTTTTAAATCTGGACAGCAACAGTCTTATGCATGGTTTCTGAGCTCAAAATAGAGATAATTTATACTTAACACAATATACATCCTTTCTGGAGAAAAGTGAGTTTCAGTCACTCTGAGCAGCTAAAAATACTAGTTAATTAAAACAGATCTTGCATTAGTATCTACAATATGCACACTAATTGTGGAATAGATATGGCATTGCTATGATGCTTTTTGGTACTACTAAATATCAGGGTCCTGGAAGCTGAGAGGCCCTTGGGACATATATCCTGGTTTGGGATGTGGGAGATGTCTTTGATAGGCATATACAGATAATCTAGGGAGTGGCCATGCCAAGTGTTATTGACATTTCTCCTTGCTCTGCTTTTTAGCTTTATACTATAAATCCACCATGCTGAGTCTTTAGAAGATTATAGATTATTTTAGACATAATAAAATAATAGAAGATTTTTCAGCTAACTGAACTCGTCAAATATTCTTCTTTTAGTAGTTAATCTAGCAGCATTTAAGAATTTATTTCACTTGGAGATCTCACATCAGTTTGCAAACTTTCAGTAAACTTCTTAGAATCTGTACTTAAATTCTTAATTTGTCTTACAGGGATTGTTTACATCTACAATGGTCTACCAGTATAGCTATACCAATTCACACCAGCATGTTTCTGAAGTGGAAATGCAGCTTCCGTTAGAAAAACTGTTTCTCTTTCAGTACAGAATAAAATCTGTTCTTTGAGGAACTAAGTCTGCATATTCTGGTTTAAAGTGTGATTTCTTTTCATGCTCCTGTTCTCCTCAGTAATGCTAGCAAAACTCTTAAGAGTAGATCAAATCATGAGCTGGAAGTGCTAAAGAAACTTATTTCAACTCAGATTATTTTCTTCTGTGAAGGGCAAAGGACCCTTGTGCTCGAAGTACATTACTGTATTGATGGGATTCATTGATCAGCATAAGACTTTGGTCCCATTGATAAAGACGGAAATCTGCTACATTCCCCAGGTCCATCACCTTTACTCTCTGCACCAGTGTTGTCCTCTTGCCTGATAAGGAGTTGCTTAAAAAGGGACTTCCAGAGCTGAACGAATCCATCTGCAGAGCTTGAATTGAAGAGCCAGCTTCTCTCATACAGAACCATAACAAAATTGCATCTGCTGAAAAGCACACAGTTCTGTTAGCTATCGTGGTTTTACTATGAATCTGATCTTATTTAGACATTTCTCCCAGTCATGTTCTTTAATGGTGGTCAGCAGTGAAGGATAATGATTCAGCTGGGAGTTTCCAGGGTTTCCGGGCTACCAAGCCCCATAGTGGTTTACAGCTGAAGCACTTCAATCCAGCTTTCCATTTGTAGATGTCATTCAAAGCCAGTGCTGCACTTTCATATTTTTTTTCCAATGAGAATAGAATGTGGTGTTTGAACTGAAATACATTCTTGGGTGGAATAGAAGAAGGGAAAAGGAAAGACATGTTATTTGCTAGCAAAAACATGCTATGGGCTTTGTGGTACTGTGGCAAAGTTTGCTCCTGCTTAGTCTACTAAAAGACCCAAATCCCATATCCACATTTCCCTGATTCCTACCACATTTTTCTGTATGCCTCCTTCCACGAGGTGACAGAAAAAGCCAGATCTTTTGGACTAATGTAATATACTCTTTCCTCCTTGTCGCTTCTGTCTCCCTTCATTGCTCCCAGAAAGGGAGGGACTATTACTGACCATTTCAGGGCATCGTAGGGCTTTCTCACATCACTTCCAACGCATTCCTTGCCTCCGGTCACCCAGGAAGAATCTGCTGTGTTTGATTTCTCTCTCAGGTCACTTGTCTCACAGCTACGTGCCAGGTCAGTGCCAGTGAGTTGTCTTGCATGGCAGAGCTTTGTTATGCAGGCTGGTGGGTCAAGTTTCACATGCTCGAAAGGAGTCGGTGTAAAGACAAAGAGAGACAGCATGTGTTTCAGCGCCAGTAATGAATAAACTATCACATCAACTACACAGCATGAACATCTTTATCCAGCTGTGTTTATATATTATTTTCATTAATTATGGTTGTTCCTATCACTTGACGCAAACAAAGACTTTTTCTTTTTTTTCAAGTGGCGGTTTTATTAATCCATTTTTCTTTTGAAGGATAATATCTGCCCCCCCTTTAACTGGCCAGAGATACATCACTTTCAAAAATGAATCTCAAAATGCAGCCCTGCAAACTACAGCTCTTTGGATTATCACTTATGAAAGAAGATACCTTTTTCTTCTGTCCACCATGAATTAAAATAAAATTGCTTATAATCCATCCTTTAAAACCCTGTGGTCAAATTTATGCCTGGCATCACAGTGCAGGAAACAGCATAATTGCACAGTGGATGAACTCAGTCTCAAGAGTTTAGTGCTTTGAAAGCTTTTTGATGTATTGTTGTTCTTTATTTATATTTTTAATTTTTTTTTCATTTTGTTGTGCTTTTTTAATACTAAGTCCGTATAGGAGCTGTGTTAGTAACATGAACTTTCTAATACTGACTCCAACTGGAGCAAAGCCCAAATAAAGCTAAAGGCATTTTAGCCTTTTTGTCAAAGACTACAGTGTAAAACCAGCAAAAAATGGTTATTTTTCAGAGATACGCATTTTGAGAGATTGGAAATACTTAGGCATTTTTTGACTACAGGGAAGCTTTTTTGAATTCAGACAAATGCATTTCACACAATTCATTTCAGAGTTGATTCATTTTATCTGTGTGTCTCCTGTGCCAAGTGGAAACATTAGGCCTCTTTAAAAAATGATGGGGGATAATAAATGCTCCAGGCATTTGTTTTGCTGAAATGAAGTAATGGCAGGGAAGCATATGGTGAAATATATTTTTAATTACTTTTCAACAATGTTAAATGTTTTTCCTTATTTTCATATTTAATGTTCTTGATCAAGCTTGCTAAATAGGCGGCTCTTATGGAACACACCACTTTGTGCAATAACACATGACTAATTTTATGGGCAGTACTGTATATCCCTGTGCGTCAGCACTACATTAGCTGTAGAACTTTGTTTATGATGCTTTCTGCCATCCAAGGAAGCTGGGATTGAGAGGGGGCTGTTTTGTTCCTGTTTCATTTTTTCTCTCTAAGCTCACAGCTCTCAACACCTTTGTTGAGAGGTTTAGTTTTCTTAAATTTTTGTTTGTGCATGCAGAGCAGGAAATATGATTCTCTTCTGTTAGACTAAACAAAAGGAAATCCACCTGAGACTGAGAGGAGACACCAGTCTCCCTTTTAACAACTTCACTTCTGAATCACCCTTCCATCCCCTTCCTTCATCTCCCTCCCTGTAGCACAGGTTCCACACTAAAGCAAAGTGAACACAAACAAAGGACACCTGTTCCCAGTAAAGAGAGAAAAGCTGCTGGTGCCTAAAGGCTAAAGCTGAGCTGAAAGTATTATGGCTACAGGTGGTGTCTAGGCTGCAGATATACTGCACAAGGGAAACACAAGTGTATTGCACAATGCCAGTAAAAAACAACTGAAAAGTAAGTGACATCGCAGGAGGGTGGCAGGGGGAAACCAAGGCACAACTGTCACCACTTGTCTGCACATATAGGTTACCTTTTTGGGATGTACACAAAGGTTCTTTCAATACAGAATATAAAAACAAAGTAAGAAAACCCGGCAATTTGCTGTCAACACTTACAGCAGGCGACCACACTCTCCCCCAGCTTGTTACAGAGCTGACACAAATTCTTTTTCTGAAGATGTCATGGTCATCACTGGTATGAGCGGAGGAATGCTTCTGGTAGCATGCCCTGGAAATCAACAGTCCCAGGCTATTTCAGATCAGTGAGTCCTTTCCAGAGATGAGGCCTCCTCAGAGACACTTCTCTGTAACCATCACCCTCTTTTTCAGCTTGAGTGGCTTTTCTTCCCGCGGCTGTAGCAGTGTGGCAGAAAGGAGTTGGGAGGGCTCTCTTGCATGTCCAGCACCTCCTTTCTCACTGCTAGTGATTCAGAGGATTAAAACAGCAGGATATAAAGCAACAGATGGGGATTTTATTCATTCCCTGTGCTTTGAAAATAGGCTCTGAGGAATATATCCATTGTTATTATTGTGACCTTCACTACACTGCATGCAGATATCAGTTTGAGGTGGGAGGGGCATGTCTATCGATCCGAGGCAGTGGCCACCACTGTGGAGAGAAACACTGTTCTGATAGTTTATCCACATTATTCAAGCAAAAAACTGGCTTTTATTAAAGGTCAGAGCACTGGACAAGTAAAAGATACTCCTTTATCTCCATCCCTTCCCCTTCTCACTGGGATCCAGGGCAGAGGAGCAGAAGCAGAGGGGGTGGGAGTAGGAGAAGTGAACCCCAAGTATTTCTCTTGTGATGAGCTGCTGACATCTCAGGCTTGCCCCTGGCACTGGGAAAAAAGCCAACAAACAAACAGAAAACAGAAGTAAGAAGTTGCCTGAGGGAGAAGCAAGGCCATGGCAGTCAGTGGCCTGGCTCCCATGCTGCCTGTAGCTGCGGAGGAGGAACCAGTCAGCTCTGAGACTGCTGGTGTGATTTTTGGGACTTATTTCTGTGGCAGAAGAGGGAACCACAGCCTTTCAACCTCTGATCAGTGGGGCAGCCTTGTGGGGGTGGTGTCCCAAGAGGGAGAATTTCCCATAGTTGTTTCTCCTCCCAAGTTGCTTGCTGGAGAGCTCCCTGGGCGAACGCAGGGCTTCAGCCTCAGGATATGGAATGAAAGAAACAGCCACCAGAAGTGGTTTCATTCTTGTTTTAACAGATACCAGAGGGAAAGGTTAGTCCCAGGGAAGCTTTTGCTTCTGGGATTTGTAACTTGGGAGTGCTGTGAAGCTTTCAGAACCCGGATGTGAGAGAGAACGTTAGTGTTTCCAGAGCCTTCGCTTTTAATCTCCACGCGTAAAGAATTGGGTCAGTTGTGCATGGCCAGAGACAGCAGTTCCCCTTGCACTGTAGCTTGCATACTGGAGATAACACTTCCTATAAATCAAGACAGCCTGTAAAAAAATGACAAAAACTGTGAAGTTCAGCTTGCCAGGAAACTGTTATCGTGCATGTGTATTTTTTTTAGGTAAAAAATAAATTTAATATCCACATCCCGTTTTGTCAATCTTTTAAAACCCCTGACAGGTATGTGAATGTTGTTCAAGAGCTATTACATGTCATGATGATAATTTGTTCCTTTTGAAGAGGTGATGTCTAAGTCATTTTTGATGATTACATTTCCTTGGTCTGTATTTATTTGAAAGACACTTTTCAAACCTGAGAATTGTTTCCAAACAGTATGCATAAATGATTAGTACTGCTTTCAGTCGTGCAGTTTGATACCTTTTCCCTTTAGATGTCGGTCTAGATGTGAAGACTATGCCCTACCTCGTGCATAAAGAACAGATCTTAACTGCTGCAGCAGCTGAAAGATTTGTAATGATTTAAAGATAAAACCAGTTAGTCACTTCCCATAGAATCATGCTTTGAGTTGGAAGGGCCTTTAATAATCATCTAGATCCAGCCCTCCCCAGCGTCATAGGCAGGGATGCCTTGCACTAGACCAGGTTTCTCAGATTTGCATCCAACTTGGCCTTGAACACTTCCAGGGGTGGAACACTCACCATTTCTCTATAAGGTCTCACGGCAATCTTCTCTTTTCCAGGCTGAATAGCCCTAGGATTCACAGCCTGTTTTCACAGGAGAGGTGTTCTAGTCCTCTGATCATATTCCTGGCCCTCCTCTGGACTTGTTCCAACAGGTCCACATCCTTCTTGTGTTGGGGACCCCAGAGCTGGACACAGTGCTACAGGTGGAGTCTCACAAGAACAGAGTAGAAGGACAGAATCATCTCCCTTGATCTGCTGGTCACACTGTGCACATTCAGGTTCCTTAGATGTTCTTGAGCCTGATCTTCTCGTACAGCTGAAAGTTCTTCATTCTCTCAGTCCCTGCCTTTGTCTTCTCAACTTGGGCAGTGTGTCTGGCGCACTTGCCGGTGAAGACTGAGGCAAAAGAATCATAGAGTACCTCAGATTTCTGCATATTCCAGGTAACCAGGTCTCCCATTTCCTTTTGGAGATGAGCAACATTTTCCTGAATCTTTGTTTTATCACCAACATATCTGTAGAAGCTTTTATTGTTGTCCATGACATTCCTGGCCAGATTTGATTCTATCACAGCTTTAGCTTTCCTAACATGATCTCTGGCTTCTCAGACAATTTCTTTGTGTTCCTCTTAGGCTACATGTTCTGGCTCTGTAAGCTTTCTTTTTGTGTTTGAGTTTGTCCAGGAGCTCCTTGTTCATGCACACAGGCCTTCTGGTGTTCTTGCCTGACTTCCTCTTCATTTGGATACATTGCTCCTGAATTTGGATTAAGTGATTCTTGAGTATTAACCAGCTTTCTGGGGCCTCTCTTTCCTCCAGGAATTTATTCCCTGGTACCTTACCAAGCAAATCTCTGAAGAGGCCCAAGTCTGCTTGCCTGAAGTCCAGGATAGGGAGCTTGCTGTTAGCCCTCCTCGCTGCTGTGAGGATCTCAAATGCTACCAGTTCATGGTCACTGCAGGCAAGGCTGCCCTTGATCTTCACATTCCCAACTGGCACCTCCTTGTTGGTGAGAACAAGGTCCAGCACAGCACCTCTTCTCTTTGGTTCCTCTGTCACTTGGAGAAGGAAGTTACATTACCTCATTCCAGGAACCTCCTGGATTGCCTGTGACCTGCTGTGTTTACCTTCCAACAGAAGTTCCCCATTAGGACCAGGGCCTGTAAATGTGAGGCTGCTCTTAACTGTCTATAGAGTGCCTCAGGCACTCCATCTTCCTGGTTGGCAGCCTCTAGCAGACCCCCACGATAAAGTCACCTGCCCCTGCCCTCCCTTTGATCCTGACCCACAAGCTCTCTGTTGTCTTCTCGTCCATCCCAAGGCAGAGCTCTATGCACTCCAGCTGATCACTGGTGTAGAGGGTGACACTCCTTCGTTGCTCCCCTGCCTGTCCTTCCTAAAGAGCCTGCATCCTTCCCTCCCAACACCTCAGCTGTAGGAGCCATCCCACTACTTCTCTGTGATGCCAGTAAGATCACAGCCCTGCAGGTGTGAAGAACAAAAACAGTCAGAGCTCTGGGTTATCAAATCCTCCAAACATGAGCTAAGAATGTGGTGTTGAGTAGCAGAATGCTGTGTAAGCCACTGCTGTGTGGGTAAATGCCAATGCTTCAAACACAAGATTTCCTGTTTTGAGCTTCATTCTATCACCTGCATGTGACATAGTCCTACTTTGCAGCTGCTATGCTACAGACCCTAAATTATCTTCTAATTTTTCAAATTCAAACAAAACTCAGTCTGTTTGATTGTTTAATGTTTATCTAAAGAATCTGGGAACTGTACACCAGGTTCACCAGAATAAATGTTTATCTCAGTCATCTGCCTTTGAAAAGAAGGTTCTTCATCCTACCAGTGAGGAAAATGTTTTGTGAGTACTGCAATTTGTTTTCCAGCTAAGTGACAAGCAGCATTTGAGTTTGGGTAAAATACGTGTATATATTTTCATTGCTGTCAATTTTTGTTTTGTTTTAATACTCCATTATTAGTGTCCTTTACCATTTGACAACAAGGAAGGAACAACTTTTCTTGAGAGAAGACCTTTAGATTCCCTTTATCTACTTCAAACAATAATTAAACATACAGTGAATTGTCAAAGCCAAAGAATCATTGTGTTTTAATAAAACATATTACGTTCTAAAGTCTGTATAGCTCCTATACTTGGGTGCATTGGGGAAAAAAAAGTAGGAAACAGTTGCTGCACAAATTATGTTTCAAAAGAGATATGTTTGAGTAGAGGGGCTGATTTTTAAGTGTGCAACAACCATAAGATGCATGTGAAATGAATACCAACTCATTTTATCTTTGTCAGCACTAGAAGCAGTGTATCTGATAGCTTTTATAGTATTTGCCATTTTTTTGACCAGAGTTTTCATCTCTGCAGCTCCTGTTCCTGAATCCATTCTTTCTCCTCCCCTATCTGATTTGACACCTGTTTCCAAATGAAATATGCCTTCTATCCTTTGGTTCTTGAGTGGCTTCTCTTTTCTTTTTACCTTTTTTATTATTTATGTCTGGAAAGTATATTAAAACTCATATGACAGGCTTAATGCATGTAATGTGGACGTGTGTTTGAGAACAAGGAGACAGGGTTTCTTCACTTGTTGCTGGGATATTTAGATAATGGGCATTTAAGCAGGTGGTCTGAAATGCAGAAAAGGTCTTGTATTGTGTCTCTTCTGCTGGTGACAATGTGTCTTGAAATTTACCTGATGTCTTGGTCCTTTTGCATGCCAAAACTGTGGCTGCAAAGCTGAAGGGAGAAAGAACATCCTGCAATTTTACCACAGAGGACAAATCAGAGAAGTACTGAGAGGCCACCATTATGCATGGAGATGAGGAATGGCACAGCTGGAGACATGCATACACTTTCAGATGGCACTAAAGTTGGTGTGAGGGTGTGAGGGTGTGAGGGGTTGGTGTGAGGGTGGAGCGAAGCACTGATGTGACATTTTTATTACTGTGGTAAATCCATTCCTAGTCCTTTAGCCTTCTCCTTCCTTTAAAGAAACTAAATATGTCCTTCAAAGGTCCACTGTTCATCTATTTTAAATGAATTGTAAATCCTTTCCTGAATTTGGGCTTGCATCAGAAATGGGCTATGAGAAGAACTGAACCAGCTCTGTGAGACAAACCAGATAGAGTCTGTATAACATGTATCCCATTAAAATTAGTTACTAAAAGCAGTAACAGTGTATGAGCTGTCATCTTGATGTTCTTAGACTGTCAGTTTGGCTCTAACTAAGCTACCATTTAAGGCCAATTTATATAGAGGGTAAGAGACTTATAAAAATAATCAACACTAGCTGCTTCCATACACCCTTTTCCAGTGAATGATTTTCTATTTAATTCTTACTGATATTTATCAGCAATTTTCTAGTGGATCTTTGTGAATTTTTTATAAAAATAATATTTGTTCTGTTAAATTTGCTTGTTAAAGACACTGTTTAATTTCATGGACCACGCTGGAAAAATGTCTGTGACTGCAAGCGAGGACTCCAAGTAATAGATGCTTTCATAATCAGTTAAAAAGGAAAAAATGTACACCTCCAGAATTGCAAATTTCAATACCTCTTCTGGCAGTTCATGCAAGGCAGTATCATTTTTTGAAAGCATGATAGTATTTCTAAAATCCAATTAAAGATGTTACTTTCAAGATATCTTATTTTCTGTTCCAAATAATCTTCAATCTACAGTATAACTTTGTCATCCATAAAAAACCCTGAAATTAAGAGGAACATTATATGATTCTAGCATCTATTATGCATCTCTTTATTTGTTGAAGGCTTGCTGTAGAATCTGCTTGTTTCCAAGGAATGAAAATTGCTTATTATCCTGGATAATGAAAGAGAATGTCGTCATCTATAATTGTTAGTTTAGGATACTTACTGTACCCTTCTATTATAAAAGGGTTGGCATAAAAAAGGTTCAGTAAAAGAAGCAGCTCTTAAAAAAATTCTCAAATAAAAGAGGCATTTGTTTACAAGTGAGATTTATATGTCTTTGACAGCAAAATATATTGGAACATGTTTCTTAATTGACAGATTGTAACCTGAATATGAATGCTATTTACTGAATACAGTTCATGAGTATTAAAGTTATTTTTTCAATGATCATAGAAGTGTGCTTCTATATATACACCTAAGTATATGAGTGTACCCACCTGTCTATGCATGAGGGTGTAGGTGTATTGTGCATGCATTTACTGCTTTTTTTTCACACAGAGCTTTTGCAGTATCTAGACAGTTTTTCTAGTCTGTTCCTATTTTATTTCCCTGATTAAACTCTTACAAGATAATCTTTATAGGGTAAGAAGGTTTGCTTTAACACCCTCTGCCTAAATATGACAGTTCTGTAAACAGCAGCTGCATGTGGTCAGTCACGAGATCTAGAAATCAAAACTATATGGGCCGTAGTCACAGCTCACAAGACAAACATGACATGCTGGAAATTGACTGCCAGACAGCCTGGATTTGATAAGTTGCACTAGACTGTATGTCATACTTTCTACAGCAGGAACATTTCACACACACGCACAAGCGTTTATACAATTTAAAAAAAAGGAAAAAAAAAAGGAAAAAAAAAAGAAAAAGAACAAACCTACTCCAAAAAAAAAGATTAAAATCATTCAACTAGAAGGACATTCTTAGGAACAAATTTTTTAAATGTTTGTGCCTAAAGAGCTAGAAAACCAGTTTAGACCTAAACCCCCGTGAACATCAGGTATTCAGAGCTGTTAGCTCTTTCCGCAGTTGCAGAAGTGAGCTTTAAAGATGTGACTGCAGTCAGCCAGCAACAATTTATGCCTCCATGGAAGAAAAAAGCTCAGCACTGGAACAGTGAACCCAAAAAACTACAAGATGAAGAAAATGAGAGCTTTTCTAATCGGGAAAATAATAGTGAAAAAGAGTATTAGAATTGGTATCAGCAATCAGTATAGGAGTTCATAAAAAAGTCTCCTCCTGATATCAGTCATGGATTTTTCATCTAAGCCAAGATAGCTTTCATCCATCTCACTGACATGTCCTGCCAGGCTTAGGCTAACTCAGCCTCTGTTTTGGATATCGTTGCAGGGATGTCAGACTTGAGAAAGAAGGCTTCAAAATGGTTGCAGATCATTTCTAAACACACACACGTGCAAATCCCCCGTGGCTACCAGGTAGAGCATGTCCCTGCAAGCACACAGGCACAGCTGGAGCCAGCTTTTGACTTCTGTCTACGCCTAATTAAAATTATGCTAATTCTAACAACAAGATTACAACTTTGTAAAACAAAACAAATAAATGTGTTTTCCACAATGCTACTTTATTCATCTATCGCTTCTCTTTACCTTCTGACAGACAATAATGCGAAAGGTCTGATGGACAATAAGGGAAAAGCGAAACTGTCCATGGCAGTTCTTCAAACATTTTTGTGGGGCTTTCAATTTAAAAAACACTCATGCTTTTCTGGGATATTCACATCCCATTTTTTTCCAAATTACAGCTTAGGGAATGTGAAAATCCCAAAATCCTCAACCACATTGCTGCTCCTGCTGTATTCAATAACTTTGCATGCAATACTGAGCTTTCAAAACCATTTTAGCCATTCTTCCCATACTTATGGAGATCCTAATTCATTGCTTTTGTGGTGTGCGGGAATGTTGTTGCTTTGTGAAGAGCTAGAAAAAAGTTCCCCAGGTGCAGGAGTTGACAAGAACTTTTGGGTCTCTATCTAATTAGGCTGTACACTGCTAGGAAGTAGGCACCATGCTGTGCTTGCTTGTTTGCATCAAGTCAGGCACACTCCAGCACAGCTCAGGTGTTTTGTAAAATGAGGATATAAACAATTTTTTTTCCTGAGATGGTGGTTGGTGAGGGCGGGGAATGAGAGAAATGTTTTGGTCTCATAATTCACCAGTCTTAGAGAGAAGAAGGAAGATTCGTATTTCAGCATTCAAATTGTCATAAGTTCTAAAGCTTGGATACCTTTTATTTATAGCATCTTTATTGTTTTATTTGGGAATTAAACAGGAGGGATCTTCTTTGTAGTGTGGCCATGGCTATGAAATTGATCTTCAGGGGGAGGTAATCTTGGCAGAATTTGCAGCAACAGAATGTATATTCCCTCTCTGTAGCCATTTGATGTTATGAAAACTGGATGCTGTACCTGTGATGATAGAAAAGTCCATAATTCCGAGGTAGTCCCAGCTCAGCCATTGTGTTTTCTAGTATTTCAGCCTGCAGTCTGTGCTCAGAACTGGAGTCCACAAACAAATGGAAAGTAGACTGTAAAACAACTGGAAATTCTGGAATAAAAACCTTAGCTTCATCCTTCTCCATGTATTTGACTGTTTTGTAGTACTACCTGCTTACAGCTGCTGTCAGCTCTTTTGCTGGATATGTGCATTCAAGAGCGCTCTTCTTGTGTTACATTTTTTTTCCCCAAAATGATAACGCAGTGCTGGGACTGAGGAAGGTCAGGAAATACAACCTTTTGTAGCTTGTGCGCACACACACAAAATTAGCCTGCACCACACAGACTGCAAGCACAATGTGATGTCGCTGTTATGTCTGAGGCGCATAAAGAAAACGACACAGAGTCCAGGCTCATGAAGAAGCGGAAGCCGAAGCTTCTTCTTTAATAATTTTCTGACTACTATATAGGATAGGTCGCAAAAAGTGTGTTGAGTGGCAATAGGTAATTGGTTCTTCGGCCATCCACCCCTTGAGAGGATTGGCCAAGTCTTAAGATACCTATTCCAAAATATTTTCAAAGTTGAAGCCATAACAATCTTGCAAAACAGCTTGCGAGTGCAAGAAGTTTATGAAATTCTGACCTTGTTTAAAATAGTTTACATAGGAAAGACAGTCTTCTCACAGAATATTGAGAAAAGGCTGAAGAATTTCTCTGCTTCTAGTTTTTTAGCACCTACAATGTGCCTTTATTGGAATCTGAATTTGAATCCTCGGATGCAAAAGCCATCTCTGTGCTGTCAGCCCATGGCCTCCAACACTCAGCAGCTATCACAGGTGGCACACGTTTGGCAGGACCCTTCACAAGCACTGCTGTCACTCCATGGCTGCAGGGAGCACCTGCAAGTCCCTGGTTTGGCTGAGAGCTGCAAAGCAGATGATCCTCTGGCTTTGCTCCTCGTGGGGGCTGACAGAGTTTTTCCTGCTGTCTGGATGCTGACAC
The DNA here is from genome assembly GCA_013397865.1 of Struthidea cinerea. Lineage (NCBI taxonomy): Eukaryota > Metazoa > Chordata > Aves > Passeriformes > Corcoracidae > Struthidea > Struthidea cinerea. The sequence continues at coordinate 518,043 of VZTI01005253.1, read as the reverse complement.
CTTGGAAATACCCACAGAGTTGGTCTTTAGGCCTCACAGATGTTGTGATTCCCACCTCGCATCACTCCCATATCCAGGGGATTTTCACCAGGCTCTGGGAGAGAGGAGGATTTATTATGATTAGGGATGCTCTGCTACAGTTTATGCTATTTAGTTGCCTTCAACCAAGGACAGAAGGGAGGGTAATGAATCCTAATACTGTGACCTGGAGGAGTTATCTCAGAAGGAGAGGGTGGAAATTTGGTTAAATTATAATTTTTGAGAGTGGCAAGGAAATGGTCCTAATACCATCAACTGTCCCAGTCTCCTTGATCTGAGCTGTTGGGGTCCAGGTCAGTAGGTCATCTTTGACTACAAAAGAGGATCATTTCTATCATGATGAGGCAAAGATGGCTTATTTCCGTCTAACAGATGGCAGTGGATATGACTCATGCGTCTGTCTGGGATGCATTTTTCTGAACAAAGTAATTTGACCAGCAGTTTCCAGTAGCCCCATGCTCTTCCCTATGGCTCCAAAGTTTGCACGTACATTATAGACTCTGACCATTTACTGTTATATCACATTTGGGAGGAAGGAAATAAAGCGTATAGTGCTAAAAATATGTTTATTTACACTTGGGAACACCACATTGTTTCAAATCACAAAAGCACAAATGTGGAACCTGCCTGAAATTATTCTATTGGTTTTTTGGTCCTCATCTTTTTTAAATTTTTTTTTCTTCTGGCAATACTCCAACCTGCAACAGGAAGGGAAGCTGAAGATGCTCAGACTGTTTGTATATTTATGGAGCTATTTGACTTTTAACAAGTTATTCTGAGAGTGCTAGACTTTTTGCTAATGATTTTGTATCTTCTAGTTATTCATGAGCTCTGATTGGGATCTTTGCTGCTGTGATCCTGCAGTGTGGATTAATTGAAGTCTGATAAGGTGAGCTTTCATGTTGCGAGTGGTCCCTCGGATCCACTAGACCATGCAGAGAGTTTCTCTCTGCTGCCAGTTTATGAGAAACTTGTAGAAAATTATCTTTGAGCTTTTTACCTTTCTTCACAGTTGAGGCGAGCCACAGGATTCAAATGTGTATGTACACACTTGTACACAGTGAAACTGTTCCAGCCTTGCTTCTGGAGGGAATTGGGCCAGAATGATATGAAGACTCTGGGGCTGCAAGGATTTTCAGTTCTGAGATATTGCAAGCCGACAGGTTCAGAAGCAGGATCTGTCTCCAATTTGATTTTAGAAGCTGATTTTTCTTTTGATTTTAAGAGCTGCTTTCTGAAGGAATAATGGATTTTTAAGTGAAAATCCCACTTGCTCAAAGTATTAAGTATTTTTTTTTCCTTTTAGAATCTCTGAAAATCACCAAACAGAGGGCTTTCCTGAGAACACAGGACTAGTTTGGGATATGGCATTGACTATTTCTTCCTTAATCAAGTTTAAGCACTATCAAAGATAGTGAAACACCTGCTGTTTTTCAACTTCTGCTGTAGGTGGACTGAGCTTTCCTTGAGCTTAATAGGTTAAGTGAAATAGAAACTAAAACGAGGAACAAAACTTCAACATTTAACATAGATTATTTGATACACGTCTAACTGAAGAAAGAATATTAATTAGGATTCTATGTACGTCCTTGAGAAGGTAATTTCAAGATGTTGGTATCCAGATTTCTAACGCAATACAGGTTAAATGGCTGCAGTGTGTACTAGTGTTCTCTCAAACTTTCAAACCTTCTGGCAAATTCAACTAGATTTGACTGTCAAGTAAAAAATCTGAAGGATAATAGAGCATACAGCAGTAATTATTCAATTTCCCAAAGGTAAATATATCCTTGTAGGTAAAACTTTCCCTCCATATCCCTTTCCAGTCTTAGACTGGCATGGTTGACGAGTGAGGTGCTTTTAAATAGCACCCTCCCTCCCATTTTTGGAGTCTCCTGCTCTGGAGACATTTCAAACCCAGCTGGATGCATTCCTGTGTAACCTGCTCTAGGTGACCCTGCCTTAGCAGGGGGATTAGACTAGATGAACTCCAGAGTTCCCTTCCAACCAGCTCTTCTGTCCCCAGCTATTCTGTAATTCTGTGATTTTACTGTTGTTCCTGGAGCTGTGAGCTTTGCAGGACCTCTTCTCACAGACAGTTGAGCCTAAGAACCTGGACTGACCGCGGCTTCACACCAGTTGCAATAATGCTGCAGATGTAACAAAACAAAAGAAAAAAAAGTTTTTGAAATGCATTTGATGCTTTTTGCACTTAAAAGATGACCAGCAGGTTTATCACCAAAAGCCAGATTACTAGTGGAGAAAACGCTGTGGAAGACGAGAAACGGATTGTTGCCTACATGGATTCACCTGTTTTCTGCACAGATTTTGGCACACAATGAAACAGGGTCTAGGGACAGCTCTGTTACACTAGGTGCTATACCAAGGCAAAGTGCAAGCTCAGGTGTTTAAGGCATGTATATGCATAAATAGCCCCTGTGTCTTAGGTCTGGCTAAGCTGCCTGGCTAGGCATTGGCCAGACACTAGAATATGTGTGCCTTAAGCCTTGAAATCTGAACAAAATCTGTATAGTCCTAGGATTAACTTTAGTCCTTGAGATTTGTCCTTACTTCAGATTACCCTTTCCCAATTTTTATCTAGCATGAACATGCTGAGCTGCAACTCATTTCTCAGGTGCATGTGGTGCTGTAAATAAATTATCTTTACTCTCTGCTAAATAGAGCAAGAAAATCTTCAAACCTGCCTAAAATAACAACTCCTCTTTATATTCCCAGTGTGAGTTTCTTTTCATTCTGTGACAACCTAAACTGCTTCTGCAGCTCATGTGTTAACCCCTGTTTGGTTTGTCCCCAGGGATCTTCTTTCTTTACTTCCTTTGCTATCTCCCTGCTTTTTTTTTTTTCTTTTCTTTTATTTTTTTTTTTTTTCCCCCTGCCTTCCATATCTTTATTTTGTCTGTGGTAACCCTTCCTGGCTCCAAACTCTTTCTATGGAGTGGTGAGCCTCTTAAACTTCAGTTTCTTCTGTCCCAAGTGTTTTCATCTCAGCAGATAACCATTAAGATTTAATTACTAACTGCTGCCTAAGTTCTGGATAGGTTGTAATGCAGACCTTGGCCAGCAGTACATGTGCATGGGGATATCCCAAAATACACTTCACTTCTTAGTAACAGCTTCATAATATCAGCCAGAGATAATAGATTGTGCACAGACTTCCCTCTGCTTAGAATGTAAACCAGCACTTCCCCGATGCCCTACGAAGCAGCTATACAAACACATATTTTCTTCTTCCTCTAGCTCATTTGCTCAGCGCTCAAGCACCAATTTAGAATGATGGATCTGGTTTTAATCCAGATGGCTTGATGTAGTGGTTTCTGTCCCTCTCACTAACTCCCTCTCTCCTCTCCTCATCTTGCAATTTGTCTGCGTTGTTTGGTTCTGTTTTGCAGCCTTTGGTAGGACAGGTATTTTCCTTTCTCCTTTACTGGATATCTGACATTTGTACTGCCTTTTCTGCCGAGTCTTTCAAGTCACTCCCAGAGATGTGGTCTTTAAAGGCAGCTCTGTATTAGAGAGGCACAGATTGTCTCACGATGTGGCATCACTCCTACAGGTAGCAGGTATTTTCCTGGCAGCTTGTCTTAAGCTTTGAGTGGAACAGCATAACTGATAAGGGCTAAAGATGCCAGCAATGTGTTAGTAGAGCTCTGTGAAGAAACTTATGCAGCATTTGTTTGTCTCCAGCTCTGCCCAGTATTGCAATCATGACATTGGTAATCTACTCGGCACTTCTGAGAATTAAGAAAAAAAATACAGCAAAACTGCTCATACTCTCAAGATGTATGTGTGAAGATTATGAATATTATTATCCTCTCTTTAAAAACTGAGAGGCTGTGCATAAATGATTTACTTAGGGCCCCAAAGGAGCCTGTGTTTGGCTAGGGAGCTGAACTTTAATTGTACCTGACTCTGATCCTATGTTCTGACTGTACCTCCCTCGTTACCTACCAGTCCATTTTCATTAGTGCTCATATCCATCAGCCTCATTAATAAATATGTGAAGGTGTTTTATCATGGCTACTAAACAAGAAACTTAATAGAGACCTGGACTGGAAATGTTTACTTGCCTCAAACAGACATTGCCTAAAATTTGTGTCATTTACCCTGTATGCCAGCTACGTTATTGCATTAACCATGACTCAGTTAATGTCAGCCATTAACCTCAGGTTATGGTCACAGAATCACAAGTGACTGAACTACTGTTTTTTTAAGAGACTAGTGCCTGCAGCTGGAAGTTACTGTGCCCAGAGGGGACAGTCCGGTGACAATTTCAGTCAGTCTAAGTCAGCGTGTCCGTGGTTCTGCCTTCACTGGCAACTCCTGAAAGATATTTCCATTCATTTTCTTTCACTGGCACCTGTATACACTACAGGATAAATCAGCTCAGAGAGAAAAATCCCTCCAAATGTATTTTTAAAAATTATTATTATTTTTAAAGGGCTGGTTTGACTCTCTGAACTGGTTTATTCCCCAGTCATTCAAGAAGCAGTGCTGGCACATCAGAAAGTACAAGATCATTGTCTGCTCTGGTTTATGCTGTTCGGCAACCTCAGCTGAAAGTCTGGTGGTTGCCCACAAGGGCTGGGAAGGTCGCAAGACTTTGCCATGCAAAATAAAAACAACTTGTACACCACTGAAAACTAGCTACGAGTAGACAAATGATCGGTGTCTGTCTCTGAACACATGAAGAGACACATTAAATTCTTTTAACTTTTGAAATAAAATTTGAACAGAAGTACCTTAATCATCAGTTGATAAATTCAGTCTCTGAACACATGAAGAGACACATTAAATTCTTTTAACTAGCTTACTTGATGATGTGAAATTATCCTACCCTACCTACAGAACTTGTGTTGGACTTGGGAACAGTAACTGGAAAGATTATAAACCCAGTTACCAGCTCCAACTGAAGTTGCTGCTTGAGTTCATCAAGGGATACGTTTGCTTGGTGATTGAAGTTTAAAACAGAAATATGTGATAGGTTAAATTGCTTCCCTTGGTTACGAGTAGACCTACACTCAGGAGTAGACCTACTACTTGCTCTGCCGCCTCTGTAACAATCTTTCGCAGGAGAGGCAGGGGATAGAGGCTGGGGAAAAATCTTCCTCAGCTTACTTGAGAAGGAATCATGTACCAGAGTCCTTGCCAATGGTTTAGCACAGCTGCCACCTGCAGCTACTGCTGAAGAAAGTCTCACTTATGGGGGGTGTATCTATGAAGGATTATTTCCGCAGCACTGAAATCTTGAAAATACAGAGGAAAAAATGAATGATTTTTTATTTGCTGCACAATATAATTTCAAGTTTGACTGGAATAGTTTATGAGCTTGGACCAAGTTTAGTTAGAGTTTTGGCAGAACAAAAAGGGAAAATAAGGTTTACTTTTAATTTAAAAGACTTTGCTCTCTCTCTTCAGAAGCTTTTATTAATCCAGCCTTCTTTGCTTATGTATTACTGCCCTAACCTTCTACCTAGGTGTATTACAGAGTTAGTTTATGAGCTCTTGTTGCAGCAGATCTATTTTGAATGACTAATGAAATAAAATTTGAACAGAAGTACCTTAATCATCAGTTGATAAATTCAGTCAGTCTTCCTTCAGTTCATTTCTGTGATTAAGGACTAAACTGGGTTAGGGACTAAAGAACTTTCACACCTGAATGGGAGCTTTCATTCAGCCTTAAATGAAGGGTCCCACTGCAGTTGAGGGGATCTAAGAAGTGACTTGCTGACGTTAAGAACTATTTTTTATATTGTCCCTCACACCAAAATCAAGGTTAAACAACTGATTCTACCAAACCAAGTCAAACGAAAACAAAACAAGCTGGTAAAACCAGTGATTTATTGGAACTGCCTTAGTAACTGAATGAGGGGCTGTATAAGTTAGAAAAATACCACAGCTTGTGGCTAAAGGAGAGGACTGCACAGACAAGAAGAGGTCTTCAGCAGACATAACTTAGAGCGGTTGAAGCTGTTGGGAAACAGGATGTCAGCGAACAGCAGAGCCAGATGCACCAGCAGTGGTGGAGAGCTGCGTGTGTGGCTGACAGCGTGGCCAGCGTGGCAGTGCCCTCACACACACACGATGCAGCCCTGTGGTACCCCAGCAAGAACTGAAGAACAGGTCCAGTCAGCTGCAGTCCAGATCAGTCTGTGGGTCCATAGGGATGGGATAGGTCCAGGGACAACTTGGAAATAAATCAAGGTCAGGATCTGCAAGGTGCATGGCCAGTGCAGACACACTGACAAGTAGCTCAGGCAAGGACCTGAGTGTAAATGCAGCTCTGGAGCAAAAAGGAGGGACGGGGACCAGCAGCTCATCCTGCACAGCCCTCTCACAGTATCCTGGTCCCTGGTCCCAGGGCGGCTGTGCCATTCTAGCACTGACTTTGAGGGCAGGCAAAGAGTCACTGGATGAGAAGAGCTTGCAGGGCCTAATGGCACCCTCAGGGCCAAGCACTGGATGCCAAAAATGAGCCCATAAACTCCTGGTGTAACTATGTGTTTATGTGACTCAGCTGAGCTCCCTTCTTCCCTTGACCGTTTCTTCCTCTCCCACCCCTCTGTTCAACTTTTGCCACCCTCAGCTGTGGTACTGCAGGCTGGGATGCCAGGCTCTCAAGCAGGTTCCTGAAGCCTTGCAGGTTAAAAAAAAACATCCCAAAACAACAAATAGTTTCCCCAAACCTTTCAAATCTCCTCAGGTAGATATACCCAATTGTTGGGAGGTTTGTTGGGAACACGGGAACTTAAGTTGTCTTCGCTGCCAAAGAAAACATACGATCAAGACAAACCATCAGTCACAAGACAGATTCTTTGTGGATTTTAGCCTCCTAATATGGATATTTCTCTTATTGTTACACTCACTTCATGTGTTTAATTTGAGAGTACGTAACCTGTTTACGTTCTTTGTCAAAGTGCCTTCATCTACTTAGAAGAAAACTACATTAAAAAACCCCCAAACCAAACCAATAAAGCAAGGCAAAACAAAATAACAATTAAAAAAGCAGAGGTGGGCATTTGCAATAGATTGCTTTCTTCCTCTGCCTCCAGCGGTGGTTTCAAGTCCTTGAAATGTATTGCAGTGCTTCAGGTCACTTTGCTTAAGCCACCTTCCATAACATTACACAGTAAATGCAGGAGACTAATAATAACATGGACTGATGATTCACAGAAGGATTTACTTTAGAGGGTACATAGAAACAAAGGTGCTTTCCTAGGACTGTGCTGACGAAAAGATTAGTTTGACATATAAATCTATTACATAACTTAAATGTGTTGCATTATCACTGCTAACAGTAAAGACAACAACTTTCCTGTCTGAAGTTTTCTCTGTCACTGCACAGTAATTATCTGACCTGTATCTAAGGCCACTGTATACTGTGGTTGTATTTCAAGTTGTTTGAGACTACTGTAATTATTAAATGCATTACAGCTGCATAGACTTTTTTAGTAGGAACTCCACAAAAACCAGAACCCAAGTGCTTTTATGGCCTCGGTATCTATAAAACTAACAAAATACTATTTTAATCCCAAAAATCTCCCAGAGAGAAAGCTCTAGTTTTAGCTATGTCTTGTAGTCCTGAAAAAGTTTTCTTCTTCCTCTTATCAAGGCTGCAGAATGCACACAGCAGTAGATGTGCTTGACGTTATCTGTAGGAGGATAAAAGCCCACACAGCAAGTACTCTGTGCTGGACAATTTTGAAGCTGTTGGGAACAGTTTCTGTCCTTTCAAAGTATTAACTGCATGTACATCAAGGGCTGTGGTGCTGTCTGGTCTAATTTAATCACTGTAATGGGGAAGATAATCTTTCAGACTACCACACAGCGTGGGATTTGGGTCTGGCACCCTTCAGTTTCGAACATCAGTGCTCCAAGACAGCATCCCTTACAAAAATAGAATGCAAACATAAAGAAAGAAACAGAGCTGATTATCATAAATTCAAGAACTAAAAATGAGCCGAAGAGAAAAAAAGAAAAAAAAATTGCATGGCTCAATATTAAACTGAATGTTGTTCAAGATTTTATCAGTCAAACAGAATTTTTTCCCTTTTTCTAAGGTCCTTATAACAGGGAAAATATTGTTAAAAAGTTTCATGAGGTAGAATTAAGATATCTTATGATTTGTGATTATTTTCTCTTCTTCCCCCAAACACAAAAATCTGTAGTTACAGAGACTAAGACATTCACTGAAGAAACAAATAAAGTTTTATTAGGTAACAAGTGCTGAATAATATATGTTGAAATCCAGTGTAGAAATATGTGCTGTATTTTAATATGCATAAAGCTTTTAACTTGTGGAGTGGCATTTAAAAACCCTATATTAATAAACAAGTTTCCTGTCATGGAATGAGTATAATCACAGTCTAACATTTTTTTATGTAGCTCGCTTAACTGTGGCTAGCATTCAGATGCCTGTTTGATAGATGGCTTAGAAATTATGCAGATGTTTCTTTCCGGCAATAAGATGCACTAAGGGTCTTTTAAAGTTTCTTTGTTAAATGAAGCAGGTTTTCATTGACTCACTGCCACAGTAGATAATTAACTAACACCCATTCGAAACGTTCAAGTAGTCAATACAATGCTTAATTTGGATAAAAAAACCCTAAAATAAGTTTATGTTCTCCAGAGCTTTCCTACGACATCAATTAGCCAAATAAAAGCGACACAGCTTCTCAGTTTCTTGCCAGTTGCCCACCAAAACTGCAGTAAAACTACCTCAATGGATAAGGGCAATTAACTGTATGAACTCCCCAAATAACAGAAACTTACAATCATAGAAGCATGGAATTATTGGGGTTGGAAGAGACCTTAAAGATCCATCTAATTCCAACCCCACTGCCAAGGGCAGAGAGACTTTCCACTAAAAAGTTTCCTAATATCTGATATAAACCTACTCCAATTTCAGTTTAAAGCTGTTCTTCCTTGTTTTGTCACTACCTGCCCTTGTAAAAAGTCCCTCTCCAGCTCTCTTTTAGCCCCTTTAGGGGTGCTCCAAGGTCTTCTCAGAGCCTTCTCTTCCCCAGGCTGAACAAGCCCAACTCTCCCAGCCTGTGCCCTGAGAGAGGTGCCCTGTCCTCTGATCATCAATAGTTAGGAGATTTTAATATTATAAACATTGGTACATAAGAGGTATCTTATATCTGTAGATGTAAAGCAGAAAACTAGACATAGCTTTTTGCATTTCAGACATTTGGAACAATGATATCTGAGTTTAATGTTAACATTTTTTTGTGATGCCACTCACACATTTCAGAGTGGGACAGCTCCCACAGGTTGCAGAAAAAAGTGACTATGAGTTTTAAAAGCAGAGACATCCCTTCAAATTAGAAGTACTCAGGTACATGTATTGCTGTGAACTTCTCTTAAGGCTAACTTCTCTCAAGGAAAAATAGAGCCATTATGCATATATAGGGGGTGATATAGAACAACACTCAAGGTCAAAGCTGTGGATTACTTCACTGAAAACTGCATTTAATCAAGATGTTTCAATGGCTGAATTTGTCACAGAAAGTCCACTTCTCCTCCAACATCATCTTTTCATGCACAATTTTTTATCGGGCTAATTTCTGATGATTTTGCCAGGAAATGCATTTTCCTTTAGGCAACCTCTCCCAGCAGTGGTCAGCACATATCATACCAGAGCTGAAAAAGCCAGATGGTTTACCATAAAATCAGAGCTGTAATATAGTAAGTATTATGTATGTATTATACCAAAGTTGGGATTGTAACAGACACTTTATTAAAATGTATAATTATTTTATTGCTAAATCCTCATTCTAAGCAGGAAAAGGGCAGAAAAAAATTAATTTAATTTATTCTGGATATTCAGTATTTTTTCTACTTTATAAACTGTGTTCCTAAAATTAACAAAGATTCAACTCACTCCTAAAATTCTCCTTTTAAATTTGGAATTATATGTGCTATCACAAACTTTGAGCCAAAACTTTAAGAAACTGAGTATGTCTTGATTAAAAAAAATAAATTAGAGCTATGTAAAATCTTAAGCAATAAAATGATAAATAGGATATTTTAAAAATTACACTATTATACAATATTATTATTACACCTAGATATAATATTATTCCCACTGTGCACTGTAATTGTTGTTTCAAAATAATATGAAAGCAATTAAGAAATTATATAGATTAAATGAAAATGTTTAAAGCCCAAATTAATATTTCCCCAAAAATATTTCAATTTGCTTAGGCAGCCAGTCATCCTGAGGGGTTTTTTTATTAGCATTATCTTTTTGGTGCATTTTCAATGCACCAAATACCTTACCCGGGATATAACTAGTGATGCCATACATATGTTAGGGAAAGACAGCAAAGAAGAAATTCAATTCGCCATTCATTCTGTCCCCAGAATTTCAGCTGAAGATCAGCAGAGATCAGCAGATCAGCTAGCAGGCACACACTGGAGGAGATTTAACCTGTGACACCACTGCTATTTCAGACCCCAGCCTTCCCCACTAAAGTTGAACAAGTAAATTTATGACAATTTTACTGTCAAAAAGAAGACTTGGACTTTTTAACATATGCTAACAGGGGCATATTATTAAATATACATATAGCTATTAATAGCTGAGTTTTCAAAGTAGCAGGGATGTCTTGAATACAGCTCATGGAATTATAGCTGGCACAATTTTTTCCCCTGTGTTCCAATTGGGCTGGCTTGCTCATGTATACGGTGTGTATATATATCTATGTATCTTTGTATCTATCTATCTATCTATCTATCTATCTATCTATCTATATCTCCAAATTACAGCAATGTATTTGCATTCCAGCAGTATTACTTGAACAATAAAGTATTATTCTAGGTGAAGAAGAATATCCTATAGCCCATATTGAAATATATAGCTAATTTTAGGATGCACCTCTCCCTCCTCATCCTTTTGAACTTCACATTTACAGTGGAACAGAAACGTGCACATTGTCACTTACTGCAGACGTGCTGTAAATCAGGACCGTGACTTACTGTATCTGTGGGGAAGGAACTGTTCCTAGCTTTATCTTTGAATAAATGAAGGGGTCCTGGCACAACGCATGAATGCTACCTTTATATTAATAAATGCCCTTTTGTTCTTGCTCTGCCTCATGAGAGTGTTCTCAATCAATCAAAGTTCGGACCCAAACCCTGCCACCTCACAGTGCAGAACACTAAACAGATATTTACGGCCAAGGCAGAGTACCTATCACTGGTGTCTGGTGTGGCTGGCACATGGCACTAAGTCATTTATATTGGCACTTACTACCCACCCAGAAATTTGCTTGCTGTGTGTTGATACTGAAATCCACATATTTCCTACTGTCCTCATTGTGTAGATACTACTTTTTTTGACTTCCCTTGGTAGATGTCCATCTCCCGCACAGGGAACTATCTCTGCCTTTGGTAGAGAAGTCATGTCAGAGGCATGGCCAGGCGATGGATAAAAGGAAGTTTTTTTGTGTTGATTTCAGCTCTTTGGGTCAGTGACGGATGAAAAGGCAGCTAACACAAACTATCACAGCAGCTGAGGGAGTTGTAAATATTTTCACACCAACCCTTCTTTCATCTGCAAAGAAAGAGCTGGTTGGGCTTAAAAAAGAATGAAAATAGAAGTATGCTTAAGGAGTTTCAGCAAATCTTAGTTGAAGGAAAACTGCAAAAGTAGGACAGAAAGCTGTAGTGGTATTATCAAAAAGTGATGCTGTCATGGCTGCACACCAACTTCTTTCTGCTGAAGTGAAAAAGTGCTTGATTCTGATGGCTGCAAAATATTCAAATTATCAGATTTGGTTTAAAAACAAATGAAAATATCCTGCTTGCAATAGAAGCAACTACACAATCTGTGATTTGAAGCTAAATACATATGGACATTTTCATACAGTGTACATGCTGGCTGCTGTTAGCAGTCGTGGTGAAGTACTGGGCCCTATAGGAAGGCCATTGCATGGTTTTGTTCAGGGAGAAAACACAAGCCATATCTATGTTTGTGACAATTCCCAGCTGGCTTCCCTGCTAGTGACAGAAATAATTAGCATAAATAGATTTTTAGTTCTTTAATGCCTCTGACAGTATATTGCACTGAGAATACATTTCCAGAAAATCATACAGCTTGTTATAACTTTTTTATATTTCATGTGTGATTTATTACTACTTATTATTTATTATGATTTTTTCTATTGTGAATATATTTTCTCTGAAATACTCTTTAGGGAAGGGTTGCCTCAAAGTGGAAAATGAAGTAACTGTGAAGTGACTGCTCCCAGAGCAGAATATACCACTTATGTAGTCAGAATACATCTATTGCAATTCAATGTATAGCTCTGTGTTTTGGCTTACTTCCTAACCAGTTTCTAACTATGGAATTAACATGTTCAATGGCAGGGCTGTCTGCCAGCTGCGATGTACAGGATGTACAGTAAGACAAAGGTCTGATCAGATGAAAAGTTTTCATCTGCAATCTTTGTGTGTGCCATGAATGCACTCATCAAATCAGGCCTCCCTCCCTGTGTGTGCAGAATAAATAGGAATAGTTAAATGGTTGCAAACAACTCAGGGAGAGGTGGTCAAGCAAGTGCAAAATGACAGATTATTTCTCAGAGCGTGACTCTATATATATAGCATATATAAGTGGGCATGAACACCCTTTGTCATAGGAAGGACATTAAGTATGGCTGACTAAACGTTCAGCTGTGTGACAGACCTGTTTTTTCATCTCCATCACGGAATGCTTTGTGATACCTTCATGCAGGAACCTTTTCTGGTGCTGGAAAAATACAGTGTTACTCTCTACGTGCTCTTTGACTGGTGATGATGAAAGTGTCTATTGTGCTATCTATTCATAACATGCACTTAAAGGTGAAATCATTTATATATTGGCACCACTTTGCAACCAGAAGTTCTAGACAGGTAGCTCTTAGGAAAGAAAATTCTGGCTAGAAAAGTCAAGATTTCAGCAGTGGAAAGACAAAGAAAACAGAGGAATTTGCTCTTTAACTGTCCTTGTCCATTACACAACTGACATTAAAGGCACAGATTTATTTATCTGAAAAATCTGAGAGTTAAAAATGACAATGTTGAGGTATTTGATATATATGGACAGTTCGCTAGTGTTCTTTGGTTTCTTTCTGCTGTTCCAGTAATACAGCAGAGCCATAAACCCAGCTGGATTTACAGCTGCTTTGTTTGCTAGAGCAATGAAAAAGGGGCCAGGATGTCCCTGTGAAAATGGCTCATATTCTGCAGCCTAGATTCTCAACAGCAGGAACTTAAATCCACATTTAGGTGCTTAAATAAGTGGCCTTCTTTTCTGAAGTGCTGAGCCTACTTGTGTCCCACTGAGCCACTAAAGAAACTTGAGTTTATTAGTTTCTGATGCGCAAGACTCTACCTGCCGTGGCTGGGGTGTCAGGATTCAGCTGTGGAATGAAGGACTGGTTTGGAGATGGAGGTTGTATAGATTGTGGAACACGGAACACAAGTTTTCCAAATTGCTGGATGGGGTGTAGTCCTACACCCAGGAATGTGTGGAGAAGGGATGATTAGGTGACAAATGCTCGGCACCTGAGGTGTAATAGTCCCGATTCAATGCTCAGCAGCCTGAAAATCAGAATGTGCCTGTGTGAGCCTAAAAATTATTTGACAAGAGTAATTAATCCTAATAGAAAATACACATATTGTTAACAGCAAATTGTCACTTCTGGAAAGTTGGACAAGAAAATGCAGCTCTACATCAACATGTCTTTGCATCTTCTGTCCCTGTTTTCTAGCTTTGCTCCTTACTGTGTTTATTTCTGTGAGGCTGGCAAGGATTTCTCTTGAATCTAGAGGAAGCATTAAAGCTGCACCTTACTTTGATCAAGAAAGAAATGGACATTGCAAAAGTAGAGAAAAAAAAAGGTAGTTTAGATTTTGGATCTCTTCCAAATTTGAAAGCAAATCCTTTGGTAGGGAATGCAGATGGAAAAAAAAAAGGCAAAAAATATGGCAACAGTGCTCCTTCAAAATGATTAATTGTTTTTAAATTCACTACTTTGGGAGTGCAATGCACTGTTATTAACTTTTGGGGTCAAACTAGATAGTTGGAAGCAGACTGGTTCTGAAACAGTTTTCTTACAGCCAAATCAGAAAGGTTTGTTGCAGTATAAACTTCTTGAACTATTGAAGTTTTCCTCCTATGCATTAAAGGACCAGATTTGAAATTTGTTCAGATCAGTACAGAACAACAGACTTCAGCTCAGCGCAATTTATTTATGGCAGCTGAAGATATTTTCTCCGCTAATTTTTCTGGTTCCTATCAGTGAAAATGGACCCATGATACAAGCATTTTAGAATTTAAGCAATGCAGCCTACATAGGAAGATTAATTTTGCAGCCAGTCTTCCACTATTAGCAGAAGACACAGGATGTTAATTTACCTTGATTTTCTATGGATTTGTGAGGGAAGGCAGAATTTTTTCTTCTCTTTTCAGTTTAAAAATAATTTCTAATTTTCAATATCATGGAATAATATTTAACTCAAAAGAAAATGTGACATCTTGATTTGCCAAAATGCATAATAAATAAGAAGGAACCTGTAAGCACAAAACAACATAAATGTAGTCCAGATTTCAAGTATTTCCTTTAGCTATGATTCGGTAAGTCAAATGGTTATGTTTAATTTCACTGCTTTAATCTAATAGACTGTAACTTAAAAACTGAGTTTATCACACTAGCCTGTCACTGAAGCAAAATCTAGTATGGTCATTCTAGTTCAGGAGGTTAAGACAAGGCCCCCGGGGTTGTTGAAACAAATGCATTACAAAATGGAAATGATTCTCCGCTGAAAAATTCCTGGAGCAATTTTTATGCTTATCTGAGAAATCGCAGAACAGAATGATCAGAAGCTTGTAAATGGAGTAGAGCATAGTCGATCCTAAATTGAATAGAACTTACCCCCCTCCCCACAACCTAAACTCCCACCTAAACTGGCCTCCCCACCCCAAACCAGCCCTTCCACCCAATGTCTTCTTTCTCAGGCCTTGAAATGTAGTGCTTATGAGCAGAGAAGTCTCAAATGCTCCCCTGGTCTGGGAAGCATGGATCTAAAATATTTTGTCATCTTCTGTTAGAGCCAAGAATCCCTTTAGTACCTTTGCATCAAAGATAAAGTGATACACAGAGCAAGGGACAGGGGAGGCAAACTTGCTGCTGCTCCACACGAGCTCGGTCCCCTTACAGAGCATCCTTGGGGAGAGTCCTTCATACGGTTCCTAACCTTAAGCCAGCCTTTCCAAAGGCTTTCATCCGTAGCAGAAGGGGGTATCACAATATGTGTGTTTGCCCTCAGGAGGCATGGCAAAGGTTATGAGGCATTATTGACCTGCAGTGTAATAATGTCCCTCCAGACTAACCTTTAAAGCTTTCAGTTCTGAGTAAGTAAGACTAGCTGGATCTTTTCTATGTCTCCGGGAATATTATAGCTTTTCATAAAACTATGTATAAAGAATACTGAAAAGGGGCAAGAGGAAATTGCCATCTTCTCTGAGACAGGCCTGCAAGGCACACACACTTGGTTTAAACAAATCTCTCTTTGTTAAGATGGTTGGTCAGACTTGTATTGGCAACATCAATACAATCTTGACAATGCTAGGAAGGAACAATCTGGCTACATCATATCTTCATCCTTTCACTTCAACAAATAGAACCAGACTTAACATTCAGCTTTACCGGGTTCATAGTTGGTGTACATTCGCTAGCAACTTTTAATTTGATGGAACTAAAAATCTTTACATTAGTTGAGATTCTGGCCTCTACTTTAGATTACAGGAGCAATTTCCAGCATTACTAAAAGCTTTTTAAAAATTATAATGCCCATAATTTTTCCAAATTAAGGAAATATATAATTTTCATAAAGTATAGCAGATTACAAACCTATCTCTTTTTCTAGGAAGGTTTATTTTGGAGGCCAGAAATGGCTAATAAGTTGTCTAATATCCTTCATCTCAGCTGAAAAGACAGACAAGCAGGGTTTTAATTTTAAAATGAGATGAGGCTTGTAGAAGAGTTTTTGAAGAACTTCTAAGCCATTTAGAATCACAACTGATGGGAGTTTTCCATTTTGAATACCTGGTCTTGTGGTTTCACAGTAGTGGATCAAGGTATATATGACAGAGGAGGGTTACTGGGTTACTGGGCTTACTGGGAAGGGCAAATTTGTTCTTTTTCTTACAATGTCAGTGGAGTTTATACATTTATAAAGTTGAAACTGCATGCCCCTTCATACTCATGTTTTTCGATGACATAAACATTTATATTTGCCAGAGCTGCTTCTCACATCAACCATCAACTGCTTTACCAGTTAGTTCACCATCTCAGAATGTTAATCATTACACCAGAATCTTTTAGCTATTTTGTACCTAGAATATTTTACAGAGTATGCGGTAGGTGTCTTTGATATAGCTGGAAATCATATCAACAGCAGTTTCTGAAAGATCTGTGTAACTTTTTGGTTTTCCATGTCAAAGGTTAAAATAATCTGCTGAAAAATGATCCCCAAATCCAGAATCATATACAAAGAAGAAAATAATATTAATAAAAAGTCCAGTACTGCCTGTCAATCTCTTTTCAAATTTGCTAAGAAATACTTGACCTTGATGAGCTTTCAAAGCTAACCCTAACTGCAATGAAGAGAAAGATATTTCATAGAGAACAGTTTTAATAGAGTTCTGTCTCATTAGATCTTCACCTTACGCTTTAGCACAGTTTAACTATCAAAAATACCAGGAAATAAATCTTTGCCTTGAACTATGCAACATGTGTGAAAGATCTTAGTAATTTCCACCGGGTTCCTAATAGACAAATATCCATATCACAAAACTACTACTTATCAGAGAATCCAAGGAATGAAAAATGAATGTGTGCTGATTCACTTAAAATTTTCCCTCAGAAGACTGCCTGGAGTAAAAAGCTCCTGTAAGAATATCACCTGTAAGACCTGGTGGAGAGCAGCACTCTGTGCATATTAATGGCTCAGTGGCACACGATGCTTGAAAATTATAGTTTAGGAATGAGTTTCACATTCAGCGATTACTTCAGCAAACCACATTTTTCTCCTTTTCTGTTTCTTTCTAAATGTTTATTAGGTTGTTTTTTTTTTTAGCCTAAGCATTATTTAAGAAAATAGTGTAAAGGAATTTTATATGGTTATTAAACTGTTTAAATCCATATTACTAACATAGGTCTTCTTCCACTGGTCTGATTCTATAAATTAAAATCATAGGAAGTACTAATTCAGTCAAAGCCCTTTCCTACTAAATGATTTAGAAGAGCTGATCTTTTTGGAGGGTTGGGAGGAAGAAACCCCAGCGTTTCTAAAGCTGCAAATCTGGAGTCCTAATAATCCATCTTATCTCTTTCAGACCATCCATTTCTAGGAGAGATCTTTTAATTCGGCAACATGAAAAAGGTATTATGACGTGATGAGATCTGGTCATAAGTTGTTTTAACCTGAGACTCTCTGGGTTGGTAAGACTCAAGTTTTGGAATACAGGATGATGAAAGAACTCAACAAACTAAACCATCACCACTACCAAAAGCAAATAGGAAAGATATTGAAACTAACGACTGCAATAAACATTTGCATTAGAAATCAGTCACCACTGAGTATCACTAAACAGGTGATTTTCAGCAGGCTAGCAGCTAGATTGCCTACTTAAATGAATACAGGTTATAAAGCCAGAAAACCTCGTTATGTCAATTTTCTTGCTGGCAATGTAATCGTGTTGAATACCTTTTGTCCTAACACTGCTAGGGAGAGAGACATTTTCTTATTACCAAAACCCAGCATCCAAGGCTAATGCTTCAATAACACTAAAAACTCTCCTTACTTTCTGTACATATTGATGTTTCTGTCACTGCAAGGGGAGTGATTTTATCAGCTGAGTTAGAGATGGCCCAACACTCTATTTTGAATGAACTTTCTTATTATGGTTAAGCAAACTCCAGGTCAGTTCAGAAATCAGTCCATTAACTGAAAATTGTGAAAGGGAAGAATTGGCAATTGGAACTGACAGGTGACTTTAAGATAGAAATTGGGGAACACTCCTGAATGTAATTGCTAAGGAAGCAGTAATCTGCAGCCTCAGTTACTTGAGGACTGTTCAGTGGCAGAGCAGGACATGTAGAGTGCTTTTTCTTGCATTCTGGTGACAGAAAACATGACCTGGCCACTGCACACGGTCACTAAAAAGCTTGCAGTTAGCTTGCCATTGATGGACAAGTGTATCCTGCTCATTATTGCTGCTGCTTAGCTCTTACTTTGAGAATGACGCTAGGCTGCCCTTCAGCTCAGCTCCCAAACCTGTAGAGTGGCACTCTCCTCAAAGTTAAAAGCATGGCCTCTGCCACTTCTCCAGTTAAGACCATTGGTCAGGAGGTGACTAATAAAGTACTCATATTGCTCCCTGCAGGTGAGTAAATTATTTCCAAGAGTTTTCCAGATTTTACACAGCATACTGCAAAATATATGGACCTTCAGGTCCCGTGAAAGCCCCAAGCACTCTAGTGTGGAAACCACCTCATATCTGGTTCTATGTTTGGCTAAGGCAGTTAAATAGCTACTCCTTTCCATGGAGATATCATATTACCGTCCACATGAAAACTGACCGGCCCCAAATGACTTCTCACATCCCACCCCACAAACTCATGCGCAGACAAAGTGTTAGGAGGTGAGGAATGCTGCTGTGACTACCCATATGTTGTGGTCAGTCCTGGCTGACAGGTCGATGTGATGAAAGAAAACCCAGAGTTTACACCTTTGGATTTGTATTTTGACTGTCTGATTCCTTCCCAAGGTAAGGGTATGAGCTTTTGGATCATACATCTAAGGCTCTCGATTCTGTCATATTATATAGGGAGCACAGCTCATAGCTCTGGATTTTGAATGATACTTTTGGGGACAAATTCTTTAAAACAAGCATTGTTCTGTCTAACGTAGATATATTGAAGTTTTTTGGTCGATCCCGTGAGGAACAAAAGGCTTAGGCATCTTCAACTTCTTTTGTCAATCAAAGTCAATAGGAAGAACATTTAAGTCTGGAACAAATACCACTGTGCCTGTTCAGTGATAAACCTGCATGCAGGTTTTTCTTCTACTATTACTGAAGCAAAACAGAGTGCACTATTTGTTAAAGACTTTTTGAAAAAAAGCTCAAAAGTTGGAGGAGCATTTTTTGCCTTCTTCTCACAGCTGCTTCTGGTTCAGCATAAAACTCGTGTGATGCCCACTTATGAGAGAGGCATTCTGCAGGATGACAACCTTTTTTCAGTTTATCATTATGTAAATATAAACAGCAAGAACATTCCCTTTCTATAGAACACCATTTTTAGAGTTTGATTTATTGCCTGTTTCATCATATCCCTGCTATGAACTGGTGAAAAAAGTGTGCCCTCCAAAGAAGGTTGTGGTGATATTTTTAACCTGTGATTTCCACAGACCACAGTTCTAGAAACCCTGGAATATGGAATGTTGATACACATGTGGTGTTCCTAGATAAAGCTTCTCTTTAATGTTTGATAATATAATTTCCAAATAGTCTTTTAGTGGAAGACAGTTGGTGCTTGGATCTAATTTCACATAAAGAATAAGGGGTCAGAGGACTTGGACTGGAGTTTGCTCCAGGTCCACTCAAAGAACGTTAATTCTTTTTTCTTGCTAAGATTCTCCATGGAGTCTCTGTATCTAATCAGAAGTATATATTGTAGATAATCTTGTTTCTACCTAGGTGAAAAATAGTATATAAATGCAGTATTTTTATTACGGTCATAGCATATATTTTTAAAAAGCACAGTACTAAGATGCATTGGTGCAAAATAGTTATTGCAACAGAAACATATATTTTTAATGAGCCCTGGAGCCAATATAACAGCAATTATGAATGTAATTCACTACCATAATAAAGTAATTTATTTATCATAATAAATTATCTCAGAATTAAAAAATAAAATATTACTTTAACTACAGTCTGTCAAAGGGGGCAGATTTAAGCACTCTGCTTTAAATGAGACATTTGAAAAGACAAATCAGGCAATTTTACATTAGATAATTGAAGGCCTTATGAAAACCAGGCACATTTTGAAGAAAGAAAAGAAAATGTAATTCCCATTGGAGCTAAGAATCCAACTTTCTCTTTAGAAAAGAAGTCTATAACTGAGAGGAATGTTTTGCGTTTTATTCTTTTTTTCTTTTAGTTGAAGAAAAAAACAAGTGTAGATTTAGATTCTAAGTATTAAGTTATAAAAAGCCCCTCAGCCTGACCTCCAGTATTTTGGAAGAAAGCCCAGTGTGTAATGAGGGAGTAAGAGAACGAGAAAGATAGAAAAACAATTTTTTTTTGGTATGCTTGCAGTGCCTTTAGGGACTTTGTCTGGGTATGTTGGGTAAACAACACAATGGACGAATACAGGTAGTATCTCCCTCACCACACGTGTAAATTATGCAACAAGTGTTTGATTGGTGACTTCTTTGTACTGAAAAGTGCCTGATCACTTCAACCTCCTGGTAAAAGAGAACATTACTTAAAGGGAAGTGAGTTAGAAAATAATACAGCAACACACAAACATTTGGCAGCAAAATCACTGTGAGAGATTGAAGCATCATCTCTAATATAAGCAAGCAACCCTGAGAATTGGAAGCAGAGGATTTCAGATAGCTTGGGAATTTGGCTGCCTCTGTGGCAGATAAACAACTTCAGAAATGATTGTGTGTTTCTGCTAATCACTTAGGCCATAAGATAACAGCTAAGTTGACATTTTGCGTGCAAGAAGTGAAACTGCTTACTCTGGTTCCCTATTTTCTGTCATTTTTGCAGAACAGTGACTGTCAGCAGTGCACCCTGAGTACAATAACAGTACAGCACATCGGCAAAAAGACAACCTTGAGACTTATGTGCCCCAAACACAAGTCCTCTCTGAAATTTTCTCATGTTTTAAAATGATAAATGTTGATATCTTTGCACATCATCTAGTAAGAATGCAAAAAGTGCAAAAAGAAAGGAAGTTGAAGGTTACTTGGGCCTTCTTTTTTTAGAAATATGCCCAGAACTTTCTCTTTAGCTTGCTTTCTTATCACACTTCAATATGTAGTTTCATCATTGCTGTTTAGTGATAATTTCATGACTTGGTGTTACAATTGGTTTTGTTATTAGAACTAATGTAAAATGTTTCTCTCTCCTCATCCACTGATGTACTTTTTTTTTTTTTTTTTCACTCAGATATTGTTGCACCCTGACTTTGCTGAAAAAATTGTTAATGAGACCACATTGTAACTTTCACTGATGATATATCCTTGGTAAAGACAGTTCTCTTTTGGGGAAGGTAGAAGTAGTGTTATAAACAAAAATGTGAAGAACCATTAGTCTTTAAGTCAGATAAAATTCGCTCTTCATCAGGTGATGTAAAAACTCACTCACACCTAGATAAAGGATAACACTGTTTCAGGCTTTGGCCTTAGACATTCAGAAAAGGGCTTCTTTCTTCTTGTGCCCCCTTCATTTAAATTTAATAAGAAATACAGCAGTACTTAATGATCTGTTCATGGTTGTAATGTAATATCACTCATAGTCTGTAATGTTTTCTTCTGATATTATGCTTTTCCTAAAGTTGCAATTAGTTTTAAAGTACTGAACCTATCACAAGTATCACTTTGCTCTAGAAAAAGAAGCAACATACTGTCTTTCCAACCTGTATTTTACATTTCTGCATGCACATAAATAGATGCTTACAGTTATTACTTTTGTTAATTTTACAGGCAAATGTGTGATTTTAATGCTGAAGAGAGGCTGCATATGGCCTTCAGTAGTTCAACGTACCAGTTGAAGTGGTGAACGCCCATAACATCTTTGGAAGAAGCACATCTAAAATAGGAGCAGTTTTTTTGTAAAAATTCTGACAGTCCATCCTTTCCTCTAGTGAAATTATGGAGATTTTACCAATGGGTGGGTGAAAGATTATCTTGAAATCTTGCTGAGTGCTTCCATCAATGATAAGGAAAGTGTCAAATCACATAAGGAGTAAATATGGATAGTATATTCAATACAAGCATTTTGGAAAGCAGAAAGAAAATACCTAGAGACATGAGTAATAAGCTATATGGTGATAAAGGAGAGTAGAGGGGGATGTTTCCATAGGAACCAAGAGAAAAGAGATTTTTCTGTCTTCAGAATCACTTGCATGACATTCAGAAAGGGGTCAGCAAGTTTCTTGGAACAATTCTTCCTTTTCCTTCCACTCTTGAAAACTCTTTATATACTTGGAAAATAAAAAGATCTTGAAAGGCGGACAGGACCCAAGACTAGGGTAACTGCAAAGCCAGTGTTGCCTAATTTACACAAGGTCCTCTATGATCTCAAGTATTTTTAAGTGATAATTAATTAATGTGTTTATAAGGAGCTGATGAGTACTAACTAGGCCACACGTGTCTTCTTTGGATTGTTGGGTCTGTGAAATATGGAACATAGCACTTTTCTCCTTCTGCAGAATGGTGAGAAAAGCAAATAAATCTCACCAAAATAGTACTGCCCAAAGAAAATATTACTATTTTCGTGTCCCTAGTTGTACTGACTAGAAGTTTTTTCCTATGTGTGGATACTCTGACACATGTCCAGGCAGAAAAATGTAATTTGTTTAAAGAACAGAACCAAAAAGCTTCCAAAGCCCAGATATTTGAGGAGAAGGAAGTATGTGAGATGCCTTGTGCTGGAAAATATCTGGGGCTGACAGCTAGCAAATAGCTAAGAAGGAGCTAGTAATGCATTGCAGTGGCAATAAAAAGCAATGTGATCTTGTGTAGCAAACCAACGGAACAATCATTCTGCACAGAAGCGTTGTGATTGTAGCTCTCTGGCCAGATCACACCTGAACTATTGCTTTCAGTTCCAGCACCTACAGAAAGGTGTCGATAAATACACAGTGGCGATGATTGAAAGAGGGAGTTAAAGATGAGGAACAATTAAAAGGTCCCTGCTGTTTTACTCATCCCGATAGCAAATATGGAAATGGATGAGCTCATATAAGACGAATATAAATATGAACTAGGATGAGAAAAGTATCCAAATGTAACTGTGGTTGAATAAATATAGGCTGCATATGAAAACAGTGTATTTTTTTCATGGTAATATTTTCCCTGTGGGAATGCCATCATTTTTACAGCAAGTTTGAGGAAAACCCTGGAGAGCATATGTCAGAGAGCAATCTTGAAATTGTAGTTATAAGAATGCATTTAGCATATCTTTCTCATTCTTCTTCTTTTTATTATTATTATTATATAAATAATATTCAGTTAAATATAGGAGGTAGGGGAATAGTGAGTTGCAGGAAAGAAGAAAAGTTGTGGCTATATGCTCCTCATCAGATACACAAATTATTGCAAATGTTAATTTCTTTTTAGTCAGATGTAAAGGGAAAAATATGGAATGCAAAGCATGAGTTAAAGATCAGTGGGAAGACAGCCTGAGTGCTCAGAGTTCTGCCATGAAATCATAGGAGCTTTATCAGGTGACATTGCATGGGACATCTCTTCAAGGAAATTAATTTTCCAGAAGTCTGGGCTTATTTTTCCTACAGCTTGAATTTCTGTAGACCCCAGAGACAAGGTTTCTGGTAATGCTGCTTTCTTAAGGCAACACATCAAAGAGAAGCTTTGCCTTGAGTTAACATTAAGAGTTAGTGAGAAGAAGTACACCAGACCGCCAGACTGTCTGTTTTGGAGTCCCTCCAGACCAGTGGTGGCATGAACATGGCCAGGCAGAAGCCAACTTAGAGCCTAGGTGGATTGGGGGAGTTTGTTACCCTTTTCACTTCTGTTTAAAACAGCAGCTGCTAGCCTTGCTGAAATGGGTTTAAAATTGGTTCTTGACAAACTCATGTACAGTCTCAAGGCCGTTACTCTTTCACCATCATGGAGATTATTGTTGTTCTGCAGCCCATACTTGGATCTTGAAAATGACATACTACAGCATGTCGGAAAGTCAGCCATGTAAAAAGTCAAGAAATAAGCTAGTAAACAAAAATTCACATTATCCTGACTGGCTTTGCCAGTTGGTTTAAATGAGAGTGATAAAGTTATGTTTCCTTCACTGGCACTGTAGTTCTTTCCTTAGTTTTCTCTAAGCCGTTTTGGAAGACAGAATTTAAATGTCATGGATCATTGCCAGCAGAAAAATGAAACTTCTCTTGGGTGGGAGCAGAGAATGTCAATGGCTTGTTTGAGCTTTGGATTCATTTTGCAGACACACAACTCAATTCAAGGAGATTTGGTAGGATGAGATAAACAAGTGTTGACAAAACGTAGAAAAGAAACAGACTTTCACATACTTATGGAAGGTAGGTAAGCTGCTTCTCTGAAAGGGAGCACTTTAGAGGCTGATCTCTTGCCAGACTTAAGCTGCAGATTGCTATGTAGCTTGTCTGTGTTTCATTCCTTTCCCTGGGTTAGACACGGTTTCTCATCTCTCAGAAATGAAAAGTGGATGGGCAGAAAAAAAAGAGTGGAGGGAATGACATTTTTTCTCCAGTTTTGATGGTATCAGAACAGGGACGATCCAAATGTAGCACCATCGCTGATTTATGTGAAAGCTATCCATACACAAATCAAGACAGTCTGAAAATACACATAAAGAAAAGCCCTTGATTTTATTCCTGAACCTTAGGTGAAAAATTTAACTGAAACACTTTTTAGAGTACAGTTCTCTTATTTTTTTTGCCAAGACATTGATACAAAGTTCTATGCTTCTAGGCTAAAAAAGAGTGCTTTTCTAAAAGAAACTGAAGGATGAAACTCTCTGAGCTATCTTACTCACTGATTTAGTAAATAGATTTTAATGGGCTAATTTCCATTATTAAAAATAAGCATACCATTAAAGTATTTGTCTGAAACAGGGTCCTATGCACTACTGAGGTCATCTTTTCCTGAATAGGAAACAAGATTAGGGCTTTGCAGACAGAATTATCAGTTCTGATTGGGTGGATTTGATGCCACATTTTCTCACTTTGAATCTGCTTAGTTTAAAGTTAGATCTTGAATTTTTCATCTTTCACAAATGTTTCTGTGCACTTACTACCTATGGCATCTGTACACTAGTGCAGGCCACTAGTTAGCCTTCTTTTTGAAATAAACTTTCCCATGTAGATTAAGTGAAGTTTTAACCAGTGTGGCTGCAGAGTTCAGTTCAGCTCAGAGCAGGTAATAATCCAGAGAGTTTGCATTAGTGTGAAAGACAGTGGGATATGTTTTTCAAGTGGGATAACAACTGGGTATGGTTGCTCCATCTATGCAGGTTTTTTGTGTTTTTATCAATGCCCATATGACACCAATAATGCACAGGTTGAATGAAGGGTAACTTGTCATGGAATTGAAAGGTGGATAGACAACTCTGTGCATAGTTTCTCATTGTGTTGATTTTTGTATCCTTAATTAAACCCAAATAATTATGAAACTAAGGACAAGTTCCATAGGCAGAAGAATATGAAAATCTCTATCTAAATTGTGAAGTATCTATTGAAAGTAAACATGAATATTAAATGACTGAATGAAGAGATAGTTTCTTACATACGTTCAAAGTCCTTTGTGTACACAGATGTCCATTTGCAAGTACTGCTTGGTATAGAAAGTATGTTGTGTCCATGAGAATCTACATACAATTCAACTCCTTCAAAATTAACCTCTCCCTGTGTAGACATCGCATTTCTCAAAGGATCAGCTATTAGGTTTTCTTAAGTCCTCTCCAGATTAGCAACATAATTCAATCCAAACTCTAATTCTCACAAGAGGTGCTCACTCCATGTTGTGGTGTATTACAACTGTTTTAGCTTTTGTCTGGGAAATAATAATATACCAAACCCTATTTGTACATAGATTTTTCTCTATATGCTTTTGGCCCAAGCGAAATAAAATCGAGTAGAAAAAATAGTGCAAGGCTTAGACTTCTGTTTGTTATTAGCAGACCCTGGGTACTTTGTGTTGCCTGATGAGAACAGTACAAAAATACTGACTCTACTATATATACGACAAACAACTCCCCACTAACACAGTGCTGAAGAGGAAAGGTGAAACAAGTTCAATCACGATGTTAATAAACCCCCTATATTTAGTATAAATTCTCATTTAAATGTTTCTTAAAAAATTGAGTGGAAATGTAACTGAGCAAACAAGGACGATTCTTCCAGCAGTAGGCTGGACCAAAGATAATTCAAGCCTGCATGTGGTCCCTAACTGAAGCTGGGGTGAAGGAAGGTGAAGTACTGCTCAGTCAACCCTATGATACCCAGTGACTACCCTCTGCTTGGATCTCAGAGCCATCTATGCCCTTCAGCAAGTCTTGAACCTGACTGTTGTGGCACAAGGAAAAAAAAACAAAACAGGGTGACATCCATAAACCAACTCTAGGGCAAAATAAATGTCATCAGGAAAAAGAATCAGGACCATCATATTCATAAGCAAAGAAGCAAAGAGTCTGCACATCATTTTCCTTATTCATTGCTCGGTAATGACAACTTCAAAAGATTATATTTCCATTTACTTTGACAACAAACACATTCAATCTATAGTTATTGAAGCTGGTTATTTCAATATCAATTTATTAGCAGCATTAACATGAATGCTGATTGTTTTTAAATGCAAAACAATGTCTTTGTCACTAATTTTAGAACTAATTTTAATTTGAACTTGACATTAATATAAACATGACAATGACACTTTGCCACTATGTATTGCCATCATGTATTTTTATTTTCTCATGGGAACTGACAGAATATGATTCATAATGACAATATTAATATAAGCCTATGAATAACAATAAGGATTTATAATAATATTAACATACATAACATCATCTGTATTGAATCTGTCGACATTAATAACTTAGATTTTTTGCCCAATGTGATATATATGTTCATGTGTCTATAAATGTCTTCATTAATATACATTTATGATTACTCTTAAGCTTATGCATAGTCTCTTTTATTATGCAAATAAGGGTTATAGCATACACTCAAAGAGAGCAACTCTGCATACATCACTTTTATCTTTAATAAGTCCTGTAAAAAGGAAGTAGGTTAAAAACTCATTCTCATTATTTAAAATTGATTTGTTCCTGAACAAAAAATGTTCATAGTAGAGGATATCTATGAAACTGTTACATAGCTCATGTATATATAACCTCTAAGAAAAAAACTATGCCAAAAAAAGGTATTTTTCAGAACTGTCCAAAAAAAAAAAAAAAATTAAAAGGAAGAAATTTACAGCTTGTAGTGAAAGTTTTATCTCTACATACATCCAAGTACAATTGGGAACAATAAGACAGTCACAAAGGCAGTTCTAAATGATGCATAGTTGTTCGAGGGCATATGGTACATTTCACTTTTAACTGAGACTTTTTCTACCCTTTTAGTGCTTTATGTTAGAATCTTAACAAGATTTGTTAGTCCAGCTTGTTTTCTTTAAAGTACAGTTGCTAAAAAAAGCTAAGGAGGAAAGCTAGTGTCACAGCCATCTGTGAAAAGAGACAGAGCAATAAATGTGTTGAATTGTGATGAGATCTACACCAGTAACGATGAAGGTCTCCAGGGAAATCTTCACATGCTGTTGATCTTCTAGTGAACTGGACCATCAAACACATCACTAACATTACAAGGAAATAAAACCTTTTTCCTCCATCTTCATTCACTGTGTTTAAGAAGAAACACTCACCTGTAGACATTAGTAATTAAACTATCTCGAGATGAGAATGTGAGTAGCCCCAAAAAGTTTCAAAATTATCCTTCAGTTCCTGTGAGTACAATTAGATTAAGCAGTCTCTACTGTCCATGTTGAGAAAAAAGCTACCGGGAAATGAAGACTTTGATTCAAAGAGCTTTTTCAGAATGTCTGTAGGCAACTCATATGTTTGTACTGAAACTTCAGCTTGGGAGCTTTCCTGAATGGGGATGTAAGTTGGTTGTTGAAATCCACACAGCCATGCCTAATGCAAAATTTCTGAGGCTCAATACCATACTTCTTTCTCTAGCCTGTGTCATCACTCATTAGCAGATATAGCTTGTCATGTATGATTAAAAATGTATTAATTAAAATTACTGTGTCAAAAGGTTAACTATATGATTTATGCTATTTGATTATAAGTGCCTCTAGAGACATGTTAGGCTGGATTCCTATTTACACCATAAGATATAATCCCTTTTAACTCAGAAAGATGAGTTTCACTAAGGGAAACAAGGAAGGACATGTTGAGAGGATACAGCTTTTTCTCTGAAATGGCTTCAAGAACCCTTTTACAGGTAAGTTTGTCTTGGGGAAGGCAGAGGGAATCCTGCCCTGGGAAGCGGCCTGGCAGCCACTGTTGTACATAGGGTACAAGGAGAGACCATGCTGCTTCTGCAAGGGTCTCCCCAGACCTGCAGCGCAGCACTCTCAGACACGGGGCAACACAACCTGTCTCTCTCCCCTTTGGTGGCAGCCGTCACAGCCAAATCCGACAGCCAAGCGGCACAGCGAGGTCCTGGCAGGAGTAAAGTTGGGAGTGGGACCATTTCCCACTCCTCCCGATCCGTCTGCTGTTCAAACGGTGGTTTGTGTGTTTACGAGAGGCTTCCATGCCAGGGTCAAGTGTGGACAACTGTGATTCAGTTGTTGGGAATGCTAGATGCTGTTACTGCTATGGACGGCTGCTGCCAGTTTGAATACTGCAGGACAAGGTACTGTTTCAGCAGCTACAAAAAAACCCCAACTGCTAGAAGTAAAATTAGTCAACATGTTTAAGAATCTTCCTAAGAAATGACACTTGTGGCTTTGATTTCAATCCTTTAGGAGTCACATAGCATATAATGGGACCATCAATGTTTCATTTGGGTTAGGATATAGTCCTCCCCATATCTTAAGTTAAAATTGGGCTAGATTTCATGCCATCTATTGTATTTAAGTTCCTTGCTCTCTTGGTTCTATACAAAAAACCTTTGCACTGCAGAATCAACATGGAATTGACTAGAGAGATGATTTTGGTCCTGGACAGTTCTTACTATTTGAGCTGCATTGAGTGGTACGTTTGCTACCACTCCGAGTCTTGAGATCTGACTCACGCCAAGTGAATCCTGAAAGCAATGGAATTCAATGCAGTGTTTCCCTTTCTGTCTTTGTTATTATTTTAAAACTGTATGATATAAAGAGTAAAAGAAAAAGCAGTTAGGGAATTTATTTTGAGATGGCAAAGGTGGATTAAAATTAATTTTTTTAGGTGTATATGTGCAAAGGAGAGCTATTTCATCTTTATTTTTCTGAACTACAACTTTTGTCATTGGTATATTGGTTGTACTTCCACCTGGGTCCTGTGTCGTGTTCAGGATATGCTGGATCTGCTACTGGAGTGGGAGCTGGGAGTAACAACCAAGGAAAACAATCTATTCTTATGCTTTAGGAAAGATATTTCAAGCAAATCTGTCTACAAATTTACTGCTCTAAGCTGTTTTCAAATATTCAAAGAAAAAATCCAAGACTCACACCCCTCAAATGTTCCTTAGAGCAGCATGCAAGAATGCTGCTTAAAGTAAAAAAAAAAAAAAAAAAGAACAAAATTGTCAACAGAAACCCAAAATTAATGAATGTTCTGTCATAGGTAATAGGAATAATGAAAATACAATTAGGTATAAAATAGTATGCAGACTATTACATTAAACTCCTAATTTGTAGGATTTTGCAGGTATTGAAACAAGCCTTGTTTCTGCATATTTATTGTGTGGTTGAATTTCTGTGTTTTATTTTCTTTTAAGATGCAAAGTCTTTTGTATAGTGAGACTCATGAATTCAGAAAAGAAAATCGAATTTATTTCATAAATCCTACTTATAGATTTCTTTATAGGCTAATGGAAATCTGCTATATCTCTATTATAAAATAATATGCTACAAATCTTTGATTATGTGTTTTTAATCTAATATTTTTCATGCTATTCTGACACGACCTATTATGCAAATTTTAGGTATGAAGGCATTTTCATAATATTTAGAAACAAATTACCCATTAATTCTTGATGATTCTTGCTTTTAATGAACAACTAAATCTCAAAACTTTTGTATTGTCCTTATAGCCTGCTCTAAAGGCTAGTGGTAAGTAGTTTAATTGATTTCAATAGTCTGTAACTCTAAGACTTTATCAGAGGGGCTTAAAGTCATGTACAAGCTGTAAATCATAGTCGATTTATTTAGGAAGTGCCTGGTGGGGTAGGTTGAAGGGGTGATTTTATCAAATTGAGATCAACATTCATACCTGATGAAAATAATTTTAAAAATTTGGATATATTTCCCTCTGTCTTTGAATGCTGTTTAGTGAGTTCTTTCCTGAATTGAATTTATTCTTTGGATCGTCTTCATTTTACAGACATTTATAGTGACCAGAACCAAGTTAGCAACTGTCCTCTTCCCAGGAAAACTGGATGACACTGTTAATATATCAGCTGCAAAATATTCATGTTAACCTTTACCTTGTCCCCTACTAGCTCCAGCATCATCATTAACTGAAGTGTGACTCACTTCCCTGAGGATAAATTGTTCCATTTAAGAGGCCACATGAAGAACATGACCTGCACGAGTAGGGAAGAGGGCTGTGCAGTTTGGCAGACGCCTCTTAAGAAGTGCTGGAGTAGGTGACGCAAATAAGGGGAACATAACAAGGGCCACAACTCCATTAGGCTGCACTGCCCAGTTAATTGCTCTTACTCCCACTTACCCCTTGGAATACCCATGTGGATAAGTGATATACAGAGGTACTGAAAAGGTGAGAGAAAGCTGTAGACAGCTGAGCTGTCTGTCTACTTGCCATAGGAAGAAAGAGACTGTGGGTGTACATATAAATTAATCTGTTGGCGGCCTTCTCTACTTTGTTTGCTACTGATAACTTTCCCTGTGATATGTCTTTTCATGGCCTGACTTTTTTAAGGCGGAATCTCACGACTTGATGCAATTTGGAACTGTCCTGGCCATACTGGATTCAGAGGGGCATTATATGTTTCAGCCTCAGCAGTTTATCAGCTACATTGAAAACAATAAACACTAGACTGAGAAAATACATTTTTTTAAGTGAAATGAATGCGCAGAAGCAGATTCAATCATCAACTATTTTTTTGCAAACTGTGTTAAGAGTATATAATACCACAAACTGTGCAATTGATATAATTTAGGAACACTTTCAAAAAAAATGACACCCTTACCAGAGCTCCTGTGAACTCCTGGACACGGGTTTTACTGAATCTTGACTTTCATAATTACTTTAAATTAAAGGCTTAAACTAAAAGGGCAACCTATTAATAAATACCACTCTATTTCAGCACAAAAATTGGGCCAAAGTAATGGTAGGGCTCTGATTCAAACAAAGAGGAGATTTAAAGAAATAAATACCCACAGTGACACTACAGCACAAATTTCAATTATCTGAATTGAGACCGACTGAAGGCAGAGTTTGTCTTAACAGTTATAATTATTTTGTAGACTTTTCCTCTGTAGGCAGTTCAGCTTCTCAAAAAAGCATTGTTTCTTTTGTCCTTCTGTTTGCCCTTATACAAATCGACACATTCTAAACCACTGTAATATTCAAATAATGAAAATCATCAACAGAATGTGTGGGGGAAGTGTTATTATCCTCAGTTTTGCATATGAAGAGTTGAAATCACGACAGAAGTAAAAGGAATTGACCAGTTTCGCCTAGGAAGTCTGTGGCACACTGGGCAATAGAATGTAAGTCTTCTAAATCTAAAGTTAATTTCATAACTTCTGACCCATCTAACCTCTGTAATTAGTCTCCTTTCCCATGTCCCAGCTGAGTGTGACTAAATATAACTCTAAGATATTGTTTTGATCCTTGACTGGTTTTGTTTTGTGCTGGCTTCCTCCTATTATCACATTCTTATTCTTATTCCTTTTATACAAGGTTTTCCTTTTTCTTAGGAGACAGCATCTGGAAAATAAAGAAATAGATCAGTTCATTGCTGAGTTAGTCAATTATAGTGCCCCCAATCCCTAGTGTTGGTTCAAATTTTGACAAAAAAGCACACTACATAATTTTCAGATATGATGAAAATTGTAAGTGTTATAACGTGACAGACAGGAATTTCACCTTTGCTTTTCAAATACATAATTCTTAAATCTTAATCTTCTATTAGGAAGAAAGAAAGAGAAGAGAAGAGAAGAGAAGAGAAGAGAAGAGAAGAGAAGAGAAGAGAAGAGAAGAGAAGAGAAGAGAAGAGAAGAGAAGAGAAGAGAAGAGAAGAGAAGAGAAGGCAAGGCAAGAGAGAAAAGGTGTTTATCCATCCTTTCCTTCACCAGAAGATCTTGTCATGCATTAGTCTCAAAAAATATTTTATTTCCATGATGTTTTGTCATCTTTAGCTGGCTACATTCTTCCTTTCATTGCCTAATAGACTGTTCTGGGAGGACCTCATTTGGATGGAAGAAGGAAACATTCTTCCTCAGGTAGAATGAGGGCAAATCTAGTTATCTTCAGCAGCTCAATACGCAAGTCCCAGTTAAGTCAAAGCAAAGTCTGGGTGAGATCATTAGGGACAGAATTTCTGAATAAATCTATATAGAAGTGTCTACAAAGGTTAATGTTCTTGCTGGCTAAGACCTGCAAAATTAATTCTTCTACAAGCAGATTTGTACAGTAGTCTCCTTTGAACCCATATGACCACAAATACGTGCCAGAAGTACCTTACCCCCCTTTCTGTCAATCTTAGTCCTGTCTTTAAATATTCAAGATTTCAGCAATCATAAAATATCCAAATATGTAGAAGTTTCTGCAGTTAACTGAGTCTGACTTTCAAAGCTATGAGCTTTTTGATCTCCTAAAGATCTGAGAGCATTTTGTAGTTTACACTTGCATAGAGGTGTTTCAAAAGAGATATGATTATCTCATGTTCATAAAAAAGCATAATGAGCTATTTTTATTTTTTAAAATATACAAAGCATTTATTTGTGTGAATATTTTTCCAGAAAGCCCCAAAGGTTTATGAGACAAAAGATCCAAAGAGCATTAACTTTGAAAGAACATAAGAGCACATGTGAATTTTTTATTCATATTCTTTGTTTTTCATATAAAAAGTGGAAGTGTTCCCTTAAACTGAAGAAATCCAGCTCAATGACTTCTCTGAATCAAGTTTTCTGTCATCTTTAGTGGAAGAAAATACATATCAAGTTTAATGGGCATGAACTGACTGGCAAGAGAAAGGTTGCAAGTTAAAAAGAAATACTGAAAATTCTTCAGATCTCTATTTTCTGGGTCATGTATGATTTTGGAACAATCTGTGTATGTTTTACACAAGTAGAGATCATAATCCAGAGAAAAAAAATATTAGAAATAATTCTGTAAGTAAAAAGTCAATTTTTCTGAGTAATTTCTAGTTTACGTGAATAATCCAGATTACTTGAACTCATCAACAAAGGTTAGTATACCCACATTTGGAAAAAAATTGTGCTTTGCTGAACTGTCAAGCATAACTTCCACGTGACTAATTGTGTTTATTGATTTATTTTATTCCAAGAGAGTAAACAGGTCAATCAGTTGTGGAATGTCTGATAAGGAAAGAGGATACATTCTTTAACATTCTCGACACACTGATTTTTTCCTCTAGAAGTGAAGGAAAAGCAATGTTGTCTTAAAAAAGGTCTGTGCAGAATTGACAATAATTTTTTTATTGTTTTGGCAAAAGAATGTGGATAATATTGGTTACACTTGAACTGAGTACTGTGATTTATTTTAGAGCCTGTGTTATTCAATTTGGTCTTTAGCTGCCTTTTCATCATCTCTGTACTTATATCCACTGAGAGCAGAAGTTGCTGGGCACTGTTTACGATTGTTTGGTATTCCCTACTGATATACTGTGTGTGTTCCTTTGAGATAGGCAATATGAATCTTTTCTGGAGCATGTGTGGCCCCAAAATGAAAAACCCAAACCTCCAAACTCTCTCCTCCTAACCTCTCCAACAACTATTTTCAAAGGAGCTCTCCAGCTCCCTTATCTCATTAGTACACCTGATGGCTCTGCCCAACAGCTTTTCCATCTCTCTTCAGGGCCCTAGAAATGTTCAAATTGACTGCTATAAGCAATGTGTTTGGCTGTTGTTTCAAGTGAAATATGGACAGAATGTAATTTTCTTTGTTTCAGTATCATATTTTTTAACTACACACTGTTGTCTGCCTGGAACATGTCTGATGAAACTGGAGAGCCTTTTGCTTTCCTGAATTTCTAAGTACCACTTTACTTATGCAAAGCTATTAAACAGTATGCGATGATTAATGTATATAATGTGTGATCAGGTCAACTAAATTTCCATGAAAACCAGAAAAATGGGAAAGAAAATGGAGATGGTATAGGTCTGAAACTTGTTCCATCATACCACTGGTGTGTGAAGGTAACACACAGGTGATCCCAGGTGCAGAATTTACGCGCAGCCACACGGATATGTGATGCGTTAAAAAAATACTACCAGCCTTCCATCTGACTTTCTTAGGTAGCCAAGTATTGCAGACATGTTTGCTTTTGCTTTATATGTGTAATGAATTTATTTTCAAAATGCCCATTAGGTAATGTAAGAAGAAAATATTCCTTTGCATGTGAGAAAAATGTATACCAAAATATCTGCAGCTTAAATTTTCAAACATTGTACCAGAAAATATTGATTTTTCAAAGACTTTAGCATATTTAAAGCATTTTCTATGTGTCTCTCCCATGGCTTTAATTATAGATGTAACTATCCAGGACCTCTGAAAAACAAACCATATGTTCTTAAGAAAATCAGAAATTAGGAGTCATTTATGAAAAGCTTATTATAAGTGTATAAGTGACTTCACTTATCTGACACAGGAGTTTGTTGACAAAATCAGAGATGAAATTCAGTTCTTTGGGCTGAAGGTCCAAAAACACGTCTTGGTTCTTTTTTCTTTTTTTCTTGTTTTTTGGTACAAATATGCCAACTTTTAGTAGAAATGTTACCGGGGACCTACCATTATGAACTGTACCACCTCTCTTCATGTGCAGAATACTGCTCTCTGCACCTCATTAGAGCTCCAGCCTTCAGATCATGTTAAGCATTTTCCTGCTAAGTTAAAAATCATTGTACTATCAGAAAATTTCTAATTATATTTATATTGATGGTATTTAGAACTTGAAAACAAGTAATAAATTTAATATCAAATTCAAGTGGAAGGAACAATTTGGCTTCACTTACCAGTCAACATGTGATGTATTGATCTGTTTCCATCTGTAACGACCTGCACATTTACAGTTCTCTGTTTTAAGAGACGTGGACATCTAATCCAAAGCTATATTCACAGAGAAGATGTAAAGTGTTCATATACTTCCTAGGAGCACAATTAGAAGGCTCAAACTGGGGAAGGCTGCATTGGATTTGGGACTGCAAGACTACATTTCCATTTTTTGTAGAATTATTGTCTGTCTTAACAAGGACTGCTTACAGTCAGGGCTCTGCATTAGCAGGACAGCATTTGCTTTCCTGGTTTGCTGCTTTGCATATTTGCACCTGGTTTGCATCTTTGTGTCACGCTGACCCAAAATGTGTGGATGTAGAAATCTGACCACCACTAGCTTGATGGGTTTGTTCCTGGCCCTTGCACAGTCTAGATGAATTCCACGGTGGGTAAATGTTTTTTTGTTTCACTGGCATTTACGTCTCCATTCACCCCTTAAATATCTAGGCGCACCTTAAGTTCTACTTGCAATTTTTCTAGTGATTTTTTGGGGTATGCTCATAATGAGCCAAGTCCAAATACAGTCAAGAGGCTCAGTTCCAACTTCCCAGCTATCTCCTGGAACAAAGGAGATAATGCTTTATACTCTCTCTGACACAGTATGAGTTCTCAGAGGAGAGTGAAGACAGCCAACAAGGGGAGGGAAAGCAAACTGAAGAGAGTCATCTGAGCCAGAGCTCCCACCTCCCCAAGGACTTCTGTAGCCAACAGTGAAGCCGTCTCCAAGGCACTCTGATATTCACAAGTGCAGCAGAAGCATGGGAGTTGTTAGGGTTTTGTTCAGTTTCCTACTTAAATGTGATGTGCTGTGCTCTCTATCATTATGTCTGGGAGGAAGGTTACCTGACCAATTTTTTCTGAATATTTTGAGGCAGGAAGAAAACTCGTGTGAATGCAGGGTAGTAGGCTACTTTTTCTCACCACAGAAGAGGAGGGCTTGTGTCTGTAAGCAACTACCATGGCCCAGGGTAGCAGCAAAATGCTCAGCACTGAGGACCCAGTATCCGTGCTGTCTGTATTGCAGGGAATTGCTTTCGATGAACTTTGGTCTAATCCTGTGTTTAGAACGTTGTTTGGTGTTTGCAATCCATTAGATGCATTCATGTGCTTTCATCTCAAAGACAGCTAGTTCAGGTGCTCCAAGACAGCAACTTTATGCACTCCTGTCCTGAATTTAAAAATTCAATGGAGATGCTCTCTTCGAATCCTAGGAGGAAGAATGGGGCTATGAAGGGGAAAAACACAAGAGGGAGAAACGTGCTAGTGTGAGTACCTCCTTGGAGAGCCTGAGAGGTACAGAGAGCCAGCATGCAGCAGGGAGCAGAAACAGAGCTTAGACTCCAAGTATATGGAAATAAAGACCCCTTTACTGGAACACAGAAGGGTCTGCATAGAGCTTGTCTGACACAAGAAATATTGCTGTAATGGACAGAAGAACTGGTTGAAAAGTATCCGTGATGCATCTGTCTTCGTGCCTTTTATTTGTCTCTTTTCCATCAGATATAAATTTCAACTATTGACAGATCTAGCTTTTTTTAGTTTGTTACTTCTTAGAATAAAAATTATTTGTGTAAATGGAAAGTCTGATGTGCCTTTTTCTGTTTTCAACAAATTTTAGAGGATGTACAGGTTAAGATTTCTGGATCTGTCAGGTTAAAGAAGTAGTTTGAGACATGTTCAGTCTGCTGTCATTTTTTTTAGCTTATGATGCTTCTTGTCCCTCTGAGTTTAGTGAAAGAACTAGAAAGAACAAGATGTGTTTTGTGAAATACTTCTCTTTGACACTTTTAACACGTTATTTCATCCACAGGTTTTCCACTAGAGAAAGGGTTGTTTAGTCTGGCCCTCAGTTTTTATCCTATCCACACTGGAACTAATCTTACTGGCAACAAATACAGTCTTATTTGAATGAGAGAGACTGAAATATGATATCAAATTGATTTCTACATTTAAAAAAAAAATTATAATCTGCTGTGCTCTTTTTAATTCCAACAATGACTGTATTCAGTTTATCATTACAGACATTTCTTCCTGCAAACTTCCTCACCAGGTTTTGCAAATGTTTTTTTAAGGGAGAACTATTTCACACACCCTCCCACTTTGTCTGAGAAGCACAGTCACGTGGGAACTGATTGCTATCCCCTGAAAAGCTGTTTTCACTCAGAATTAATATAGCTTTATTTAATTTATGACATCACATAACATGATAAATTTTGAATAAAAAATATCATTATTTGCTGTGTGAATGCTTGTCATCCATTTTGATAGCAAATTTATCCTGAAGCTTTTGGAAAGAAAGCTTCCAACAGCAAAGAGCAACATCATTAGTAGCACAAGCTAAGAAAGGTCCTTTTGCAAATGGGCAGTCCTAGAATATGCACTGCTCTGCTTTTTCTGGCTTTTATGATTTACTAAATTTTCATGTATGATACGTTGTATTCAAAGGTAGATAGAATTGATTGTTTGCACTCAAACAATAGTTTGTAGATAGCAGGATTTAAATATGACACATGCGCTGCACATCAATTCTAGCAAGGAAAGAGGTATGGATCCAGCTACAGTACTCTATAAAGCAGCTTGTTTACAAATTACTAATTTGCATATCTGCCCAGCATGCAATTTTAAATTTTTTTTTTAATTATTTTTTCTAATTTCCTATTGTGCATTCATTTGCTTTCAAACTCAGCCAGACATGGAAAAATATCCTGCACACTGTTAGGTGTACGTCTACAAAGAACCTGTAGGTTTTTTGAAAAAACCAGAGAATGTATATTTCTGTTATTTTTTGTATTTTGATTTCACTAGAAAAGATGAAGTGGTGGGCTAGAAATGATAACATGAAGCTAATTAAACCCCTTTTTATACTCAAACATTTGAAATTGTTTGGCTGAAGTTTCAGTCAAAGATTTGTGCTTCTTTAATCTGAACTGATTCACCCCTTCCAGTGAAGTTCAGAACTGATTTTCTGTCTTTGTATGATTCCTGACTGTCTGTAATCTGAGGAAATTAAAAAGGAATTAAATGACTTTTACCTTTACTTGGGACAGTACTTGGCAGAAATTCTTTCTGTTTTTAAACAAAGAACCTTGAGAACAGCTTCCAGCTTATTCAACATCACACATAAACTGAATCAACAGCACCTCTTGGTCGAGTCTCTAGCTGTGCTGCTTGACTCAAATATCTCACACTGCATCTGATTTTCTTTTTTTTACTGATTATAGATTTTATGGCTTTTGTTTAACCTAGGCTACATTTTCAGTTAAGGGGAAAACAAATGAAAGAAGGGGGCAAATATCCAGCGCTACACAAACGTCATAAATCCCAATAATATGAACCAGATAAATATGGCTCAGAAAAACGTGGTTAAACGTTATTGGTGAGTTTGCCTTTAATATGCTTTGCAGAATTTTAATAGCAGCCAGTTTTGGTTGTTGTTCATTTCAGACAAGAAAGGTGAAATGTGATAAGAGCTACAGAGAGTTTGGGTGATCTGTGTGTGGCTACGAGTCAGTGTCTGTCTCTCTGCCTTATTTACAACTAGGACAGCTATTTGTGGTGGGTGAGCTGTATATTAGGAAGAGAGGCAGCTGCAAAGAAAGCAAAAGCAATACTAAAGGAAAAAGCTTATTCAGAGGTTTCTGCCAGGGGAAAAAAAATAATCAAGGAAAGGTCAGGTTAGAGGAGGTTCTGAGGGTAACCTGACAGTGCCCAAGGCTGAACATCTGAAATAAAATGCATTCACTATAAACACACTTAGTTTGTTGCTTATTCTGGTGCAAATCATGTCAATTGCACCGATGTCTGGTGGGCAACATGAGGGCAATGTGTTTCCTTCACTGACATTTAAAGAGGAAGCTGGTTTAGAGCTGAGTACAGACAATAGGATGGGAGAAAATAAATGAGAGAAGTTAAGTCCTGAGAAGTTTGCTGGGGTGACATATATGTAAACAAACACCTAGAAGATCTTCGGTGATTAATTAGAGTTTGACACTGCTAAAGTCTTTAGCATCTCTCTCTAAGTCATGCATTCAACAAAGTATTTGAGCACAGACAATTTCGCAGTTACAGGTAGAGCTGTGAAAGACACTGTGACAATTTCCATAGTTAAATAAGAGCATATGTTCAGGTAGCTTGCACTGAACCAGTGTATGCCATTCAAAATGCCGTTTATAAATTCTAGACTCTAAGGAGCAGCAGCACATCAAATGTGCTAAAAGCTCAGACAAAATAAAGGTTATTGAAGGAAAAATTATTCTTTTGATAGACATCTGAGGTGTGTAAATGTAGCCCTTTAGAGCAGAAGAGAGAATGATCAATATAGCAGTTACTCCAATGACAGTTCAGTGAAACTTTGAAAGCATTTATTAGACATGTGTTGCTGTTTTCTCAGATGGATTATCAGAAGCAGCACATAATATGCTATTAATTCAATCTGTTTAATGATTTTTTTTAAACAAAAGGTTTGTAAATTGATCTTGGCTGCTTAACAAACAATAGGTTACATTGCCAATAGTTAGCAGAAAGAACATTTTTTTAAAGACTCCAAGTAAATCAAAGGAAACAAGATAGAGAAAATAATTTTTTTAAATTATATGTGCCAGCCACTTGGGAGTATTTTAAATTTTAACTTTTAAAATTTAAAATTATTTTTAAATTTTCTAAACCCACAGTAAGAACAGTCTTTTTATTGTGAAATTTGTGAGGGAGAAAGAAAAAAAAGCAGCATTCACAAACCCAAGCCTCCCAATTTTTTTTTTCCTTTTTCTTTTTCTTTTTCTTTTTCTTTTCCTTTTTCTTTTTCTTTGTTTTTTTCCCTTCACTGTTCTAACATAAATCTTTATGTTCATACAAAGAGTCACTTCTGGTCCCGTCAATGTAAAACAGGAAGACATAATTTATTACAAAGAAACACACAATATCATAGATATACTTTTGAAACAAGCAGCCCTAAAATCCCCAAAACACTAACACTAAAAAAGGCAGAGCAACATTTTGATGGCAGCCTTAATTCTGTCTCTGTTCCAGCATTCATTCTCTGTGCACTATATCTGCTGCAAAGAAAAAGTCCTTTTTCAGGTGTAGCAATGGAGTACTCACGCCTTCACCTTTGATGATCAGTAAAAAATCAGAAAAAATATGTGCCTGCTATGAAGAAGGTAGAAGGAAATTCAAGGTGGAAAACTATCTATTGCCTTGATTATGGTTTATCCTTGGTTCTTCTATACATATGCCAAAAGTCCACCAGAAAACATGGAAACCAACACAACACTGAGCTTTAACAGACTCTTGACTACCTTTACATTTAGAGTTTTTTCTGTTACTACACCACTCAGGGCTGAATAAGGTGCTATCGGGCTGATAGTTTGTTAGAAATTGTGCCATAAAAGTCCTCTGATTCGGATCCAGACTTGAGCTCTCAATCAGCTCGCTAGAAGTGCTGACTAATAGGACAACGCAGTACAATATAATTTCAGTTATTCTAAACATTGCTCTGCCTACTCAAAATCACTGCTACATTAATGTCTGTGCTTGCCATACCTCAAGGCTGGAGTCAAAGCTTTGGCATCAGGACAATTACAAATTGGCAGCCCAAGAACCGGCCTCAGGTTTTGCGACATTTTCATACATTTAACTATAAACATGTTTTCCACTATCTGAACTGCAACGTAGAATTGCAAAGCCTCATGTTTTACCTCCTGCATCATCATCCAGATGGATGGGTATGGTTTTTATTCTAAAATCTTTATCACTGAAAAAGAGAGGAGAAGAATACCGTTTGCTTTACAAGTAACATGTGGAACTGCAGTACTGGCAGTAAGAAGAATCTTGTTTTGACTTGCAAAATGAGCAGAATTGATAAAGAAGTCACTGAGGGAGAATAAATGTGAAATACTAGATATCATTTTTATAGCATCCTTCTTCTGATTATAACCGCCACTTTCAGAAGAAGTAACCTTGGCAATAATTTTATTTATTGTTTACATCCACTTTGAATAAAGTTGAGACATGGGAATGCAATAAATAGTACCAACAGCATTTCTGAACAAGCTGCAAAAATCTATATTTATATTCAGCTGCATAGGACAAATGCAAGGAATAGCACAGAGTTTATTCTCCTCAGGTGTACATGTGGTCTTTATTTTTTTTATTAAATCAGACCATTTTACATTTTCACATATAATTGGCTATATTAAACATGCTACAGATGGAAAACATTAAAAAAAAAAAGGCATAAAAGCAGCTTGAATTACTGTAAAAGTAGATTTGGAAAGCTGACTTTGACATCTATTGTAACTTAGGGACCTGAGGGGATGCAGTAATAAAACACAGTTCTGGGACAGTCTAAAAATCAGAGTAACTTTGCCCCTGGCCTGTTCCTGGTGTGGAAGTTTTAGTGGTTGAATTACAACAGTGCAGTAAGTTCCCTTCCAAAGGGAAATGCAAAAACAGACTCCAGAAATCTTTGGAATAGCTGGAAGTTTTCATTAAGAAAGAAGTATTTGAGGAGAAGCAAAAACTTACAACTGTCTGAAAACCCAGTCTCTGTTATTTGCTTTCATTACTCTTCTTGTTTCATCTCCTCCTGAACTGTTACAACAGATCGGATCAACTTATCTTTCCAATTTTGTAAAATTGATAATAGTTACTATATTATAATTATGTATTATGTTATGACTGATAATAATGGGTTCCTGGTTTTGGCTGGAATAGAGCTAATTTTCTTCCTAGTAGCTGGCATAGTGCTGTGTTTTAGATTTAGGACCAGAATGTCGACAAAAAAAAAAGATATGTTAGTTATTGTTAAGCAGTGTTTACACTAAATCAAGGACTTTTCCTTTTCTCAGACTACCTGGCCATC
Source organism: Struthidea cinerea (assembly GCA_013397865.1). Lineage (NCBI taxonomy): Eukaryota > Metazoa > Chordata > Aves > Passeriformes > Corcoracidae > Struthidea > Struthidea cinerea. Next base: position 475,861 of record VZTI01005253.1, on the reverse strand, counting down.
AAGGATGCTGGGGGAGCACAAGAAGATGGGACGGGACACACTTGGGACAGCTGACAGAAACTGGCCAAAAGTATATTCCACACCATATGACATCATCCTTAGTATATAAACCAGGAGGAAAGGTAGCTGTGGGATGCTCTTTGGGAACTGACAGGGCACTGGACAACAGGTCATGATCAATTGTGCATCATTTGTTTTGTATATAGGATTGCTACTATTACTATTATTATTATTATTATTATTATTATTATTACTTCCTTTCTGTCCTGTCGTACTGTTTTTATCTCAAGCCATTAATTTTAATATTTTTCCTATTTCTCTCTCCTATCCCAATTGGGCTGTGAGTAAAAGAATGACTGCGTGGTGTTTAAGTACCTGTTTGGTTAAACCACAGTGGTCCTATTTTGGTGCCCTGTGTGGGACCTCTTCAGCACCTGTCACCACTTTCTAGAGTGATATTTTGAAATTTGCCTTCTGCATAGTCCATGATCACTTCCAAAATTCCTGAAGGACTGGGGTTTTCTATTCAAGCTAAATGTACTTATTCCATGTAGCATCAGCTTTATGATGTTTACAGGGGACCCTTCCTTTCAAATATCCAGCCCAGCACTGGCAGACAGTGTGCTAGCAGGATCTGTGCTTCAGCACAAATCATTTCTGAAGCAGCTCAAACCACTTTTTTTTTTTTTTCAGTTGGAGTATAGCAGGCCTCAGATCCTCTGTATCCCTGACTCCAAAACCCAAAGGGTTGACCTAGAGTCTCACCTGGTGCTTTCTGCCAGAGGCTTCAGGTAGAGACATTCCTCTTGGCAGTGTTGTAGAACACATTTTTCTTATCTTGCTCCATCCAAAGCGGCCCAAGATCTTCTGCATGATCTATCTCCTGTTTGATTTTTTTCAAAGCCTTGTCATTGCTCAGGGCCCCATTTGAAATCGTTCTTCTTCTGGGTCACTTGATAGGAATGACAATCAGTCTGTAATTTGGAATATGCATTCTCCAAAAACTCACAGTGCCTGAGAAAGCTCGTGTTTCCGTGTTTGCCAAATGCTGTAGACATAGTTGTTATTTTATTGGTCGCATCCATTGATCCATTGGCATCTGACAATGTCCATATTGCTGTTTTCTTTCTAAAAACTGATTCTCCCATGCAGGTTCCATGACTTTACTTTGTTCTATGGCAAAACGGCTTTCAGAAGGACTCAGGCTATTTTCCTCTACTTCTCAAAACCTTCTGCTGTATAGCACAGCACAATAATATCATCAATGTATTTCAGATTTCTGGGGCTCCACTCTGTTCCATTGCAGGCTGGATCAGTCCATGGCAGATGGCAACGCTGTGTTTCCATTTCTGGGGCAGTTGGTTCCAGGTGCACTGACCACCCTTCCAAGTGAAAGCAAATTGTGACCTGCACTCTTCTACCAAAGGGATTGAGAAAAATGAGATATCAGTTGTGACACACCAATCACTTCTGGGGAACAGGTTGGGCAACAGTCAGTGGGTGGTGAGCAATTGCACTGTGCATTACTTGGGTTTTTTTGTTTATTCCTCTCTCTCTTCTTTTAATTACAGTGATTAATATAGTTATTATAGTATTTTATTTTATTTCAATTATCAATTGTTATCTGAACCCACAGGTTTTACTTTTATCTGATCCTCCTCTCCATCCCACCAGGATTGTGGGGAGGAGGGCAGTGATTGAGCAGCTGCATGGTACTTAGTGTGTCTGGAGTTAAACAACAACAGAACTATGACTGGCACCCTTACGCTGCCAGCCCAGATCCACCTGAGCCACTTCAACCTTAGCAGCCGGATGCACCTTCTGGAAATTGTTTTGCTCTTCAGTGTCCTGGGTTGACCCACAACAATGGTGTTTAATCACTTTTATGGACCTCAATTCTAGAAGTTAATCCTTGCAACCCAGTGAGAGGGTGGAAGGGGTTAGCATGCCGCACACCTTGCCTGCAGGCTGTTACTGTCCTCCTGCTGGAGAGTAGCACCCCTCTTGCACAGCTGCAGAAGGGAACATTCATCCACACCTCCTTTGTTCCAGTTTAGCTAACAAATGTATGTTGAAGGCTTCTACTGTTTCAGCTCTACTGAGATTTGCGGTATTTTTTCCTTCTCTGTCCCCTGGAGGAGTCACAGGCTGACAGCTCAAAATGCAGTCAGTAAGGGTGAAGAATCTGGCCTATTAATGGTCTATACTGGAGCCATGAGAGTGTTTCTAAGACTGTGACAAGGAGGAAATCAAATGCTTAACGAGATCCTCAGTTCTTGCATTTGCTGAAACAATGTCTTGGCAAGCTTGTTCTTCAATTCTGAGCTCTCGTATAACATGTATTATCCTTCTGCACACACATTTTTATTCCATATTTTTTCCTGCAATAGTCTAAGCATATTATCAGAAGGCTTGTCCATATGTTCTTTTAAAAAATATTTTTATTGCTATTGCTAAATCCAAGGTATTTTTCCCTTTCTTGGCTGGGATTTTAACTAGTGAGATGACATAAACCTTCCTAGTGCTCGCTGTCTGCTTACTTTCCAAGGACCCTCTATTACTGTATAAAAAAAGAAAATTTTCTAATTTATTTATGTCCAGCACAACTTCCTGTCTTATAAAAATGAGCCACTTAATTTCTATCACATTGATTTAGACCTAATTATATCCACCTTGACTGGTAATTGCTCTTTTTTTCTTTTGTTTCACGCCCTGATCCATGCTCTCAAGACATAACCAGTTTTCCATAAAGCAAAATATGGGCTAATGAGGTGTCATTTTCTCCCAGAGGACTAATCTCTCTACAGATCATATTCACTCATGGGTAACCTCACAAAAGTCAATGAAATTTCATTCAGTAGACCTACATCTGGCTCCACAAATCAATGAAACTAGTCGTTACATGCGTCTGCTTCTGCTTTCATTCCTCTTATACCTCTTAAGTTTGCTGGATGAACACTAACAACCTGATTCCAGTCATGCCTGTTGTACTCATTGCTGATGCATTCCCCTTAGTTTAACAACTAAATGGCAGAAGAGAGGAAGAGAGAGGAATAATCTTTCTTGTTCTGTGAACCTGCTGGCTGTGCTTTGTGGGATGAGTGTGGGATGAGTGTGAGCCTGTCCTCTTCTTACATTCTGCTTGACGAGGACAGGAGGAGAAAGTGGCAAATTCAGTGGAGGTCTGTGGGAAAGGATGAGTTTGTGGATGATGAGATCATGCAACTGCACAGCAGAGCCCAGATCCTCATAACTACATACATGTCCTTTCACAGTCTCAACTTATCCTTGTGACCTTGGTTAAGTTAGGCAATCACAAGGCAAAGGAAAGCTAAACTCTTAATTTCTTTTAAAAAAAACCCACACATCAAACCAAATGAAAAGAGATCCTGCGTAATCTCTGCTTCTAAGTATTACAACTATAAAATAGATTTCTGAGCTCATAAAAACAAACTTCCCACATTACTGAGGAAAAGATTGATGGATGGGAAGAAATTTCAGCAAAAACTCTTCCATTGCAAACACTACCCTAACTTCTTTTCCCAGAGAGAGGCAACTAAATTTGGAAACAAGTAACTGCTATGCTAGCATATTTACACAAGTGATCTGTGCTATTCCATCAGTCCCCCTGCCTCATTTGACCCACTAAAGTCCCGTACGAAATTTATAATATCCAGCTCCCTTTGTTATTTTAATTCAGCTGCAGCCACTCAGAAGTCATTCTTGTATGATAATAGGGTTAATTCTTTCACACAAGCACTATATGGGAGTGTAACTGGGATAACCACCCTGGAGGCAAGCAGCATTAGGCTCATTTTCAGGGGTCTTCAAACACTTGTTTAGAATTGCCTGCAGACCTTGGGCAAAGCTGATCTTCAAGGTATGGGGCCTGTCTGAGGATGAAAGTGGGCATTGCTATACATAATTAAAGAGAAGGTCGAAATTGTTTAAATATTTGTTTTTAATGGGAAAAATATCACTTGAATATATTTTTTATTCACTACAAAGAAACCTTTAGACTGTGTGCTAAAAGTGATGCTTTTATCAACATTCACACAAAACTAGGACCAGATATGATCTACAGCTAAAAATACTAGGTATAATTGATTTAGCTATAAAAAATAAAAATAATGCATCAAACTGAGCCATATGAGGTTCTGCTGGTATTTTCTCTCCTGAGTATTGGTTTTATCTGTCTGCTGTCACCTCAGCAACGTGAGCTTCTTTCTTTGTAGTTGAGAGAACTCCTAGGGACTTCAAACTACACAGATTTCCTTTTATTCACTTAAAACTGAAACTGAAAAACAACAGGAGAGAGGAATGCCAGCTCTTCAACTGCACAAGTTTTTTTGTCCGTAAATTCATTGTCTTCCAAAGAAAAGTTCAGACTCATGTCATTGGAAAAATTCCAGAGGTTGTGTGTAGAAAGACCACTGTAATGTAGTGGAGCATCCCAGTAATAAGTCTGGGGTGGAAGATTAGTGATAGTGGCTTATGCCAAACAAAGAAATTGGAAGGGAATTTTCTAGTGGGAGTTGCACTCCTACTGGTTTTGTTAACTTAAACTCTGCATATGCACTTGCCTGGACATGACAGTGTAATTGACATGCACTATTAAGCATGATATGGAATTGGGAAAAAACAAACACAGTTTTTCTATTATTCTTTAAAATGAAAGGTCTAGATAAACCATACAGACACCAGTGTGGTCATGCAGGACTAAGAGGGAAGTGTGCGTGTGGGAAGTGTCATCACAAGGTTGTGACTGTAGCTCTGCTTCTATAATATAACACTCAAATAAGTGTTAGTGTGCCACTAACCCAGCAAAGCTGACAAAGAAAGTAAAAGCAACCTGTGCTGGGACTGAGTGGCTCCTGTCAAAAGAGAGAGGTAGAACTTGACTCTCAAGTACCTGATGGGCTGTGCCACATCACATCAGGCAGTAACACAACTAGATGTGTGTCTGATAAACTGCTGGGTTACAATGTAGTTCTTCAAAAGTTAAAAGGAAAAAGAAAAGAAGCAAATGTTGTTGCCCCATCTCCTTGCATCAAGCTCCCTTGTTGTACTTGGGCAGTTTGTTTTTCTTCAAGCAAGGGTGTTGAATTAACACAAGTACAGAGTAGCCAGAATAGAAAGATTAAATTAATCTAATGGCTCCCGGTGGATTTTTTTCATGGTGTAGGTGACTAGCACTCCACAGAATCAGAGAATATGCCCAGTTGGAAGAGACCCATGAGTATCATTGGGTCCAACTCCTGATCCTGCAGAGCACCATCCCAGGAGTTACTGTAAGTGACACTATAAAAATTATTTACTCCCTGAGTGAACTGGCAAGTTATATTTGTGCCTGTGGGATATTCAAACAACCTTTTTGAATGCGTGAGGAGTCAGATGCAATCCCTCAGAATCAAGGTTGCTCCTAGGGTTTCTGATTCTGTGGCATATATGATGAAAAGCTTTCATGTATGCCATTTTCCTCTTCCATTTTATCAAAGTACAACATTTACTAGTTTATTTGTATCCTTTGAATAAACTTAGTATGTAGAGTATGTAAATTGTACCAGAAATTAAATTGAATGGTTGGGTTCAGTAAATGGTAACAAAACAACATGGACATCTACAACCCTTTGTGAACTGCTATAGATAGGGACCTGCAGATTTTGGAACACTTTTGATTTACTTTAAACAAATCACAACCTGTTTCTAGATACCTATCATGAGAAATGTTTCTGCCTTTTACCTTCAAAGTTCTCTCAGGATGCTCAATCTTTAAACAGAGCCTTCCATCACCTTTATACAAAGAACAGGTCTCAAGCATTTTGCTTTTCTCTTCGAAACAGCACTGTTTTAAATAATGAACAGTTGCCAGGAGCAATGGCACAGGCATATTTGTGGTTGTGTATTTGTCTGTCTGATCATTATTTCTGCTCTTTTGCCATCTCTAACCCAGCGGGCACAAATAAATCCTCAGGGCTTAAAACCTTCTTACAAGTTATTTTCTCTGGTCACCTGTCAACAGCATATTTTTTCCTTTCTTTCTTTTTTTCCTAATTATTTTTGTTTGTTTTTGTTTTTGTTCTGAAATACACTGGTTTTTGTTGTTTTTTTTAATAAAAACAGATTGAGATGTAGACATCCAGTGACTTTATTTCTGTCTGTCTTTTACTATAATTTCTGTGAATATAACTTGATGCTCTACAGATAGTAGAGTTGAAAAATCTGTAGATAAAAAGTGCATCTTGCTCAGTATTTTTAAGAACAGAGAAAAAGGAATAGCACAGAAGTTAGATGGCTACTTCCTTTAATGTTTCATCTTTCTAAATATCATGGCATTAGAAGAGGAAAGGGTATATACATCAGTGATGAACAAAATTAAAAATATGTAAACACTGTGTCTAATAATGACACTTTTACATCTCCTGAACCTGATTTTCGTTGGGGCAAGTAAGAGTAGTTGAACTGAAATCAGCACATCATTTGCATTCCTTGTGGAAATAGCACATTCCATGAATCAGTGGTAGATTTTGTATACTTCAATAAAGACTTCTCATTGTACAACTTTTACTGCTACCATATTTATACTCTGTGTGGGTACTAAAATATTGAAACTGGGGGAACAAGTTCTGCAGATCCAATCGAAGAGTGCGCCTCCGCCACTCTCCTAGGAATTGATCCCATGTGTCCAGGATTCTCACTGGACGGGAAAGCAGAGTCATTAACAGGCTTAACGCATATTTCATAAGGATTAGAAGGAGTGTTTCTGTCTCAAATAACAAGCTGTTTCTGTACCTGGGAAATTACAGTTGTTTGTTGTGATGGTTTATTAAAATGAAAAGTTCTCAGGAAAATGCTCTTTCTCTGGCTTTCATCAGTAAAGTAAATGAGAACAGAAGAGAGAAACAAGTGGATAAACAGTCCATAACATTTTGAGAATGGGAGACAGCATGTCAGTCTGCTGCTCTGAAGGGACTTTCATGTCCCTTCATGGTTCTGAGCTCTAAAAGGCACTTAGCAATGTGAGTTCCTTCTTTGTCTACACTTTTTTTTAAGAATTAAGTTTTATTTTAGAGGAAATGATGAAATTGCAAAATATTAACCAGATTAATTGCTTCCATTCCAGAGAAGCAAAATTGCAAAGGATCTTTCCATCAGCAATTACTGCACTGCTGCAGAACACACAAATCATCTGCTTCTTAAACCAGTAAATTTGCCTTTCATTGGATGCAGCAGATATTCTGTGAGATTATGGAGAGATGACATTTGATTTTCTCCTATAACCTGGGAGGCTTGCAAGTGTGTTTTCTTTAAAGTTAATCTTTCAATGTTGTTTCAAAAACCTGCAGAAATCAAGATCCAGTAAGTTTGTCTCATGAAGCATGTCATAACCTGAATTGAATTCCGGAAGTTACAGAATGTTTTTCCAACAATTCATCTCTGTGTGCTTAGAGTGATTTTCTTTGTAATTAGATCCCATAAACTGACTTTTCCCTGAAAATTTGGTGGTGACACAGCAAATTCATTAATTTAAGTATCCTAAACATGTTATAAATCCACCAAGTGATTTTATATCTTGATTGGAGCATTTAAAACCTTTGGAATGGCTCAAATGTTAATATTAATTCATGAGTAATATGTTTTATGCTTGACAGACTACGATACTTATTTCTATGATCAGATTTGATTTAATACTAAAAAAATCTTGGCTTCTTAGAAGTAAACTAGGATGGTTAGAAACATTAAATTAAAGGTCAATTTTCAACAGAAATAAGAAAAGTTTGAATCAGATTATACAGCTAGTTCAATATTATTGATGATTATTCAGAAAACTGGCAGTTTTGAAAATCTGCAAAGGTACAACTTTTATATATATGTGAATATACTTTGAGGAGTATATTCACAAATTGATATTAATCTTAAAAGTTCTCCTAGAAGTCTCATATGCTGTAAATCCCAACCCTCTGGTCTTTATTCTCTGTCTTTAATGTTTTAGCTATCCAGGTGCAAGAAGAAATATTATCATACAACCAAGTCACTGACTATAAAAACTACTAAATAATAACAAAGAATTCATCTGTAAGAGATACGATGCTGAGCACTGTTTACCTGAGAAGTGTACTTATTGAAATCAATGTTGACTATGACAATTTGTGACTAAGCTGGATATAAAATCAAATAGATTAAACTGAAATGTCATAATCTGGACTGTTGTAACAGTTCCTTAGTAAAGTAGAAAAAAAGAATTACAGGAGGTTTATACTTTGGAAAAAAAAAAAGAAGTGGGACAAAACTCCACTTTATTCTTTTCATATTAAAGCGACTGAGTAAGGTTTATGTGTCTCATAGCTGAGTTATCTATCCCCTTATAAGACTTGTAGTGACTTCACTGAGTATGTCGGGAAAAATTTGGTGTTTCCTTTTCTGCTGGGTCACCTGAAAGCTCTGCACACTGAACTGCCAATTCAGGCAAAAACATTCCAGATCTCACCTACTCTAGCTTTCTTAAAATGTCACCTTCATGGCTGTCTGTTTTGAAGCTTCAGTTTTTGCTCTGGAAAAAATAAAAAGCTCAAAGCTTGAGAATAGAAGATAAAATGAACAAACAAAAGAAAGAAACAGGAGAGTTCTGTTCCTGATGATACTTAGGAGATCTGGGAGATTATTTTTAGAATTTTGAAAGTTTCAGACAAAAATTTTGTTGATAGGAACATGTTTCCTCGCATTCCCTTCAAAGGAAAAGAAAAATCGCGACATCATTGGGCCTGGAAAAATCTAGTAGAAATAAATGGTCATATTACTGAGTTAACAACCAGAAAAGAAGTGCCATTTAATTTCAGCTAGCAAATCTAGTTGTCTTCAGCTGCTGAGAACATGGTATCGGAACAAGCATGTCAAGAATGTCCTTGTTGTGTTGGAAGTCATAGACAGCTACTTAATAGGGGCTGTACAAAAGCAGGGACAGTTTCCAAAGGGTAGAACGTTTAATGCTCTTCCTTATAGAGTCACCTAATTCATCCTTGAATGCAACCCATCCCAGCACATACATTTCTCAGGAAGGGATCAAGTGTGTTTTTCTCTACGCGCAATCAAACCCCACTACTTCTGTTAGAGCTGGATAACAGATTAGCAAAGGCCTGTGAATGGTTATTGGCAAAGGAATATTTGTAAATGGTAACCACACTTAAAACTACCTGGGTGACTAGTCCAGACCTAAAAAGTTAAAAGCTCAATCTATAATTGATTTTCCTATCTTATGTAGAATTAAGGCAATAGTCAAGAGCAATTTCATAGTTCTTCTCTGTGCTCTCTTCTCCTTACATGATTATGCAAGGCCTGTATCTGATGAATTAAAATCAGAAGCTGCAAAATAACCTATTTCTAGGTTAGATATAAATGAGTGAATGAATAAATCAATTAATTAACCAACATCAGGAAATTAAAAAAAAGAAGAAAGAAGCCAAGAAGGATTGAAGAAAAAAAAATCTGCAAGCTTACTGCCTTACGTTGGTAAAAAATGAAGGAATATCTCAATAGATAACTGCCCAGCTCCTGTCTTCTGCCTCCAAGTAACTATTCCATTACCTGCAACTACTGTTCAACATGTTGAGTGTTAAGGACTTGATTTCAAGTAGAAGATGTATCATAATAGAAATAAATAAAACGGTACAAATACTGCTAAAGAAACTAAATGCCTCTATTATTTAAGTTAGATTTGCAACTGATTTTTACCAGATATAGATCTTTACTCACTTATTTTATTCCCCTTCCAGGTTAATGTTACTGTTGACCAGATATACATCGCACCATCTGCAAAATTTTTCACTATATCAGATAAAGCAGGACAATTCAGCACATGTAAAGGGTCAGGGTATTTTTCCATTTTTTCATTTGTTAAAGGTGCTGAAACTTCTCGCTCCAACAGTAACTGAGAGTAGTTAGTTATTTGATGAGCAATCATGTCTAAAGGGCTTTTTTGTTAAATTATTTTTCCCCAGCTATGCAGTTCCTAGGAAAATATTCAGCTCCTTGGTGAGTCAACCATCTTGTCAAATTATGTAAACCAGGTCTCCTGCAGACAGTGTTTGGTTCTCTGGATGAGGAGTCACTCACAGCCACAGATTTCTGAATCTACATAATTCTGATGTCCTTATCATTAAAGCTGATAGAAAGGCATCAGGATCACAAGATCCAGGCTCAGAAAACTTTTCAAGCCTGCCCTCTTGCATGATGGTTTCTGAAAGCTGTAACCCCTGGATTTTCATGCCATTTGAACTGGGAGGGTGACAGTGACTGGATGTGGACTGATGTCAGCCCCCATTTAATGGTTACCTGGGAAGACAAGTGTCCCTGCAAAAATGAGATGACAGTTGAGCTTTCCTCCAGAGTGCGAGAATTATTACTTCATTCAGAGCCACTGAGTGTGCAATGTGTAGGTACTGAAAGAATTCACTGTAGCGTGGTACACGGTACACGGAGCTGCAAATAGGGTCATTCTTCTGTTCAGGGCCCCAATGCCCAGAGTAATTAACTTCACATGCCATGGCTCAATGCTGAGGCTGAGTTCAAGTGAAGTGGTGAGGAGCCCAGCCCTGAAGGGCATGGTTGCTTGAGTTCTTTATTACAAACACAATGAAAAAAGTAATAGTTTTTGCTGCACAATGTTTCAGGGCTTGTGCTCAGGAAATGAATTTTGATGTGTTTTGTATCTCATGAATTCTGCATATTTTATTCCCTGGAGTTTAGTGTAAAAGGCACTTTTTGTATTGCTAAGTAACATGATTAATTGCACAAACAAAATAAAATCGGCCTGGTACATTGCGAGGTTGAAATGTCAGGAGCCATCAGGAGGTCCCCAGGAAAGAATGCCTATGTCATTTTAAATATTCTTTACACAGCGTTATCTTAAGGCAAACAAAGACTTTTAGCCAATTTGTGTTTTAAGATTAATAAGAGCAAAAGCTATTTCAGTTTACCTTTTTTTTAACAATCCCAGGCAAAAAGATTTTCAGCACTGCAGGTATAAGATTTTCACGTAATAATTTGTACATGTAAATACAAATAAAGTACAAGGTAAATAATAAATGCTGAGAACTAACTCTCTTCTTTAAAGAAACCAGAAATCCTACCCTCAGTACCAAACCATCTGGAATGTCTTGATTTGACTGAATTATAGCAGTTTAGTCCGGATAATAAAATGCTTTCCTTCCCCGCTCTTTCGAAATGTGGTAATGCTTTTCATCATCGGATTTATACTGTTTCTTTTTTTAAATTGGATTGGGAAGGCACAGGGAAGGCGGTTGCCACTAGTGGGCATTTACTGAGCCTGAGGTGTGCTTTGTTACTTCTCCTCTGCTCCTCATTCTGCTGCCTACCTAAAGCAGGTCATCTCTGTTCTTCCTTTCAGTTTGTGCACTGATAATCACATCTGTGGGTGGATGTAGTGTTTGAGCTGGCTGCTGCCTGCATTGAAGCTTCAGAAAGAGACAATTTAGAAATCCAGAGGTCTAACATCCTGGGTTTTGTGAAACTTTCCCTGACCTCCTTCCCTCTAATCTAGGGGCTCCACTTATATACCAGAGGGGAGTGTGTGGGTAAGTGGGTGAGAAATAAGAGGGAAGTTTTTTAGACTTCTTTAACAAGCTGTTTGTTATAAGCAATTTTGTTGTGCTGCATCTCTCCCACAGGTTTCGGTGAATTGATGTAGACAATCAGCATGCACGTAGGCATACCTGTTATTTCATCTCCTAGGGAAGTTTTGTATCAAAAGAAATAGAAGTGGCTCACAGCAGAAGCCATCTACAGTGAGTGGTGAATGCATGAGGGTTTGTCTTGTACATTATCTTTATTGTAGGCTTCAAACCTCTGGTTAACAAGTCCCGATGAGTGTGATAATTGGGTAACATCCTCCAGTTTGAAAGAAAGCTGCCTGAAGAATACTTCTACTATTGGGGAACTATAGTCTTTGAAGTCTTGTATTTGAAAAATATACAGGATAAAAAAGGAGTAAATATTTTAAAGAAATCCTGAAAAGGCCTTCAAGAGTCTGTCATGTCCAGCCTTTGCTCAATGGTAGAATAAACTGTATCTGTATTTTTTTTTTCTGACAATCCTTCATTCCTGTGGAGAACTACTTCACATACTGTGAGTTATGATTAAAAAGCTGTGGTGAATTACTGAATAGTCTCTGTGTGTTGGGGAATTTAATTTGTAACCTACTGACAAGAAACCTGTATCTATAAAACAGGATGAAGGACAAAACTCATTGTCACTACTCAACTAGCAGCCTCTTAAAAACTCTGAAAATCAGAAATTTCAAGATGAATGTCTTTGAGCTTTTAAGGGAAGGGGGTTCAGTCGCTACTCTGTGCAGTGCAGCAATAGTAAAGTGACCTGTGGAGTTCTGGGTCTTTGCCCAGGGCTCAATAAACTGTTTAAAGTGGTTGACGGCTGTGAGTCTAAACAAAATTCACTCTGACCTAGGATTGATCACCACATGGAGGTGGCTGCGAACTTCTTACAGAAAAAAAAATCATTGCCTCTTCCTCAAAACCTCTTATAAAATCCCAGAGTCATGAGAAGTGTTTCAAACCATTGGCTCAAACCCTCCAATCTTCTGTTGTACCAGTGGATTTACAGAGCTGCAATACAGTCACAGCTGCTAACCTGTTCCTTTCTTCCTCCTGTCATTACAAATATGCTGCTTTGCCCTGCAAATAGGACCAAGTTTGACAAAGGGTTTCTGTAAGCAGTGGAAACAACAGGCAGCATTAGTTAGCTGGGCAATAACAGAGCTCCATGCGTATATCATGTAAACAACCTGGCAAATTATTAAGATTAGTCAGAATACCACTGCAGATACTATTGTGCAAACTGAAAAATGATGCAGTGATGTTTATATAAAATAGGAAAAGATCAAGGAAAAAACATGCAGCTTGACAGGTCTGAAGGGGCAAGGAGAGGAGAAAGAGAAGAAATAAGCTAGTACTGCAGACGGAGCTATGAGGTGCCTTATAGGTGAATGCATAAAATTTGAGCTTGATTTGGTTGACCAAGCAGAGGGAGTTAAAAAGGGTCTATATTTTCACCATTATTTAAAGATAATCATGCCTTTTGAATGCATCAGAGGGGAGCAATTAAAATATCAGAGGACAAATCTTCAGCAGCAGATTCATTCTACTACTGACCTTTGCTTCCATTTACCTATTTACTGCTTGATAGATATTTTGTATAATTTATAAGGCACAAATTAGTACTCCCTAGAACATCCCTAGAAATATGTACTCCCAAAATCAGTTGCCAAGCCCAGGCTGTTTCTCCTGAACGAATGAGCTCACTAAAGATATGAAGAGTGATTTGAAATTCTCTGACATGCGAGTATGTGAAGTTAAGCCAAACTGCTGCTTCCCTGCCAGTCTGCTTTTTGTCTTTGGAACAAGTGGCAGCCTCATTGAGCAGTAATACAGATAGCACAGTACTACCTAAAATGTTAGATACTTATTAGATTAGTTACAACAAGAGAAAGATTCTATCAAATCATGATTCTCTTCATTAAATGACCTCTAAAATTATGGAGAGATGAAAGAAATTATTTTCCACACACACAGAGATTTCTCCTTATATATTGATTTAAAGAAGGGAGAGCAGACATTACATGTGGTGTCAGATTTGTAAATCTCAAAGGCTAATGTACGATTTCATTATCTTAGATATATTCTCACTAGATGATAAAAGAGGTACCAACAGTACAATTTTCGACAGCTGAACTATGCCTAATGGAAGAGATAGAGTACAGTATATCTTTTTATAATTTACAATGTAGTGCTAAGAAAGCTCTGGCCCAGTTTGGAGATTCTCACTTATTCAAGTGGTTCTATTTAAGTCAATGGAATGATTAGTGCCAGGGTTTCTTTGCCTTTTCATGGGAAAGGACCTCTTGAATTTGGCTGATTAGCACATTTGGATTTCAGGGATAATGGTCTGATTATTTTTTTTTCTGCAGAAGGGGAATAGTCTTATGAATATCAACATACTTATTTTTGTGTGTGTCATTTTATACCAGAAGTGGGACACTATTTTATTTTAGAAGTGGAAGATTGAAGAGACTAATTTATTATTTGCTTTATGTAGTTTATATCAAGGCTTAACAAAATCTCACTGGAATAAATTCTGTAAATTTCCCAATCCAAAGTTTATTTGAGACTGTTACCAGCGCTAATTGCCTTTCTGAATTGCTGTATTTTTTTTCCCCAGCTTCACATATTTTTTTAAAAGTTCATTTTATATTTGCTCAGGGCTTTTCTACCTACTGGGAATCATAGCATGTGTGATAGAGGTGCCAAGATTTATATATTAAAAAACCAGGAGAATTCATAAATCTGACAACTGAAACAACTACATTTGGAAAGCATGATAATAGCTCTTAAGAGACAACACAGTTGTACATTTATGCTAATCAGCCAATTTGCTGTTGCTTTCCTTAATGGTGAAAGGTGCTTTTAACACACCGAGTTCTGCTCCATGAATGATAGATTAGGATATTAACTCATGTCAGCTCTTCCTCTGAAGTTTGGACTCCGTGCCTATACACAACTCCATCCATGTAATATACAGGAAGTAACTGAGCACGTTGCTAAGTTAATGCAGGACACAATTTTAATTTGTATTTACTTTCTCTTATAATTTCTGGTGCTTCCTCTGGTGGAATTTCTGTTACTCTGTTTACACCATAAAGAGGACTCTGAAATTTAGCGACTAACCTGTTCTGGGGTGTATGGTTGCATGGCACAGAAACAGGTGGCAGCACTGTGGCAGAGTAGCCCACAGCTGTCTCACACCTGTGTGGTGCTCAGGTAAGGCTGGTATAAATGCAGAAGCAAGCACTTTGAAACTAGGAGACTGCAGAGATGAGTCACAGATGGTTTGAAAAAAGCCCCAGTTCAGCACTGAACTCAAATGAAGTGAGAGTAGTGTCAGCTTTCTGAAGCTTTACTGGTTTGCCTTTATAAGACTTGGCTTTCTACACCTTGTCCCTTACCCAACTATGACTGCAGTTCCAGAATGAATAGGTGTAGTAATAAGAAAAAAGATAGCCAGGACCTCTGTGTTATCTTGGCTATTTTACTGTCTTTAGGGTGATGATGTGATGGTTGCTCCAAAAGAGCAGGGAGAGTATAAGGTGAATGTCTCTCACAATCTACTGTCTGTGCTGGAGGCGATTACATGTCACAGGTGTTGCTGCTCTCACTTAGTACCTCTGAAATCACCTGATCCCTAATAAAAGGCCTATCTTTCCTAGATATGTCTGATTCTGTCTGCTCCTTGCTCCTGCTAGCATCAAAATATGACTGTAATAATGAGGGGCTACCACTTAAAATGACCACTTTCAGAGAGGTTAGTAATCAAGTATGGTGGAATTGGAGAAGTAGCTGCTTTAATAAGCCAGCACAGCTCCTCCCTCCTAAACAAAATTTAAGACAAACAAATGTAATTTAACTAATCTCACATTTAGAAATGTCATTGCACTTCTAAAGAGCAATGCATGTTATTTTTGTAAGAAAATAACACTAGTAAATGTACCCATGGCGAGATTATTTGCAGTAGAAAGTAGTGATAAGAGTTTTACAATATGTCTACTATCTTCTACACTGGGAATATATCTTCTGTGTCTCTTAGCCGTAAGCAGAGCAAACATGCTCTTTATTTTAATATGACTCGCTTTCAGCCATGCCTGACATGCCTTTCTGTGTGAGGAAAAGAAAACCCAAAGCCAACATCCCCTTCTCCATTTTCCATACTCCCTACACTAAAGTTAGAGATGCTCAGGCAGTAAAGACTTGCTCCTGACTCCAGATGTTTGTCAGTTATCTCACCAATAGATGGGGCTGGGACTTGTGAGAAGCTGAGTACTTTCAGCTTTTAGGAAAAGTGGTTATTATGTTACACCAGTCAATAGACTGACAGCATCGTAAGTGCTATATTTTTAAAAGACATTTTTCTAGCCCTAAAGCATTATGCCATGTTGCACTTACTTTACTAATCTTTATTCCTTTAATAGGCCACTACATACAGTGCACCTGCTGTGACAGTTGCAAACCTATGTTTTGCTCAGGTACCTGCACTAAAATTTTAATGCAAGCTGAAAAAATGATGGTTACAGTCTGGGCTTTCGCTGGCATGAGGTAATTGTTGCCATACAATGCAGTTTTATTGAAATAAGAATGTTGGACAGAAAAGAAAAGCAAGTATTTCAGGATGCTTTATTCTTTTTCCTCGCTGTATGGATTGCAAGCTTTTAGGAGAAGGCGAACATAATTGTGTAAGTGCTGCTGCCATTAAAGAACAGCTGATAAGGCTAATACTTTTGAAGCTGTGTAATAGGAACTTGTAACACCTAAAAATAGTGGCACCTTTTAAAGACTTGATTTTTAACTCTTAGAATACTTAGTAGTTTGTGAGAAATCTCTTCTGGACAAATAGCTTGAGTTCTAGAGAAGAGATAGACACCTGAACTTTGTTTTGCACCAGGTGATGTTTTGCATAATAGTGTATGGGATATTCTGGAATCTGCCAAAGAAGGAATAAGAAGGTCTACAGACTAAAGACGTAAGGCTGTAGTCAGCATTTATATGATTATTCAGCAAAAAAATATTTTATCTGCTTGCAGTTACAGCCATAATGATACAAAGGATTTTATGTCATTACAGCGATGTTGGATGGATTGGTTAAACACTGAGCTATTCAGGGAAAAACTACTACCTTTCTACTTGGAAGCATCTCATATTTCTTCCATTTGACCAACATAAATTTACTGTAGAATTCAATACAACAATTTTTTTTCCTGAGCCCGGTCAAAATTCATGCTGCATAAAAGTAGACAGGATTCTTCTCAAGTTCAGTTTCAAATGCTTTGCCTTTTAGGCAGGAAGTTTGGATTTTGAATGTGAATGTGTACAACCCATTCTTCTGTTCAGATATTAATTAATCTATCTCAAGAACGTGTTTGTTCCAAATATAAATGTACCTTTATATAATTTGAATAAATAACGTGCAGATAACCCTTGACATTAAGTCTAGTGCCTTACATCATACTATACATCAGCATACATCTGGTCAGCTCCTTTTCTCTAGGTGTGGAGGAGACCTGCTGAATTCCCATTACGTAAGTTCTGCAATCACTCTAATCTCTTCAAATATTTGAATACTATCCAGCAGTTCATTAAGCTGGGTGACTACTTTGTGCTGTAGGTAAAATTTTCTTATTCTCTTCTCAAGAACAGATTGCAAGTAATTGCTATTTTGTTTTTAATTTTTTAATTAGAGAATGTTCCTTTCTCATGCACATTCACATGTACTTCCTTCCTTACTGCAGGTGTTGTTAATTGTTTATTTTTTCATGTAAGAATATGAAAAAGGGCTGAGGAATGTACCTTGCACAAGGAGAGGCAGATCTGGATAAAACAATCAGGAATGACAATACATTTAGATACTGCATCAAAACTACAGCCAAATGAAGATACAAGTTAGCCACAAGTTGTGGGACAGTAATGTCCTTTACAATTACGGACACAGGCTTTAATCTGGTATTAGACTTATCTAATGCACCTATGTTTTTTCAAGTCCTATTTGTTTCATATTGGGACAGAGGGTAAATACTCATATGCTGTTTATTTAGGAATTAACATTCTTATTATTATGTGTTAACCAGCTATACACAACACTTCTGGTTTGAAAATATGCTGTTTACAAGAAATATGTAAGCTTTTTTCTGCAATTAAATATGGACTGATATAATCCTCTGAAAAGAGGCATGTGGCATCAGTGTGTCAGGGTTGGCATATGATAGGACATTATCAAAATGACATTTTTCCTTTTCTGACAAGCTATTTATGCAAATCCACTACATTTTATGTTAGGGATAGGATCTGAGCAGTCCCTGAGCAGGCACCTTGCCACTATTACAAATGAACTGGAAGGAAGGAAACTGTGCATGTCTATCAATAATTTCTGTAAATATCATAGCTATTTTTTCAGGGTCATTAAACTGGACTATCCATTGTGATTATGTCTAAGAGCCAAAGGTATTTAAGAAGAGGCGGCAATAAATATTTACGGCACCATGATTCATAGTGTTTCTTCATATAGATTTGAAAGGTTTATGTAATTAATTGCACTGTGCACTTTGTCCAGCTAGTTGGCTAATGTTAGTTGGGAAACTTGTAAGTTAAGACCAATGAGCTGGGCATGTAAGTAATGCTAGTAATGTCAGTTGTCAAAGAACATTATAATGGTATTACGGGGAAAGCCAGAAGGCTCTAAAAAAGAAATCTATTCCTGCTGCAAATTTGAGGGACTTGAAAAAAAAATAAATCAAGACCTCAGCTGTTGGAAAAGGAATGTCATTTTTCTTTATGAATTATGTGGTCCAAAGGAATTAATTAGCTTCGTTAACCCACTTGCAACCTTAAAATGCTGAGAGCATTCCAAAAGTCCCAAATGTCTGTTGCCAGAGGTGATCTTTAAAGCAACCCGTGTGAGTGGTTTTTGCCTTCAGACAGTGTCATAGTGCTTGGACAAGATTCTAAGGAAAGCACTGGCCTCATAGCATGCTACATGTCCAAGTGAATATTTCAGCACCTGGTAGGTGAGTTTTCTATGGTATGCATTCCCCAGCAATGTTTTCCACAGTGTGCATCCAGAAAAGATTATTTTCATCTGGTATTTCATTCTTTTCTCACTTTTGCTATAGAGTTGCCAAAGAAATGCTATTTCATTTAAAACCATCTCACAGTGAATTTCAGGGCCATTAGAGCAATCCCTGAAGAATCTCTTGGAACTCACATTGTCTGGGGGAAAACAGCCAGGAATAGGTTTCACTGTGGGGACCAGCTCCAAAGCACGGACGAGTCTGTGAGGAAGCTGTCAACTTTCAGGAAAACTTATCAGGGAGTAAATCCCCTTCTTTCCTAATAGCATAGGGTTCCAGAAGAATGAAACTTTTCTATGACTTGAAACCAGCAGTGAAAGGCAGCCAGTAAATGAAAGAGAGGAGCTAAAGCATTGATCAGAAGATGGCAATGCCATTCTACAGTAAGAGCTATCACAATCCCACACTTTCCAAGAAATAGAGCTGCATTCATAATAAAGTTGTTCTCAGGAAATGACATGAGCTTTTAAAGGCCACGGAGAATGTTAGGATGTGCCTCAGAATGTACTAAATCATGGGAAATGCAAGATACACTGACCTTGTTTATGACTGTGATTTGTTTTCCACAAAAACTGTAATCTACTACTTTCTTTCTTATCTCTTCCAATATTCTTTAATTCAGCTGGTAAGAGATGTGTTTTGTGGTTTTGGTGGTAAAGATTCAGTCATGACTTGGGACCAGAGGCTGTTAGTAACCGCAGCCACAGAGAGGTTGCAACTATTAGTGGCCAGTGTCTGTTGAACTTAAATATACTGGTTATGCTGAAAAAAATAGGGGAAGTGGTGCAACACGAGTATGTGTAAGAGGAGAAGGAAATTGCCATGGGGCTCAAAGTTAGTCTAGGAGAAGTTAAAAGTTAGCCCAGGTTCCATTACTACTGTTAAATGGAGAATTTTTATAGTCACAGAAATCAGTACTTTCTCATTAAGGTTCCATTTTTGGAAAATCATGATAGAAACATGTTTCGATTTTTATTTATTTGTCCCTTGAAAATAGTAATGGAAACTCTTCCGACCAAGAGGGTACTGGAAGAAATAAAAATATAATAAATAAGTTCCTTACATTTCCTTCTCCTCCAAAATATTTGTACAGATGTAAACATTAAATTCATTCAGATGGACAAATATAAAAGGAATTTTGAGCAAAATACATAATAACACTAGTGGAGATGAAAGTCATGTCATGCAAAATATTCCTAATAAGCTTGATATAATAAATCCTGTAGACAAAAGGATCTAGAATTTTTGAATGGGTTTTGAAAATGAAAGACACAAGTTTCTTCAACAATTTAATAATAAAAGTAGTAATTTGAAATTAAATATATATCCTACTTCCCAATATAACAATGCTGGACATGCTATAATTATTCAAATTTTTGCATACTACAAATTGAACCCTACCAAGTGTTTTAAAGACAAGTCCAAGAACTTTCAATGGTCAGTAACGTTCTTATAGGGAAGCTTTCTTTTTTTATCCTAACCATTCATGTCACAGCTAGTGCTTAGAAGCCTGAGGACTAATAAGAAAAACTGAGGTAGTTATGGTAGTCTTAATTAACTGGAAATGCAGCTGTTTATTGTCCTCTTGGTAATGCTTGGTCCTGTGCTGGACTGTCACCCTTACGGCACAGATTTCGCAGGAAAATTTTTTGTACTTGGAGGATTTCCTTTCAACATTTAAAAAATACTCTCTCTCCAGTTTCACTGGATGCTTCATTGCTGGTTTAGCAGACTGCTTTATGAAAAAGGAATACTAGAAGTGCTTCTCCTATACTACAGCCTGTATTAGTATATTTATCATGATCTTTCTTCCATTTTCTTTTTAAATAAGGCTTTTCAGTGAACATCTCTGGGCGTTTTTTCAGGGCTGCTAGCATTTTTGCTTTCTGTTTTCAGAAGCTGCATAGTTACAATTCTACTTACAGAAAAGGACTAAATTCTGTAAACTAGAGGAAGAAGAGAAAACATTATAAATCTGATGTTAAAATAAGTCATACATTATTCACATGTAAATGTGGCATATATACGTTTTACATATGTAAAAATACATTAAATATTTTCCCCTCTTTTTTTAATAACTTTACTCTTTTAATTTTTAATACTTGCAATTTCAACAATAATTTTGAGTGCTCTCATGCTTCTTATGATGAGAGGAAAATACCATTGAGCTATCCCCAGAAATTCCTCTTCTGTTCCCTGACACATCACAATTAATTTGATGTGTACTAAATTTTATGAGCTGTAGAGACAAGTCAATTCAATCCAGATCCGCTAAAACATTTAGATGTCAGGCACAACTGGAAATTTGTTGCAGAGCATAGATTTGCATCCAGGTTAGTACTAGCTCTATCTCTTTCATTTGAAAGGAATGTGCCAATGAACTCTACTTGGAAGCTTATGACACAAATAAATAAAGGACATTAAACAGACAAGGAAACTTAATCAATTTTGACTAAGCATAGAAATATTGGACTGGTTCTTTTAGGATGGTGTTCCTTAAAAAAAAGAAGCAAAATTCCCATCCCATCCTCAACTCTTCAACAAAGAAATCAATAAAGTAATTAGAAAAAAGTGAACTGTATTAAGGTTGAATAGAAGTTCAGCTCGCTTATTTGAGGAATTGTCAATACTTTCTTATCAGAAAAATATAAATGCATGGGATTTACTGATTATATCGATTATATTAACAGACACCATCTGCTACACAATCTTGCAAACAAGAGCTTTGTTTTCCAGTGACGGTTCCTGAAGGAACAAAGAGAAATAACTGGCAAAAATAATTCTGAAAATCATTGTTAGTTTATAATCTACCTCAAAGTTGCATTCTTGCTTCTTCTACTGAAGCAATACTGTTAAACATATCTACTTTATTTGTTATTAGTCATGAGAAAAATCTTCACTGATATGTGATAATATTTTACAGTCTCTGTATCAGTATCAGAATGTTGAATTACTAAACAATAAGCAGTGAAATTTAGGAGAATGGGTATCAATTTATCTGTTGCTGAACATCTCAGAATAGAATGTAGTCTTGATAATGTTTCAGGAGGAACAAATCAATTTGAGGATAACTTTCTCTTATAGAAGATGTTTAGCTTTAGATTTCCTTATTGTCTGTCTCAACTGACCTGGAAGCGCTTTTTTTCATTGATTGGTTGTCTTACCAACCAGTTCTGTTCCTCTTTTTCTTCCCTTGCATTTGTGTCTCTCAGGGTTATACTGCTTCACAGTCATTTCAGCGCTGGAATTTCTGGGGTAGGAAGGAAGATTCTGCCTTATCAGTATCCTGACTTCCTCTTGGTATTAACTTCCCACTTATAAAAATTTCTGGGAGGTCAAATGCTAAACCAGAATTAAAAAGCTAAATGATTTATGGGATTCAGATACTTGTCCATAACTGAGGTCACAGACAACGCAAGTACAGCAGCAGTGTTGTACATAATGAATGAAGTTTGCTTCCCTCATGCCTCAGGATTTTTGGTTTGATTTTGTTTGGAAAGCTATTGGTGCTTCCATTTTATTGGCCTGACTAACTTCAGTGAGTTAGAAAATATTCTTTTGCTTATCTCAACTATGATTATAGTGCTAAACTTGACTATGGCGTAACCAATATACTAAATATTGCTGACATGTTTTTGCATTTTTATTCTTTTATTTTTAGTTTTTATTTAGGAAATAGTTTGCTCTGAGATTTTGTGTTCTTTCCTCTTCTCCGCTCTTTGTCAAACTTTCTGTGTAAGAGTTAGAATGTCTGAAGAAACAGTTTTGTCTTTCTTTGCCTGGAAAGACCCTAAATATGTTCGCTGTTATGGTAATACAAATAGTACAGGATAACAAACCCCAACTATTCTGAATACACTAAAAGCATGAGAAATTTTCCACTGTAAATAGATCAACCTTGATGCATTTCTATCAGCTTAGTCTCGCACTGGAACCTGTAAACTGCAATATAACACTGAGAAAAATTTCAGGAGAAATCAGTGTGTGGGGCAAGAAAAAGGAACTACTAGAGCTTGAACTTCCTGATTATAACATAACTTGAAGGCACAGAAAATAAGACACACTGTTCATCCAGATTTTCACTGGCATCTTCAGCTCATTAATACCTTTGTGGTGCGGAGATTGTTATGAGCCAGTTACTATATTTTGTCAGTTAAGCAAAGCAGCAGAAGTAAACAAATTAGAAAAATTCAATGTTGCTTATCTGAATTCAAAACAAGAAATTAAATTGAATGTGGGCAATCTTAAATTTGGTCATAATGTAGATAAACAAGGATAA
Source organism: Struthidea cinerea (assembly GCA_013397865.1). NCBI lineage: Eukaryota > Metazoa > Chordata > Aves > Passeriformes > Corcoracidae > Struthidea > Struthidea cinerea. The sequence continues at coordinate 452,879 of VZTI01005253.1, read as the reverse complement.
GTAAATTGGTACAACATTTGCAAATATATGCAATATTTTAAAACATTTTCTTTTTAAAAACCAAATATTTGCTCTGTTTAATAGCTATCTGTTTATTTTTGCAGATGAAATAATTTCTCTACTCTCTGTCTTTTTTAAACACTGGGCTTAGTAACGATGAGTTCATACAAACAAGGACTCAGCTTCGCCTATGCCACACCAAATTATTTAAAAAGCAGCAATGTCATTATTATAATATGGTGGCTTGTGTTTTGGTTTTCAGCACATAGCCAAGCATATTGATATGGTTTAGAAATGTTTGATGCTGTTGAAGTGTATTCCATAAATGTAAAGAATATTTTGGCACACGCCTTTATTCTCATTTTTATTTGACATTTTCCAAGAATCTTATTTCCCCCCTCCCTCCAAAGAAGAGCCATTGAGAATTGGTGGATTATTGAAGAGACCTTATACAATAGAGAAGTCACATTTTGAAGCTACCTGAAGAAATAACTGGCACCTTGAAAGGTCACTTTCAACTAAAAATAAAAATACATTCCCTCTTCCTGCTTTCAGATCTTAAAACAGCATGTCCTGAACTACCACATCAGTCAGAAGTCTACTTTTCTTTTTCTTTACAGGCATCTCTAAGGTAAGTACTGACTCATTTATGTGGGAAACATGTCTGACTTCCAAAGGACAACGAGACAGCTGAAGGTACTTCTTAGAGAGGTGTGTTCACTTGAGTAATACAGCAAAATACTGAAATAGAAACTGCATCTCTTGGGACACATACTTCTTATGAAAACAAATACATTAGGCTGTGCAGTCAGATTCATACACTTTCAGTTTCCTGGAATTGCCAAGACATGTCAAGCTGTAAATCATGTTCTGAAGATCGTCTGCTGACTCCAACAGTTCATTTTAGTAGGAAGTGTCATTGCTGAGGGCTGAGTTTTGCATTACTTTCTCCAGCAAAACTTCAAGTAGAGTTTTTTGCTAAGCAAAGTTAGCAGGATATTATACAATAGTGCATATTCATATGGTTAATTCTTTTCTCCCTCTTCACTCTCGACACAAAAGAATATTGGATGTAGTGAAAAACAAAGGAGTACTGCAAAAGAGAAGAGCACGGCAGTGATGGTACAACATACTTTGTTAATGGGCAAGGATTGATTTCTGTTTTGATAGCTTGGTGTCACAACTTTGTGAGGTGTACCTTTTGTTACCACACTACACAGACATAGAAAGGTGGAAAATACAGTAGGTTTTGCTTGTGGTATAACGGGGAGCATTCTTTTATTTTCTATGAAACGCTCATTCCCTTCCACCAAATTTTGTGAATACTGAAATAAATGTTATAAGCACATTATGTTTGCCAAGCCTCAGAATCCATTACAAAAAAAAGGCACTTTGACAAAGTGCTTTTATCCTTGATTGAATCTGTAGATGCTTTCTAGAAGATACTGGATATGGAACTATGCATTTCCTGGTCTGATCACCAATATAAAATTTACTCAGACTCCTTGTTTAGCACAACATTGGTGTTCAATTTTCAAGTGGAAATTTCATCACCTGGTAAATCTGAGAAACTTCAAAGAGGTTGTAAGGTGTGAAAAAAAAAAACAACAAACCCAAACAAACCTAAAGGAGCATTGCACTGTTTGTAGCTTTTTAACCCCTTTAATGATGACCTAGCTGGGGAATGTCCCTCAAACATGATAAATTGAGGAACACGGACGTTGTCAGCCTCTGAGTGATCATGGCAATCTGGTATGTTCAGTACTAATTACAGCTGAAAGCAATCAATTCACCTGATTTTTACAGCTGGTCGTTATTACTATCCCCTCTCCGGCTCTGTGGGCTCTGTGCCGGAGCACGAGGTGTAGCGATCTCTAAAAAGCATCTCCACAGCGAAACCGCTGGGCAGGACCAGCTGAATACACTCACACACTCACACACTCGCACACGCGTGCACGCACAAACGCACGGACAGCTTCAGTAATATGGGTCGGTGGCAAGGAGATGGGAAGGGTCCTTGCATGGATTTCCGCAGGAGGAGCAGTTCATTGCCACTGCACTGCGCAGGTTTCTATAGGCAAAGACTTAGAACAATGCAGAACTCAGGCTTAAGCACAGGGGTGGGGCTGGCACCAGGAACCAATGGCGTGAGGGCACAGAGGCAGTACCCAGGTGGGACTAGGGAACGGGGACCCGTGGGGGAGCTCTGGGGGAGTGGTGAGGGGCAGAGGCCAATGGGGGGAACCTGGAGTGGAGAACTTTCTATGGCATGGAACATATAAGGTAGACAGGAGGCAGAGCGGCCAACAGGCAACCCGGGAAGCAGAACTGGGGTAGATTACAATAACCGAACAAGGCATTCTGGGAGAGGCTTCTTTTCTCACTGTGACCTGACAGAACTTTCTAGTACTAGGGACTGTCTTACCGAGCACTCACTTCGTTCTTTGTACCACAGGTTAATGGGCCACTACAGGTAGTAAATGTTCTTATGGTCTTATGAGGAATAGGAAGACTGGGAATTCGAAGCTGTTCAGTCAAAGTGCTTCTCCTTTGTCCTAAAATGGTGTGGGGTGAAGTACCCACCAAAAAGACAGGATGGTTTCTACATCCATTTAAACTGTCAAGGGAGCACAGCAGGATGCCTTTGTTTACCATCATCTAGAGCAGAGATAGATTTGGACAAAAGTGTAATTTTAAAATATTGACATAGGATTAGTAGGCAGAATTTAGATTAATGTAACAGAAAATACATGCCTGTTGTATGCTTTATCTCTCTAGGGAGTAAAAACATGGAATATGTATGTTTATTGTGGAATCATTTTCTTCTTTGATGCTTATAGTATGTTATAGAAAAACAAAGTATTGTTTCATATGAGGAAACCACTTTGTCGCATAGCTTTGTGAATCTCTGTACATTCAAGAAGGCTTGCTGTGAGAAAGAAACACTTTGGCTCTCTGGGGGAGGGGGAAATAAATAATTAAAAGAGGCTGATTATATAGCTAATACTACATTATGCAAATATGCAACGCAGGGAGGTTTGACACACAATGCATTGATTTATATGCCATTTAAAGGCACCTTATCTTTCTGTTTCTTTATTTATAAGATGGAGTGTATGTATGCATATCCAGAGAGAACTGAGGAGTTGCTATTCGCCTTGGTGTCTCAGCCCACAGTTTGGAACTGGTTGAAATGGGAATCCGATCAGAAAACAGGGCTTAGTATGCACCCATAAATACCATGAACTTTGGTCTAAGATGTGAGCCCTTGGGCAACTTGAAGAAGAGGGACTGGGTACTTCTCTCTTGGAAGTTTTATTTGTTCTTTGGGTGATGGGTCAAGTGAAAGAATGTTTGACAAGGGTGATTTTACAATAGATTCCTGTTATAGTATGGTGGTGAGTCACCACATCTATTTACAGAAAAAAGGATAAATAGAGGTACTTTTCAATGCAGAATCTCTCTTAACAAAGAGGGCCGAATTTAAAAGAGAAGGAAGTTCTTATTCAGAAGGATGTCAGAAAAGATGAACTAATATGAATTCTTAAGCCATGAATCTGCGTCAGTGGTTTCTTGAATACAAGATTTAAGTGTGTAAGTTTCACCACTTATTTGGGTTACACACCTCTGTTTTTGCTAGGTACAAGCAGGGAGTCCCACAGAAGCCTAATTCTGGAAACATACAGAATTAATGAGTACTTCTGGTGGTAGCCCTGGAGGCTAGCAATGTATTTTTGATCTTGCCTTTGATTTGCGAAATTTTTAAAATGTAGTTTTCTTCCTAGTTCATGCTAGTGTCAGTGTGTGTGAGAACTAAATTAGCATTTGTTCATCCAGTGTTGCCTCCACCAGATGGAAACAGTGACGTTCAGCCTGTCCTGGGGATATAGCTGTCAGAGAAACAGTAAAGAGCCGTCAGTTGGTGATGGCTTTTGGATATTACTGATGTGGATCAGATTTGATCTGTGAATTGGAGTCTTGTATTTTGTATCATTAATTTGTGAGAAGTTACTGTTGTTGTGGCTTTTGTTTAAACTATATTAATCTAAGTTGTTACTTATGCAAACTTTTTTATACATATATTACCCGTCTGTATATGTTCAGGGAAACATAAAACAGTAATACTAAAGTGAATTAATCATAAATCTAGCTCTGTAGCTTTAGAAAAGACAGCAGATCACCATATCTTCCCATTAGGAAAAGAGAATATTTGAGATTTATCACTGTCTTTCACAAGCATAGATGTCATAGTACAGTGGACTGAGATGCCAGAAAAATGTAACTGGAGACTCTAGTAGTATCTTCGCATATGTTTCTGAAATGCTTTTCCTATCAAACATGGCCCATGAGCTGTTGTGAAGACACTGATGGATTATCTATCAACTCCTCTACCACAATGAGTAAAAGCTCTGTGAAACAGTGACAAGGTACAAGACAGTTTCTTTAAAATTCAGCACCAGCAGATTATCTTTGAAGTGAACATGCGTTAGTATTTTTTCTGATATTATGTGACTGGGGAGAATTCTCTCTTTATCAAAGGTCTGTTACCCCAGAGCCAAGATGCTGACGGCTGATGAAAGTGCTACAGCGCCTTGTTACATTCAGCAGCTTAAAAGCCAATGAAAACTAGTTTTTGACTTGTTGCACTCTTTTTTTGCTTTCCTCCGGAGGTCTTTGCTATAGGCAAGGTAAGCTATTAAGTGCTTCTTTAGTCTGAATCAGAAGACTTTTCACACAAGGTTTAATACTTTCTTTTTAAGTAGCCTGTTATCAACTGAAGGAAGGCTGAAGACTAGAGAGGCTTCATTTATCTTACCAGTGACAAGAAAAAAAATAATTAGGAATTTCAGTGTACTGTTGATGAATGTTTGTTCCTGTGATTAAAAGCATGTGGGTAGCAGTTGTGGACACTATTCGTTGAGAACAATGGCCATATACAGTACTTTAATTGAAGTGTAAAGGCATGGGTGATCAATAGAGGGTAAGAGTTGTTAAAATTAAGATTTTGAGTGAAAGCCAGACTAGAAGAAATGTAACCCTTACATCTTATTTGGGAAGAAATCAGCAATCCTTGAACTTGGGTCATTTCATCATTGTCCTGGGAGATCCAGGGTCATCAGGTTTAAATAATGAGCTTGGAAAGTTTTGTAAGTGGTTTGTTGAGACGCAGTTTTGGAAAAGACCTAATTGTACTTCTCTCTTTCCCTCTTTCATTAAAAACAATAAATGACATGGCAGGACATTGCAGTCTCAGGATTACTTCTATTTTTCAGGCCTTACATTGCAGTGAACCACTGTGTGACAAGAGCCTGCAAAATCTTAGGAAATGCTATGGTCACCACATCAATGTCAGCTTCCTAACTTTCCAATTTGAACTCATTTCCCACACTTCCTTACTTCCACTCCTACCTTAAAGAGGACAGATGCATCTCTGTGACCTGCTTTGACAAACATTTAACTGTTCTTCTTTGTTGCTTTTTCATGTGTCTTGTTGTTCTTACCAATGCTGAATCTTGATATCCCAGTAGAGCAGCTGGAGGTTGATAAGCTGTTACAGCGAACGAAGGTTGTCATGAAATTAAACTATAGTGCTGAGGTTTATGTGGAGGAATGTGTTTCTATTACTTGATAAGATGCAGATTCTTTCTATGCAAGTTGTATTAACACTGTTTTCTCCTTGAGAAATACCTGTTCTCATTCTCCATTGCTTCCATCCTGAATGATAAAACCACAAATCTCATTGTTTTCCCAAAGCAATCAGCTTTCAGATGTTTCAGTTACAGCCAAGAAGCTTTTATTCTACCAAGTGTCTAAAAAAAAGATAAAAGGAAAAGTACTTTTTGAAAACTTATATGGCAAAGATATCATTAAATGAATTAACAGCTTCTTAATTTTCCATAATATTTAGACATTATCCATCACAGCACAAGTTTCTTCTTTCTAAATTTCGCTAACACCCTACCTCTCTCAGATAAGGTGTAAATTAGTCCTTCTTGCCTGATCTTGCATTTGTTCATTTCAATACACTCCTTTATTTTGTATACTCTGTTAATAAAATGTGTCATTTGTGCTGTACTGATGTTCCATTCAAACTTAAACCATGTATCTTTTAGCCTTTAGTGATTGCAAACTTAGCTCTAAGTGACCATAGTAATTGGTAATATCAGAGTCCGATTCACTGGCTACCTTTCACTATATTATTACCCAAAGCAAAAAACCCACATGAAATCTACTCATCAATTTGTAGCCATATTTAAATAATGACAGGGATCTCGCTCTGTTGTGCAGGGCCTTTTAAGCCATTCTGTGCTTGGTAGCGTAGCTTTTGCATTCTAATTTTAGGCATTAACTACATGGTTGAGAGGAGAGGAATTTCTCTTTCAGCAGTGCGCACTTTTTCCCAAGTATTTCCTGTTGCAGTTATTATCAATCAGTGGAGCTGAGCCAGTTGGAATGAGGGGGTGGGAGTGTTGGCGTAGAGCTGATGGTGGCCTGGGCGTTTGCTGTGTGCTGCTGATAAACTGCTGCTGCTTTGAACGTGCATTGTCTACTCCTGTTAACTTCATTTAGGCACTGTGTGGTCGCAGCGATGCCAGAGGTCACCTGAGCGTTTTGTTTCCCTAATTGCAAGAGAGGCCATTTTGGCTACAGCTCTGTAGCAGATAGGGCATGACAGGCCTATGTATACTGTGGCCTCCTGATTGCAGATTTTCCAGCTCTCTGAAAGCTTGGGTCTTGAGGATAACATGATTTTCCTTTTTAGCAAATCTGCTCATAATGTTTGAGTTTCCAGGCCCATTCTTACTGGTTTTTTATTTCAGGGAAATACAAACCATCTGTTGTAAGTTATTCAAATAATATATATTGGTTTATACAGAAGTGCCTGTATCACTGAATAAACATTATAGAGTAAATTAATGCCCACTGTTCCTACTTTTGTTGATTTAAAAGTTTCTGGAACTGAAGCATTGATATAATTTAACCTGAAATGAAATGGGATTGTGACAGGATGGGAGGTTACATTTCTGAACATCACTTATTCAGGTGCTCTAGCAGTACATGAAATGTGCCATCTTCCACCAGAGATAAACCTTCAAAACAAAAGCATGCTATAGGTAAGTGCACAAACAAAAGAAAACACACCTCTGAGTTGTCTTGTCTCACTTATTTCAAGTACTTACATATATAAATGTAAACTCCGACAAACCAGGGCCCCACAAGGGTATGTGCAAATCCAAATGTCTGTGTATTCCTGAAGCAATGACTTCATTAAACTTAATTTGTTTTGTTTCATAGTATAATAACATTCTTTAGTTAAAAGTCACTGAAAGTTCGATGAATTTGGTTAATGTTAGGAATAGACAGAATTTTTATTTAAAATATTTCCAAATATAGGTAAAGACGGTTTGAATAACTCTGAAAATTGCTCGGAAAAATATTGAAGGATGCATGAATTTTCTTTGCATGTTGGTAAAATTAAAACCCTGCCATGAGACCACCCTTCTGAAGAGGTAAACTATACCTAAAGCCAGTTCACTGTAAGCTTCCCATCACACTTAAAAGCAAGCTAAAAAGGAAAAAAACCAAACCAAATGAAACCAAACCAAACTCTTGCCTCCAATTATGTTGCAATGGGATATGTAATTGTGTTATGTGAGATTTATGATTTCACCAGTTTTGTTCAAATGTAGAGACAAGGATGAATATTATTTGCTATGTGGTGGGTTTACTTGTGACCCTGCAGCTCTCTTTGAGCTGTTGGAAGGCACCAAATTGCTGTACCATAGAAGCAGCTGGGAAGTATCAGTGGAAAAAGAGCTCTAAATACCTCTCACTTCATCCTAGTGTGGATGTTATATTGGGAAATATCTTGAAGATATTGAATTTGGACATAAAAAGCAATAAAGGTTCGCTAAATCTGTCATATTACACTGTCCTAAAAACCCAGGTGTCCAGCAGCCCAGGGGATGACATGAGCACAATAGTGACCCAATTTAATCCATTTTTTCCAAGGAGATAATAGAAAGGATAAGAAATTGACTCTGAATAGGCTAGAAATAATGAAACGACACATACAGATTTAAAAAAGTATGGTGAACTATAAGTGGACACATTTCAGACAAAGATATGGTCACAAGCTTCTCATTTGTGGTTAAATTTATACACAAACACTCAGAAAATTACACAGCTGAGTGATGTAACGTGTAATATAGCTTATCTTTTCTTTAGGAAGTGTAAGGACAGAGGTGTTTTCTCTGTGTTCCAGCAACACTAATGTTTGGTAGTATAACAGACAATGCCTGACTTGTATGTAGGAAGAAGGGAGGAAAAAAGTGAATGAAACGGTTAACTTTTTTTTAAAACTCAAAAAAGGAGCAGTGGGAATTCAAGTCTGCTCTTATTTTAGCAGATCTGTTTAACTTATTTATAATGATAATAATGATGATAATAACAACACATTATATTATTTATTTATTTATTTAATTCCTTTGAAGTTCAGTGACAGATGACTAACCCTAGGAACAATGGGCTTTTGTACTCGTTATAGCCATTTCCCAGGAGCTATTCAACGCTCTGGAGTCCTCACACCCCATCTCCCTCCAAGCTTCCTTTAGTCTGTGAGGACTTCCTTATGGTATAGTTTCCTTCCTGAGGAACAGCACTCTTGGGAAGAATAAGGTTTGACTTCCAGAACTGATGGAAGGTTTAGAAGAAAAACGTCATCTTTGAGAAGACACATGTTGGATCGGTGACTGGGCTTCCTAACAAAGTTGATCCCAGAGTCATAAGACTGCAGGTGCTTAAGGAGAAGCTTGAGTTAGGCTTGATGCGTCTTGCATTTAATTTTTGGCTATGGAAAAGAAGCTGTGTTTTGGTTGTTGTTTTTCCCTTCTCTACCCACAGAGACATTTTCAATGTGAATAACTACTTGTTTCTACCAGAGCAGCTGAGACCTCTGAAATGGCCATTTTTTCTGTTTTGTTTTTTTCTGCCAGTGACAAAATCTAGTATTTGGACACAAGGTGAGTTCCCTGCAGGAAAGCCACCAGGCAGAACATATACAAATCAAGTGGAAGATTGCTGTGCTCCAGTATTCTGTTACCTCTACACTACGGATGCAGGAGTCCCTCTGTGTGTACCATGGGCACCTTCCAACCCCACTTCACACTCTCTTCATCCACCTTCTGGCTACCACAGAAATGCAAGGAACCTGTATCCAAAACTCATGTCATTGGGGTGATTTCTAGATTCCAAGATAAGCACATGCAGCTTTCCTGAACTTGGTACCTTTTGGTTCTTTTCATGGTAAAGATTATAGAGATATGTCCTACAGGAATAATTTTCCAAGCATAATCACAATTTGGGCCACCTCTGAAATTTCTACTGCACCTTTTGGTGACACAGTGGGGTGCAGTTTGTAGGCAAAAAAGGGTTGATTTTTTTTGCTTCATGTAGGAGAATTACCAAAAGCCTAGATGGTAGATGTCCATCAAGTTTTTTAAGAGTTTTTAAACTCTTAAAACATTAAAATAAAATTGTTTATTAATCTATAACTATTAAAAGATACAGACTATCTTAAGATTAAATAATGCCATTTAAGATTTTGTAGAAGGTCTTGCAAGTTAAAATAGAAAAAAAAGGCTTCTTAGCTAAAAAGAGTGGAAAAAATACCCTCAGAAGATTCAGAAACTCTTTATTCATTACTTGTCTAGACTGAAATTTCCAGACACATATATATATAAACATATCTATAAATATTTTGAGAGTAAACAAGAAGAAGATTGTACATCTGAATTGAAAGTTATATCAGCAACACACAGTTGTGCCACATTCTTTGTGTGAAGTCCTGGCAAGTGTAAGATGTGGTAGGAATTCAAGGTAAGGCCCCAGATTTCATCAGGACACCAATTACTGTGTATGAGTTATGAAGAACTTCTATTGTTTTCTTCTGAAATACTTTTTTGAGTGAGTTTAGCACACATGAAAGATATGAGAATGACAGCTCCAGAGAATGAAGGTTTCTGTTTATCTCTGTAATAGGCAAAAAAATCAGGCAACTGAGGAGTGAGTCTCATCAGCACCATTCTGGCAGAAAACTTCTAGGACTGGGAGCACAGTAATGTATTGTGATATTTGTCCAATAATCTAAAGAAACCGTACAGGCACTGTCAGTCCAAATAATCACAAATGCTAAGCATATCCTGCATGCAAACCTCGTTATGTGTATTCACGGCTGTTTTGACTAATTTTTAAAAAAGACTGAACCCACATAGAACAGCCTTGTAGAATTACAAAGGACATTATCCTCTTTTTTTTTTTTTTTTTTTTTTTTTTTTTTTTATTCTATTTTTTTTTTGTTCATGACTTTTGA
>VZTI01005253.1:390916-442500 GCA_013397865.1 Struthidea cinerea | reverse complement strand
TTTTTTTTTTTTTTTTTTTTTTTATACTATAATGTTTTCATGTTCACAGGCTTTGACCTCTCCATTTACTCTGCTACAGCGATATCCATTAGGGGTGAAAGAGGTTTTCTTTTTTGTTTATGTTTTTGTAGATGTTTGCAGAAGCAGCCACCTCCACACCAACTCCAGACGCACTGCAGCTAAAATACAACCACTGGACTGTAACAATGATACAACAAAGGAACAGGAACTGAGCAATAGTTGTATTGTCTCTAAAAGCCCATGCCATGGCTTAACAGTCTTTCTAGCTGTTTTGGTAACACAACAGCAGGAAGTCAGTACAATAAGCAAGGCTGGGGTTTTGTTGGGGGTTGTTTTTGTTTGTTTGTTAGGGTTTTTTTTTCTTTATTTTTTATTTCTTCTTTTTTCTGTTGTTTTGATTTGTATCAGCAGCAGACACAGAGTGCTGGTGACCAGATCACTCTCTGGTCTCAGTTACGTTGCATTTAGGCACATGTATAACTGAACAAATGAATAGTCATCTATTTACATGTAGGGACAGTCTTAGTGCAATCCAGTCTTTTGACAAAACACTCACCCTTCTTTATACTTAATTCAAGGTTTTAATAGAGTGCCAGCACCTAGAATGCAAGCTATTGTTCTCTAGAAACCCTTGGAAAAATTATAAGACATGAATGCCTCTCAGTGAGATTTTGCAAACAGGAAGAAAAAATTAATGGCCATCATTGGCTGTATGTTTTAAAAAAAAAAATGCTCCAGAGTATATTGACATTTGTCAATTAACAGTTAATCACCCTGAAACATCCAATGTCGAAAAAGAAGGATGACAGCATTCCCATAGTATAGCTGTTGGAGAAAACTTTAATTATCTATATTACTCTAAATTATCAGGAGTGTGGAAAAGAAGGTCTTATCCTGCTTGTCTTCAAAATAAGTGCTTTGAGTCACGTTTTCCTTCTGAACTTCCAAGAAAGACACCCCAGCCCCCCTTTTATCATCCTATTTTATAATCAACAGCCTCGTGTTTTGTTATGTAGGATTGAGGCATCTTGGGACAGTATCTCTGTAAATCTTGATGGATGACAGAACACCAAATGAATTGCTGTAAATACTAAGTGGCTGTATTCTGGCGCTGCTGAAGAAATTCAGCAAGCATATAAAATGAGATGGCGAAGTCTAAGCAATACGATAGTAATAACTGAAACCTGAGGTCTGAGTAAATAATAGACATACTTAGTTTTGTTGCTGAACTTTAGTTTCCCAGACCAGGAAAGGGAAGAGGAGTACAGCTAGAGAGAAATCTTTCCAGCATGACAGTGTGTTGTCTTGCATCACACTGGATTAGTTGCAATAAATTTCTTTCTTTTCCGGGGTTTAGAATTTGTGATTCAGAAGGGTTTTGCAGTCCTGTGTTTCTCTATTTCTTTCATCATTTCTTTAAGGAAAACAAAGACTGTTTTCATTTTAGATGAATTACTCATAAATAAACCACAAACACAGGTCTTTATTGTAGGCTGTTGTAGAAAAATGGACTGATATTCAAACATTCTGACCACTTAAGCCTCATACTAATTTCTGGTTGCCAAGTCTTTTCAAAATTAAGCTCTGCATGTGCTTTAGTGTGATTTTTGACAGGAATCTTTTGGTGTTCAGGGTGTGATTTAGATGCACAGGTTTAAAGACTGAGATGATGTGTGTGCTAGTGTAGATAAATGTATCTTTAGCTTTGATCACCTAAGTAGGCAATCTGTTTTCAAGTCTCGTGCCTAAGACTAAGGCTGTATTTATGTGGAGTAAACAAGGACTTTGTTAGAACGGAGGTCCATGTCACGAGAATGAATGTAGCCTACACCAGTCACAAAATGACACATCTTTTGCTTCAAAATACTGTATTTAGTGTTTTCTATGAAATGTTTATGACATATCTTGCCTTCGGGCTTTTGCTTCTGCTTTCCTACTCACTTGGTAAGTTCCTCTGCTCAGGGCCCACCTTCTGTCAAACCCGTTATTTGAAAATGTCAGTAGAATAATGACATGAGAGGGAGGTGAGAAGCTGACATACGAGGCTCCACGTACAGCAAGACTCTGTTGCTCATCTGTGATGGGAACCCATGATAGAAACAACAGAAATTCTCTCTTTTGAATAGGGTAGAATCTGTTTACGTGAAAGGGATAAGGTCCTAATTCCAGACTAGTGACAGTATATTTTATTGTACCCATGATTCCACACAAAGATTTGGGGTTGATTTGCAGCACATTTATAACTCTCTCAAGCTCTGTGGATTGCAGTGGCTTGGTCTTGTTTCAGATTTGATTACTGTTTTGTAATCTGGTGCACCAGTTTTATGTTAATGAATCAGACCCTAATTCTGAAATGATATCTGCCATCTTTTCATTCTACTGTACATCACCTGGCAGCTGCATATGTAGTTGCCATGTAATTTGTACTTTGCAGGTGTCGATAACTCCATGTCAGAAAACAGAAAGATGCATGGATGTATTTGGTAATTACTGTGTTACTAACAGGGTAATTGCACACTTATTTCTCTCTACAAATTACATGGTAGTTGCACTCAGAATTACCATTAAAGATGTCTTCAATAGTTGCCAGTAAATAATTGCTTTTTAATTACAATATAATTACATGCTTATTACTGTCTGGTAGAATAAAGCACAACTTGATTTTGTATACTTTGCGCCATTGTCACAGCAGCCAAAGGTCCATGGATGTCATTCACATGAGCACTGTCAGTGGCAACACACCAAAGGTTTTGAAAGTGTGTTTAACTGAGCGCATAGGAAATGGCTGTCTCTAAGGAGGTGATATCACTCTATGAGGAATCAGTTTATCCTGCTATCAAAGTAACTCTCAGTTAGGGTTAAGTCTGCCATGGTTTTCAAATGTGGTTGTGACTCCTCTGTTTTAAACTGACAGGAATGATGTCCATGGGTAGACCAAGGATCAGAGTTTGCACAGGGGCTTTCACCAAAAAAATTCCAGCCCAAAGCCCCAAATAATTGTATATCACTTTCCCACTGACAGTGGTGAACTCTCACCCAATAATTGACTCTAAGCTACCCTACAATAGACTGGCTACGAATTTGAGAACCTAAGTAGTATAAAGTTCATAAGCAGTGGGGTACAGCAGAATATTCAAAAGATAGATCTGTTTTCAGGGAGGTCCCCTCAAATGAATCCCAGGAAATCTAACAGAATCTGTCTACATGTCATGCCAGTAGCAAAGACGACTCCAGATTTCATGAAGAAACAAGACTTTCAAATTCTGCTAAATTTTCTAAACTTTCTCAGCCAGGGGTATTTTCCTCTCTGAGCCTGGCCTAGATGAGCTACAAACTTTTAGCTACAGCATCACCAAGCATTACCAAGAACCACAGACTTGCTGAGAAATGGGTAAGAATGATTAAGTACTTTACTGTAAGATTTTAGAGTCTGGTTTATTGCAAATACAATAAGAAAATTACATGGGGTTCAATTAATCATCAAGATTTGGATAGCCTGAGCTCTGCAGAGTGTTAATCACAGTTTAAACAAATAGGTAGCTTTTTCAACCATTTAGAGCATGCTGTGCTGTTCAACATCCTGTACAAGTGAATGAAATTCTTCCTGTGATTCTGCATAGAGAAACAAAACAAACTAAACAAAACCAGGCACTGAAAAAACTCAATCTCTATTTTGACTTTTAAGGTGTAAAAAGCCCTTCTGTTTGCTAGTTTATCATCCTCCCTAGTGGCACTTTCAGGCAGTGCTTATTCTTATACATTGCCACTTTCAATAATGTTCTGATTTGCAGATAATGGGGATAATATTTTCTACTTTAAGTTTCAGCCTGAATCTGATTTTTCACACAGTCAGAAAGTGAACTGATTAAATGTAATAGAGATGTAAAAGCTTCAGCTAATCATGGGTATTGAAAAAAGATAAATACTTTCAGTTAACCTTCAGCTACATTTTCATAAAGTCCTGCATGTAGTCCACTCTACTGACATTTTCATCCTCAAGGATGGCTTATATCTTGCTCACAAATTATCTTATCAATAGATGAAGTTGAAATGCAAAGAGCAGTCAAGAGCTACTGTGAACAGAGTCACTAAAACCATTATCTTTTTCACATACTCCTTTGATTTCAGTTCACTTAAATCTATTTTTAAGGGCTGGCAAAATAACAGTAGGCTAAAATAATGAATTTCTTTGTGCTTAACTAATAATACATTTTGTTTGAGGTCAGAATTTACAAAAGGATTTAGCATGCATGACATATTGGTAGTCTTAATTTTCAGGGACTTCCTTTTTAATCTAAAATATTGCATTTTATTATTGGAACTGAATTGCTGGGGTGGAGAACAAACTGCAGACCACTCAGTGGTATTGCAAATAATTCAAAGGGAAATGCAGTGTTTGAAAGCACTGTCATTTGCTAAAGGGCATTTGCTAGCAGACAGGAACACAGACAGAGCTGCTGTCTCAGATGAAATCTGCTACACAATAAAGTCTTGTCTGTACTGGGATTTAGAAATTAAAGACCTTCTACTGAAATATTACATTAAGATTTGAGTATTTAAGAAAACAGGGAACTGCTGGACTCCCAGTATACTGAGAGGCCAAGCTCAAGTGGGCAAAACAATACTTTCTTCATGGATTTTGGGACATCTAGCATAATTTTACTGGAGTGTATGCTATCTGTATACTGAAAGTTTTCACCGACTTTTTGCCTTTCTAGTGTTGAAAACCTGTGCTGATTATTTGCCTATGATCCATCCTCTTCATAAACCAAAATAAATCTGTATCATGGTTTCTGTAAACTTGGAGAAGTTAACAGGAGGTTCTGACTCTGCTGGCAGGGAGAGGACTACAGTCACAGGAGCTCCCCAGTTCAGCATTACATTTCCACTTAGAGGCTACATGATCATACACACCACATTCTTGGAACAAACTTTTTCACCTTCAAAGCTTTTTGCTGAAGCAGCAATATTCTGTCAAGAGCATTGAAGCAGAGGAGTGTTATATAGAGTGGAGAGAAGCAGTAGCTGATCTGGAAAAAGGACCATTTCAACTTGATGCATTCATCCTAAAAAAAAATCAAGCAAGATTTGATCCATCCACCATGCTCTTGATTCATGCATGCTCCATTACAGGAATGATTAGACCTGGAGCAGTTCCACTAATCAAAAAAACATAAAATCAAAACACAAGAGGAGAACAAAGAAGAGGATGGAAAAATCTGGTGAGCTGCAGCAAAAGGCTATGAAGCAGATCTGGGTTTGCCACTTGTTTCTGTCTTATATTTCAGTGATTTGAATAAATTTTACAAGATTTCAGTAGGCCAGGAATAGCAATCCTTCCTCTGTTTCCTTTTTCCATCCTGTCTATTTAACCTGTCAGTTTTCTGACACATGGGCTCACCTCAGTGTCGTTATAGCATTCCAGTTTTGATGGGGGTGTCTGGCTGACACTCGTAATTGATGGTAGTAACACAAATCAGAAGCCTTTTGCATGGACCTTTCCTGTGCGGCCAGGATTTACAAGTGATCATACATGGCAAACACAGTGTTACCCCCTCACTCCCTCTCCCTGCAACCTTTGTTTCCTGTTTCTGTTCATTTGCTGAACTGTCTTACCGTGCATTTTTAAGCCTCCTTTTTTAACTGCACTTTTGATTTAATCCCTTTGTGCCTCTGAACATAACTATAGGTTCAGGGTTTCCTGGACTTTTTATGCATAAAGAACTGATGCTTTACAGATATAGCTCCCTATCTAAGCATAATATTTTAAGCTGTCCTGTAGCCCCATTAAAAGAAATAAAAAAAAAGTAACAACAAATAATTAGGCTGGTGTTATGTACACCGTGGGTTTGGGCTTTGCTATTAAAAATAATAGAGAATATTATTTACTTTACAGTGACTGTGTGCTGTATCTGTGCATGGTTTGGCTCAGAAGGAAAGGATATTCTGAAAAAAGCTGGTGTGAATGGAGCTATCTGCAAAATACTGAAGTGGTGCTGCTTGTACCTGTTTTATTTGCCATTTTATGGGAGGAAGTTGAAAATGCAGCTGGAGATGAAGAGCAGCAGGAAAAAGAGAGGGGTATGAATGAAGCTAAAAAGGTGGAAAAGTCTGAACAAATGTGTGAGGAGCAGCTAGTTTGGTAGGTTGTATTGTCTGAGTAGTCAGTAATGGGAGGCGAAAGAATAGGTAGGAGAAACTGGAGGTGAGGATGAGTGGTTTTATTTCTAATTGGATGAAGAATCCAGGAAGAAGGTGTCAGCAAGGGAAACTCAGGCAGTCATTTACTTTCAGCATTTTCTTCTAACCTTTTTCAAAAAGCTACCCATCTTGACTAAATATTCAGAATTTCTTTTACAGGCGTTGTCACAAGAACACACATGATCAGTTGTCTATATATTGAAGCTTCTCTACGATATTTTGCTCTAGGTGGGGATTTGGACACTGTAGAGGAAAAAGACATATTGCATGCACACTCTGTACAGTAAAATCTGGTAACAAACAACTATAGGCTGACTAACAAAGAGTGTTACATCATATCCAGAAAGAAAGAATGATTTCAGGCTGACAGCATTATTTTAATTTTATTGTAACATGCCTCTGAAATAAGTTGTGACTAATCATTTGAAAAGTTAACATTTATTTTTGAGTGAGTGGACTTGGGTAGGCATGAGAAAGGATACACTCTCTACTAGCAGATCATTTTTATATTAGTCAAAGCAAAAGCTTCACAGCAAATGTATGTAAATCACCAACTTTCAGGGCACCAAAGGGAATGTACTTCATGCTATAACTTAAATACTAATGAAATCAAGTGAAAATGATAGTCATTAGTCAGCTGTGCCTTGATAGGGTTCCCTGTGGACTGATACAAATTCACCATTAGAAATGGATTCTCTCACAGTCCACAGTGAGCATTTAATCCCTCTGTAAAGCAGATTTAAATTTGATGTTTAATATGTCGGTTTTTCATTTCAGGTCTCTTATGTTTCTGTATTTGCAGCTTGTGTTTAATCTTTTTTAAGTCACTCTTAAGTTTTTTATCTGCATTCTCTCGGTTTTATGTGCATATTATTGGCCTATGTGAATCATACAGCCACAGGTATTAATGATAATCAGTGAAAGTGAACTAATTAGCACACAGCTGAAAATAATGATGTCTCTTACAAGCCAAATGACCCACTTTGGTTTCAGTTCATAAAAGGAAAGTGTTTTAGGGGTAGCATCTTGAAAGTTCTCCAAGAAAAGGACAGCCATGAATATTTTTCATCTCTTCCCTTATAGAAAAATAATTTAAAATACTTTTTGCAGCATCTGATTCTGACAGATTATTTAAAAATAAATAAACAGAGGCTCACATGTCCATGCACACACACATATTCACACACACAACTTCGGAAATCTTAGCTGACATCATTTGAGATGAGTAAGAAGTGAGATTCTTTCCAACATTCCTGTGGGTCAAATCCTGCTGCCTGGCATTGGGAGTTTATGCTGCCCACTCAAGTTTTGTACTAAAGCTAGCTCCTCATTCCCTACATTTTTGTTGTACTTGTGTAGGAAACACCAGTGGTCTAGCATCAAGCCTTGATTTGAACAGCCTCTTTACTCAGAGAAACCTCACACTTAAATGAATAGAAACCTTTCTCTACATAAAAAAAAACCATATGAGAATGTAAAATTCGTAACATTTCTTAGGAGTATTGTATTATCTCCAGGTTTTCTTGATTTACTACCACATCTAATAATATTTAGTATTACAGCATTGCCAGACGATGAAAGAAATAAACCACAGTATCAGTGTCTCATGTGCACTGTGCACTTTTAAAGTTGGAAGGGAAATCTCTAGGAGTAGTGAGAATTACTCTGGGCTGTGTGTTTTGCAACATTATAAATTATAAATCATAATGCTATGTAAAACCAAACCAGAGAATGTGCTCAAGCACAGATTACTAATTGTCTCGATTCCTAATAGTCAGCATGTTCCCTGCTAGCCAGCACTTTCCAGTAGAAAAATCAGACATGGTTCAGGCCATGGATATATCATTCCCAACAGGCACTGTGGACAACACAGCACAAGATATGGCTTTCTCCAAACTTCCAGGGTAAAGTGCAAGCCCTGAAATGGCCCTCCATACTCTCATTTTATCTTTTACATGCCTTCCTTCCATTCTACCAAACTGATCCTTTACCTTGTTCATTTAAAACAAATGTACATTACATTTCTTCTCCTCAGACAGTCTTCCTACAAATCCCCCAAATTATTAAAACCTTCTAACAAACCCTTCTGGTATTGGATTTGAAGCAAACCATGATGGTGTTGACATTGAAGACACCTTTGTGGCAGACAGATGTACAATAGTCAGTCTGCTTCTTTCATGATCTCACAGGCCTGACTTGACACTGCCTGGCAGCCAGGTGTTGGAGTGCTGCTCTCCTGCTCCTTTTTGATGATGCAAGAAAGTTGGTGGGACTTGCTTTCTTCCTAGAAAGCAAAATTTTACTCCTCTCTAGTTTGCTTTTTCAGTTTGATTACCAGACAAGAGTATTATTGGTTTAATCAAGCTCCGATCAGCAGTTCCCCAATCCTGCTTTACATTAAACAATTTGAACTGTCAATACTGAACAGGAATTAAAATAATTCCTACTTGTATCACAGCAAGAGAAATAATTTGAAAGTGCCTCTATACAAAATTCGTTAAATTGGTAGGTCTGAACTTCACCAGCACAGGAAAAACAGACAGCTTTTGTGTAAATCTATTTGTTTAGATATTTTAGATTGAGGTTTTTTAAAAAGTTTGCCCTTTATTCTAGCAGACATCTTGTGCAAAGATATAAGCTTTTGACTTGTTGCTGTTGCTACTAAAAACCCTAGCTGAGAACAGAACACAATTTGCATGTAAACTCCAATCAGAGTTTACACGCAAAGAGAACACAAATCAGGCAGGGTTTTCAGTACTGTCCTGATTCACACAAGAGTGGATAAAAAGCTGTGGGCTTGACATGTGCCTCCACCTTCCCATCCTAACGTTACCATTGTGGCTGTGCTGTGCAGTCTGTCATCTCTCTTCCTCAGGGCTCCATCTCCACAGTGTTTGTTTCCCACTCTTATCTTTCACAGTGGTCTGGCCTCTGCCCTGAGGAATGCTGGTAGGTGGGAAAACATAGGGTAAGGGAGGGCAGTGAGTGCTTTCAAAAACGTGATGAATGTGCCACTTATGTTCAGTTTACAATTTAGCAATGTTGAGGCTTAGTATGCCATTTTATGACATATTTTGTTTTCACAGTTGCCAAGCAGGGGGTGAAGTAAAATTAGTAACCTACCCTCTAAATCCAAAACAAATTAAAAAAAGCAAACCTAATTTTTTTTTTTTTTTTGTTTAACTGCCCTTTGTAATAAATCGGGAACTGCTGTCTAATAATTTATGCTGGCCTGACTTTAGTTTGTTTTCTGGATGAATGTGTTGGTCTAATTCCAGAGGCATCTGCCTGCAAAAATACAGAGAAAAGAGAAGACTTTATTAAACTTAGCCACTGCTTAGCAAATACTTGAGGGGGGAATCATTAGGTCAGATTCTGATTCAGTGTTGTGAATCTACTGGACTTTAAAGACTAGTTTGACTGGTAAGGCTTGAAGCCCAGAAACAAATTGTAAGAACTAATGACAAATAAGCACTGAGGAGTGCCAATGACAACTCTTTCTTCAGACAAAGCTATTAGGTTTTTGAAGTGGCCATTTCCTCGTGGTTATGTGAAGAATTTAGTTTAGGGAACCTGAAACCAGCAAATGAGAAAGCTTCATTTTTTTGTAAAAGGAAAAAAAAAAATAGGAGTGTGTGGACTATAGCTCTATTAAAACAGTAAGGCACTGGCAAGGAAGTGACTTTGTTGCTACCAATGACATGAACACATTTTGTTTCAAGAGGGTTTCCAAATGGAAGAAATGCAGGTTCCTGAACTTACTTCAACCTATAGATAACTATACGTCTTGATACTTGATGTTTTGATGCAGGGAACTTTAAAATGTGATCATTTTGAGGATTAGAGAATAATAACATTGGTGTTATATCTATATATATAGCACATATATATATATTTACTGATAATATAAATCACAATGTACTATTTTTTAAAAAACTAAGAGTTCAGGTTTGATGCAACTACTTTTCTTGGAACACTTCATACTTTTTAAAGCAAAGTCTGATGGTCAAAAATTCCAGTAAAATGGAAAAATAAAAAGAAATTAAATCATAGAACAGGCCAATTTTTCAAGGCCAAGTATAAGGCCTATAGTAGATGGTGACTTTTTGTTATACCTAGCTTATCTACAGAGTGTAGTGATGTTGAAGATGTGATATCTTCGTCCTCAGTCTCAGTTGTTTTTCCCAGCTTCTCCCGTTTACAGACCCACAGTGTCCAGTATGGTTCCTTCCTGGAGAGTTGGTCTTCCCGGCATCCCATACCTCAGATAAACTGGGGCAGCAGTAACAGAGAGTAACAGGAAGCTACAGAAACCACATGGAAACTTCGAAAGAAGTGCTGAAGCTGAGGTTCTCTGGAGAGAGGTTTATGGCCTCTAGAAGATCTCTTCCAATAAATTTTAAGTGACAGGCTACAAGGGCTATGTCTTTGGCCTTTTTCACAGACAGAACAGGTTCTCTTCCTACCTGCACTCAATAAAAATGTGGAAAAAGCCTGATGGAAAAAATGCTCAGGAATCATCTGTAAAATGCTTTCTACTTTCTCTCCTTTCTCCCCCCAGGCACTGCACACAGTCTGAAATCAGAATTTACTGCCATTTTGCTGATGATTCAAGAGGCAGTGACCTTCTTTCCCAGAAAAATAATGAGTCATCAGCACAAAGCACAGTAAAACGTGGTCTTTGAGTGGCCCTTTTTCCATGTCTGCCTATTTATCTAAGGACTGTGAAATACATCATAGGCAGTAATGGCTATAAATTAACTGGCAGAGGGTGGGTTAATATTTCTAATCCAGAACAGATTCCTGATGTATTCAGTGAGATTAACTCTATTTTAGCTCTACTACCTTTTATTGTGTTTATTTAGCTGATGAAGACCCACTGGCTTAGCAATATTTAGCAATGTGTTCAAGGTCCTGTATGAACACTGTAGCAAATTCTGTAATGAACACAGAGATTTTAACTCCCACACCTGTGCTTCAAATACGTTTTCTTGGTATGTTCCATGGCTGTGACTCTGACAACTCATAGGAAGCAGGTGTTTTTGTTGGAAATGCCACTTTTCTGGCAGTAACATTTCGATGTGATGGTTATTCGGATAGCACAAATGACCTCCCTGTACCTTTGTTGTATCTGCTTGAGAGTTTTCTTTCTGAGTTTTAGCTTGAAATTGTATTTTAAGGGCTGCTTCTGGCACCATTCATAGTAGCACAGCAGCTATTAATTCTGACTGCCCTGATTTTCTTTTTCTCTTCTCTTTAACAAGTTTCTCACAAGCTTTCATCAGTGCAGATGAGGCCAGTGAACACAGCAAATATAAAATAGATCTGTGAGACTCACTCATTAGACTCATTTTTTTTAAATGTGGGTGCAGCTTGCCATAGTGCCAAGGCAGGCAATGCATAGAAGTGAAGAGCACTGCCAGCAATGATGAGAGAGGGGAGCTGGGGTTGCTTTCTGCTTTGCCTTGTCCTCACACTGCTGTGTGCCTCGGTGATTAACCTGCATTATTCACATGGAGAAAGCTGGATGGTAGGTACGATCCCAACGTCAAACCTAAAGCTTTAAATTGAGCTATGCATACTAGCCTTAAAACATAAAACATTTATTTAGGTATGCAGCTAAGGATCACAATGTTTATAAGCTTTGAGGGTCAGAAGTTTTCTCTTTCCTTACGGAGTGATTTAGTTTGCTGCATTTTATACTGGTGTGTGCTGCTGGTCATGTGTGCCTGTACATAAATCTCTATACATACTTTTGTATGTCTATTCTGTGGTGTGTGTGTCTGTGTAAGGACAACATATGTACTTACACACAAAGCGTGTGTGCATACAATCCATGCAAAGTGTATCAGATTTCTGTGAAGCTTTGTGAAATGCTGATCTTTTCTCTCAACTAACCTGCAATTGAAAAAAGAGAAGTGCAGTATGATACCTTTTTTTCCTCCAGATGAAATAATGCAATGTGAAGGCTGCAACTTGTTGACAAAAAATCTTTACACATCTGGTTTGTGTCATCCAACATCCAGTAGTGTATATCACATCACTCTCCCTTCAACCCTCTTCATCTGCTTGCTTTTGTGTTATTCCTCTATGCGCAAATTGTTTGGCACACTAGAAATGGAATGTGGACAATGATCTTGCTAGTGCTGATGAAATACATTTCCTAGAAAAAATAAGAGGGTATAAGTTCTTTTATAGATATTGGAAGAAGGAATGTGTCCCTTTTTAGGTATTTTGTCCCTTCTGCAGCCCTCTAAGTTGTCTGTCATTTGCTTTCCTATTTTGTTTTTGGAAGTTCATAGATCTAGACCTTGTTTTTATTAGAAAGATTGCAATAGTCTTAGGGAAAAATATAGCAGGCCCTTATTCCTAGATAAAGTAAACTTAAAATTTGATTAATTACATCTCTTTTTATGTTAGATCTGCTTAAAAATTCTATTCAAACTATAATGTCATCATTAAGGCTCTTTCAGCATGGCAGAACTGACAATAGTTAGTTCCAGCATGTAATTAGGACATATAAAAATCTTCACTATAAACAGAATTTTAATACCTACGACATCATCAGAGGAGAGATTTTATTTTATGGATTGCTTTTATCCTATTTTGAGCATCTAGCATGAGCTGGTGTTTTTGTTAATGTGCAATGAAACAATGACAAGATCAAGTCAACTAGCATCCAAATTGTCTCATGTCAGGAGAAGTTGTGGGCTTTTTTCCCCAGCAGCTTCACATGCTTCTTCAGTGCTAAGGCAATGCCGCAGCAGTTCTGACACAATAAGCAAGATTTAATAGTTTCGACAGTGTTCCACTCTTATTTAGCCAGTGTCCATAATTTATTTTCCTTTACTGATTTATTTCTTTTTTCTAGATGTGAAGATAATAATAGAGCTAACTTTTATTTTGAATAGATAGGTATTAGAAGGGTATTCTTTATCTTTCTGTCTGTATGGATTTAGCTAGCATTAATTTTCATTTGCAATCCTGATTGCAAAAGGCGTGCACAGAAATCCTTATATTGCTCAGTGTTCTTACTGGAGCACAGAGGTGTCAAATACTATCAGGTACTAAATTAGCAAGGACATTTTCACTGAAATTGATTTCTTGAGTCTTTGGAATCCTTGAAATCACTCAAAGTCCTTGTTGCTTTTCAGGTACCCTATTAATCTTTATAGTGTTGTATTGGCATTGTTGGCTAAAGCTTTCCTGCTCTGCTCTCTGGACAGAGGTGAACAAACCACAAAAGGGCAGGGATCCACTTTTAATTCAAAAAAATACACATCAGGTCTCTAAACTGGAGAGAAAAATCATATTAAAAGCAGTCATAATCACAAAGCGTAAATGAGACATAGGGTGCTGAATTATCCCTGGATAGAGATATAATATCTCTGTTGATCCCTCTGCTGACTTACCTTTGCTTGTCCCTAAGTGTTGGTTTGAAATCTTACAAAGAAGTGGTTCAGGGCTAGGTAAGTGATTCTTATCAAAACTCAATATCTACCAGAAATTAATAGTAGAAGTGGAGAAAAAAAAAAAAGAAGAAGAAAAGGAAAGGAAAAAAGCTTGTAACAAGGAGTAGGGAGTGTGGTAGAAGGAGGGAAGGAGGTGGACTGCAATTGTAAAACCCCATTTGCAGGGAAACAAAGAGCAATCACTGTAATAGCAGTATAAAGCAGTCAAAAAAGGACAAAGGCTGCAGTCTGACATCTTTTATTCCTGAGCCCAGGTGGAGCTATAATTGGCAGTCCCAGCTTGAAGATGAATACAGTGTAAAAGAGCCCTCCCCTTGGAAGAGGAGACAAAGAAGTGTCAGGTTTTCAGAAGAACAGTCAAAGATCTCTCCAGTTTTTTTTAAGGGGGAGGAGGGAGGAGAGGACCAAAAAAAAAAAAGTAAAAGTGGTCATAGGGGGATAAAATCTTGGCAGGTTTTGAAACTTGTGGCTGGAATCTGTGAATTCCATGGCTGCTTTACTTTCCTGCTCACAGTCCTTATAGAGCAGCAAGAACAGTCACCTAAAGAGTTTATGCCATCCTCGCAAAGTGTTGCTGGCCATATCTGCTGATTTGGGTGCCAAATGCTGATCCCTCTGTTCACAGTTAACAGGGATGACAGAAAATCTGGGCACAATCAGTTGTGATCACTGACATTTAGATTTAACTAAGGCAGAATGCTTGCTTTCTTGCTACACAAGGAAGATAAAGCATTTTGCCACTGAATATCCTCAGCCTGTGCTCAGAATTCCAGCTATAAGGCCCCTTCCACAAAAAGGAACACACGGACTTTGTGTTGAAACATAAAAATATTCAGTATAAGCAGAGGTAAAAATTATTTATGTCATTCTCAATGTAATTTAATATCAATACTTTGTGTTTCTGATTTCCTGGCTCAGCTCTGTAAATTTTTTTTTTTTTTAAGTTCATTAAATATCTCTGAGGTGCAGATCCCAAAGCACACAGATTGGGTGATGAGTGCTTTATTCCTTTTCTGAAAAAGAGCAACAGAAAATATCTGAAAATGTAGAAAAGACATCATCTAGGGAAGAGTAGCACTTACAGCCTCTCCTAATAAACTAGTTTCTTAGGGAATAACTGCATTAAAATTAATCAGACAGCTACACTTCAAATTAACCAGCAAAAAATGCTCATTTTATTTTCAGATACTATGTTTAAGTGTGCTTAACTATCATTTACTCAGTTGGGGACAGGAATAAAAAAGGCACTTTATGAATGCATTGGTTTACTCTTTTCTTCTGGCCAATAATAGATCAGGAATGAGGACTGAGTTTTCTGACATTGTTAGTTTGTAGTCATGGATCTTCTGGTTCAATTTTTAATTTGAACTCTGGATGGAATATTTTTTAACCTCTAGAAAATTCTACTGTTACTGTTGACCTTCCAAATTTATGATCTTAGAACACCTACTCAAAGTGTTTCTTTGCATTTTTGGGGGTATGTATGTGTCTGTCTATGTCTGTGTGTGTATACATGCATGTACAGATACACAATACATCTTAAAACCTAAGTTGGTGACCATATCAGATCTATTCCAGCATTCTCCTACCAGCAGTGGCCATCAGCAGATGCTTAGAGTATGTGCAGTATGAATGTGATGCTTGTGCCTAATATTTTCCTAACATAAATTATTTTCAACCAAGAGAATTTACTGATCTGGATGTGGCTCCCAGGTGCTTGATGGTTCTTTGTTTGGTCTATAATTGAACCCATGTAAACTGGTAAAACTTACAAAGTTACTTCCACAGCTGCTATCAGACTTCTGGAATTTAACTCATTGGTTAAATTCTGCTGGGATTTAGGTTACAAAACCATGCAGAGTTGTTCTTAGGAAGCTAATCACTGGTTTCCCAATAGCTGGAAAGCAGACCTTCCATCGAGGTCTAGTGTCACAGGCAGCTGGCAGGGGAAGGACTATGACCACACATCTGTACTAAACACCCCTGGACCATCCTCTTCCCCTGACACCAACAGGCATTGGATACCCTACAACCAGACATAAGTGTATTTCTTCTTTCAACACAGGGCCAGTATTGTTGACTGAGAAGAGTCTTTTTATCAGTTAATTCTCAAAATATACTTGAAAATTTTTAGAAACTGCTAATGTAGAATCATGCAAGTTGGCTGGGTGAAAGATATACCAGAAGCATTTTTAGAAACTTTGGAGTATTATAGAGGAATGAGTTTCAGTGCTCAGAAACATGTCCAGACACCCTTACCATGATTGCAGCCTTTGAAAAGCAGTAACTGTGTGGAACAGACTCACTTGCTTTGTTTCCTGCCCTGCCATCCCAATCCTAACCGCTGCTCCTGATCATCTCATGCAAATTCACTCCCTACTTGCCCACCCAGCCATGAAACCTGTCTGCTTCTGCACATTCAGCCTGATCTCTGCCTCTCTTCTTTGGCCTATTTTTTGCAGAATTCCTGGTTAGTCTCCACAATTTTATTATAGCCACAATATTTGGGGATCCCTGTAAGCAAAATTAAATCCCAGTTAGTTATTTCAGTCCAGATTTACATGATGTGATTAATGATGATCTTTTCCATATCCTCATCTTCAAATGTATCTTGGGATGCGTAGTCTTTCCTCAGTACATGAAAAGAGTCTTTAGAGGAAGTCACTATTAAGAGATGTGGACATAGTTTTCATGGGTATTTCCACATGATGGGGAAATCATGTGTCCTTCACCACAAAAACCTATGTCTCATCACTACATAAAGTCATTCAGAGACTATTATTTGCTCCTGAGGGCAAGTGGTGCAGCCTGGCTTTGTGTCCACATAGTTTGTGTCTGCTCCTCTCAGGAGGCAGTGTCACAGCTTTCAGGATGGTTAATGGAAATAGCTCCTGACAAGTGCTGTCCCACAAACCATATCCAGGCCAAAACAATGTTAAGGAGTGTGATAATAATAAAAGAATGCAACCATCCTGGTACAGTACTGTGCTGTACTTCTGACAGTGCTCTGGCCTTATCTTATGTAGTAGGATAGGTATAGGCTAAATCATTCCTCACTCACTCTCCATACGTGTGGGCTCTTCCCAGATATCAGTCTATAAAAGAAACATCTGGGAACAGATGTTTTCTCTGCCTAAGCCTCTCTAGTGCAGCCACAGACAGAGTGTCAGCAAGCCTTCATTCTGCTCCCATTTCTGTTTCGGATCTGTTCATGTACATTTCTCCATGTGTAAAAGGTGCTGTAGGTGCTAGATATGAGTAACTAGTCAAATACATAAAGTAAGTGTTGACCTTCTGCTTGCTAAAACTGGAACGGGGAGAGAAAGGTAGCAGTTGCTGCATATGAAGATGTTGCTGAGCAGCCCAGGCATTGCATGTGCAGAGACCACAGCCCTTGTTTTCACCTCAGATGTGCACAGCCTGATTTGAAGGGTCAGCTCAACAAATTCAGTGAGACAAATCTGTTTTAAATTCCAGGGCATTTTACAGGAGGGTAGTTGAATTTTTCACTGACTCACTTTGCTACTGGGCCTTCTGTGATTGCTAGACTTGAATGTCAAACTTGTTTGCGTAATGTCATCCAGCAATTATAAAATGGCATCTCTCATTGGAATCAGTGTAACCAGGTCGATGAAATGTATACTATAAACAACAATTATGATGAAAATTAAGGAGAGTTTTCTAGTGAGTACATATATGGACAGTGGTTCCAGACTGTGACTCTGTCACTCATTTTAACTTCTAAAAGCTGTCTAAGCTACGTTTTTGCAACCCATTTATCCAGATTTTTCTTCAGAGACTTTCCTATCCTTGCAAGTATAAAACAGAATAATGATGTTGAAGTATATCAATATGTATTAGCTCTATACATGCAATGAACTGAGGCGTGCAGTAAAAACACCTACATGCACTCATAATTACATGCGTTCTGATATACATGCAAAGCCTTGTGATTGCCATTAGTCTTCCTCACTAATTTTTGACTTTTTGTGTAATGCATATACATATGGTTTCTAAGCATATGTAAAATTATTATGATATTTTTATTCTTGGAATTTATCTGCATGTGAGCATAAAGTATTGATTTTCATACTGAAAGAGCTTAAAAAATGAACTGCTAGAGTGGGATGCCAAAGACAGAACAAATATAAAACCTAGGTAGGAAGTTGGGACATCTGTTTTCTGATAAATGTTATGCATTTTATTTTTCACTTATCCAGCCCTGTGCTATTTATCACTTGTGTTTACCTGCTGTACTTGCTGCACAGACTGCAAGTGCCTGAGGCAGGGACTGTTTTCTTTGTTATATGTCTGTATACTACACAGTACAATCGATCCTTGATTACGTGCCTAGGCAGTGGCGTGGTGTACATAAATAATAATAACTTTCCAGTGCATGGCCTTTTGTGACTGAATTAAAGACAGAGTGGGACAGTGAAATAGCTATATTGTAAATTGAAGTCAATAAGGAGAGCAGACAGACCTTGTTGTCCCTGAATACATCATAAAAATAACATGCATGAACAGTGAAACTCTATTTTGGTTTGAAAGAGCCATTAAATGGCAATGACCTATATTCACTTTATTTCTTAGTGAAGTTGGATGACCTTCCATACTTATCAGCCAGGACCCAGCTGGATTTTCTGCCAATGCCTTAGGGAATGACAGGACGGAGAGGTCTTCATAATGTATTAATCCTAATCCAATCTACCAGTATAAAAAAAGGCTGTTAATTAATACAATCAATACAAACAGTTTATGAAGTGGACATTTGTACTTTTGAAAAATATTTGGAATAAAATATTAATGAAAAAATATATTCATCATGGAAGAGCATAGTTGCAAGGCATTTGTGGTCTTGTGCTACTAGTGTTCATTTTAAAAAGTAAATTTTTCTCCCAAGTTTATGTCAAAAGAATATGGAACTACTTAGTAGCTGGGAACTTGAAAGGAAGGTCAGTGGGCAGAAGCCTCTGAGTATGGTTGGGCCCTGAAATCTTCCTTGATGGCCTGCTATTTCAGCATCAAGTAGCTGAAAGGAGGAAGAGTTAAGGCTGTCTGAAAATCAGAGTTTGCCATCATCGAGTTTCTGCAGGCACTGTTGGCGAGTGTGCAATAGCTGGTCTGGACTGCCATAGGGAGGGATGTGGCCTCCTGAGTGCACAGTAGTCAGCAGAACTGGGAGATTTAAAGAATGGCTTCGGTCCTTGAACAACTCTGGAAAGTGGATTTTAAGGCCTAATGAGGTCCCTGTGGTCTGTGTGATGAAGCTGACTGTCCATGACAGTCCCCTCTAGACCAAGCTTCTTCCTTGGAGACAAATTTATGGAGGTGCATTTTACTCATCTGTTCTGCAGGTCACAGGGATACCAGTAACTAGGATCAGCTTCCCACCTAAAAGACATTGTTGAAATATATCTGTTGAGCATAAAATTAGGAAGGAAAAACACTACAAGGCAGGAAAACCTCTTAGGAATAGCGAGCAATCAAGAATATCATTATAAATTAAAATAAATTATGCTGCAAACCTTATTTCTCAAATTACTCTCTGCCAAGGTCTTTACAAAATGTCTCTAGTAAACTAGCTTTATTTCTGTCTTACCTTGATCTTGACTCATCCAGTCTGTTTTTATCCAAGTCTCCATTTCAGGAAAATATTAAGACAAAGACCTTCTGGGAAAGGAATTCAGAACTTCTCTCATGACAGTGGTGATATCATCACCTTTATCATGGCTTGGCTAAGCTTATCCCTTGTTCTTGACTGTGTGTGGGAAATGTGGGGTTCCAAAGAGCCTTATGACCATTGTGGGGATAAAAAAATTTCCTGATGTTATTCCTGGGAAATTCCTGGCAAGAATACAACCAGCCCCTGAATAATTCCATCCAAGTCTGACACAGTCTGGCAGTGAAAACTTGACTGGTTTGAAGTTCATTTTCACTGAGAGACTTGTTAATATCTTCTGCCTGATCAAACATCTGCTTGGTACAGTTTTGATATGACACAGATAAATTTGGGTCATTATGACTGATCTACGTTTTTTAAATCTGGGAAGTCCTCATTAGAAACCAAAATTGTGAAAAAACCAAACAAGTTTGAGAAAATCTTCTAGTGCACATCTCAGTATTTTCCAATGGTACAAATGTTTGCATGCTGCTAGCAAAGATTGAGTAATTTTCCTTGTTTTTACATTTTAAAACTTGTTTTAAATTTTAGGGAAGAAATTTAGGAAGTCTCCTGTAGCCATCTGGGACCGCCTTAAATAATATGTATGACTTGCCTGGTTTATGCTATGGCAGCTTTGAATTTTCTCAGCAGAGACTTAGCAGTATACGTGGTATATCACATGTAGTTGTTAGGGTGGAGAAACTAAAAGCAAGACAGCAGGGGAAGTGGAAAGGCTTGCAAAAAAAACCCTCTAGAATATTTTTGTTTTCTGGATCACATTGTTGCTTCTGTGGTTTGAAGTTTTGCACACCTCACAAGTTCAAAAAGTTCATAAAGGCAGTTAGTGCCCAGAAGTACTGTTTTTCTTGTAGTGTAAGCTTGCTTGCCACTTGGAAAGATGTTTGTGCTAATGGAAAATATTCCTAGGTAAAGAGAATGTTATGCTGTTTAAGCACAGTAAATTCAATTGACATTGTGTATGTATGTGTGTAAGTATACATGTGTGTGTGTGTAGGTACTATACATTTAAATCGGACTTTCCTCTCACCTTCTTTGAGCTTCTGTATTCTCCGTATCCCAGTCTTGGCTCAGTTACTTATCCATTTTTACATCTTAGGTAACATTTTCAAAAGTGCCATTGTATGTAAGAAAGTAAGTGGCATTCAGACTGAAGGCAATGTAGGTGCTTTTGAAAATGGGGTCAAAGTTTCCTTGTCATTTGGATGCATAAAAATTTTTAGTTTCTGTGGTTATAACAATTTATTATTAGAATCACAGTAACATAGAGGAGGCCAGTCATGCGAACAGAACTCCATTGTGCTAGGTTTTGAATAAACATATTCTAAATAGACAGCCTCTGACTCAGAGGATCTAGGAATTACTTTTTTTTTCTCTGTCTGCCCCTCTCTTTTCTTTTTTATTAGTTGTTTTTAAGCAGAATGCAAGTAATGTTAAAATTTAAATGTACAATGTCTGAGTAGTTTGGAAGGAAACAAAACTGAATTCACTCCTCCGTGTTCTTTAGTAAGGAAAAAGAACAATTGCAAAAATGCTGAAATTTCTGATGCTAAAAATTCCACTCAGTTGTGTAAAATAATTTATTCGATTTTCAGATATTGTACATTAACACAGATGTTTATTGATTTACAGGAGTGGTACAGTGTTTGTTTGTATCAGACCCACTCGACCTCAGGAAGCACTTAAAGAATTCTGGCTGAATATCTGTGGTCGATGTGCTTTGCTTGTGTAGATATGTACACTTGTCAGCAAAGTGTAAGAACTTTTCCCTCTTTTTCTCTTTACATGGCCTGTCTAAAAGCCAACACAATTCTGGTACATTGCCTCAAAATGTTTTTCGTAAACTGCAAAAAATGAGTGGTATTTTCTTCCCTGCTATGTCACAAAGTCTGAGCTAACTCCTTAGGAGATGGGGCTACATCCATGGTCAGATACTCCTTCCAAACTGACTAGTACATGTGTGCTGTGGTGTGTTCAGGTTCTCAGCATCTGCCATCCAGAGCACCAGAACTCCTCCTTTCTCCATATTTCTGCAATCCTTCATCACAGAAACCACTGTGTGTAGAGGCTGGTATTTTCCCTGATTGTCTTAGCAAGTGAAGTTGGCAAATGTCTGGGATATTTATCTGAATACAAAATCTCCTGAATTTCCCCTGGAGATGAGAATGCTAGATTTGTTCCTCCATATCCTTAAAACTATAGAATATTGAGATGATTGTGTAGAACCTAGTTTTGTTGTATTAAATGTATGAGATCTCAATTTATTATTTAGCTTTAAAGTCTGTGGGCAAATAATAAATGAATTTTTCTTTTGCTACATATGCGTGTTTTCAAAATTGATTAAAATATTTGTAAAGGAATTTAACAACAGTATCTGAACCAACTGCTTGGGAAAGGAGGAGATTAATATATCCTAACTGAGGTTCGGTGGGTTTTTTGTTTGGGTTTGGTGGTTTTTTTGAGGGGGAGGGAGCAAGTGGGATTTTTTGTTGTTCTGTAACCTGGATCAAGCAGATAGCTTGATAGTGAAATATAAGGTTTCAAGAGCATTTTGTTATATTTGTAAATACAAACAAGAGAATGGAAATATATTCAGAAATGGAGACCATTTCCTTAATTTTTAAATTTTCCTCCTTCTTTCATCTCCTATGCTTTTTTTTCTCTCCCTAAATATTGATTTTTGAAATAATCCCTATACTTGCACTATAGTTAGATTTTTTAGCTGCTAATTGCTGGAGCTTAACAATTTACTAAGTAGTTTTCAGGACCCACTTTTCAAGCTCTGGGGGTCTTTTGTTTTATGACTGAGACTTAAATGCTGCTTAGAATTATCCCTGCACAGAGAAACCTGCTAATCAATAGAAAACAGTATGATTAATGATTAATAAAAGTGTCCTGAAAATCAATGCACAATAGGGATTTGAAATGTTAGTGATTTCACCAGTGTTTCAAGTGTCATCTACCAATCTCAGCTCCCCCTTAGCCCTAAAGTAATTTCATTTGGCAGGAATCAGTTAAGTGTTCTAAGTTTTTAAAATTACAAGAGCCTTTTTGCTGAAAAAGCCCTGTATCTGCAATCAAATATTCCACAGATTTGGCCATATTGCACACAGTCAAACACAAAGGGCACAATTACTGCATTTGATCTCTGCTCCTTGTAGAAGATATAGGTGGAGCGTTAGGGAACCATCTACAGCTACTTAATCTGTAGCCCTGGTCTTGGCAATACTTATAGCAATTACTGTGCTCGCTTAAATATGTCTACTTATTTCAGTGCAATGATGGAGCTCTGGTTCCTCGTGCCCCATTATATTGCAGCAAGATCCCCTTCCTGCAGCACAGGCAGGCTACAAAGCACTGGAAAAAAGCAGCTGGTACAGGCCCAGCTGAGTGAGTTGCTGGTTCATGAGTGCTATTTCACTAGAATTTTCCAAAGTCCTGCTTATGTCATTTACCTCACCAGACTGATGCTTTAAACCAGGATGTTGTAAAAAAGACTTTTCATATGTGAAAGTCTCACATTTACCTTTGTGCCCTACTCTGACATTTTAAGTGGAATTTGTGAATTCACTTCATTTGCTTCTTTTCTTCAGTTTGCTGTTCATTCAGACTATAACTTGATAACTCCTACAAAAACAAAACTGAGCTTTTTATTTTGAGAGATGGAGAGATGTTTGGTTTGCAAATGAAATATGGAAAATAAATTGAGATTTTCCTGTGCACTTGAAAGCATTCCTTTGTCAGAAAATCCATTTCTCCTCCCAATCTATTTCTCTTTGAAGAAGAATTCTTTGACTGACCTTTGCAGCCAGTTTCTGACCTCTTTTTGCCTCATTTTAATATGTGTGTGTACATGTATATTCAATGCTCAAAGATAGCATACTGGTACTTCTTTTCTCATCTTTTCACTGGATGAATAGAAGAATAGATCACATGCTAAGGATTTTCTTCTCCCTACCATGACCACTGTGAATATGTATACACACACACAGAATTCCATCTAAGTCCCTTGTTTCTGAAAATGTTTAAACAAGAAATAAAATCATAAAACCAATACAAAACATAAAAGACACAAAAATACTTTTGGGTTGGAAAGTTGACATAAGTAGATGGGAGATCTTTCATCTCCTGTTAACTCAGGTGTGTTTTATTAGTCAGACAAACTTAGTCAGCTAAGAACAGTTCCAAATACAGATATGCAAGTTGTGCTCTGCCTTGTTTTTTCTATGATTTTTATATTCTTGCCACAAGCATCTGCTAATAGAACCAGTCATAATTATGAATGAATAATAAAAGGTGGATAAGCTTTTTAAGAACATGTCTATTTTAGTAAAGAAAGCGAATGCTGCATCTTGGTTTTTGCTCAGTTAATCCTATTACTTCCTAAAATAATTCCTCATGACTGGCCAGAATTAAATCTAATAGGAACAGCAAATGCCAGTTCAGTCTCACTTAATCTGATCCTAATCTGATGGTAGACACAGTGACTTGCTTTGGCACGACCTTCATGTGTTTCTTGACTGGCTAATTGTGTTTACTTGATCAAACAATATTATACAAAAACTGGAACACAAAAGTTAACCTTCTTGGTTTTAAGCTTTATTATTTCAGAAGTGGAGTTTTCACAGAGAAGCAACAAAGAAGATCAACTATGTTAGTCATGTTTTTGCAAAACTGCAAAGAGCTGGAGGGGCATCAGTGATGAATCTGGCACTGATACTTGCTGAGAGCCGAGGCAGTTCAAAATTTTTTTTGAAGGCACCATTTTAGTTCCTAGGTGTCCTTTCAGGGAGATTTTTTTTTTTTTTTTTGGGTGAAAGAGAAAGAGAAGAGAGAGAGATTTAAAGCTCTTTCAACAGGGAAAGATCCATGTAAATTAATGAAAAGCTATAAAATTTTTAACTTTCATTCCCATGTTATATTAATACAGTTTTCAAATCTGAATGAGTTAATTGGCTTAACATGTGGTTAAATAGCATTATTTGAAATTGACCACACATATTAAAAAAACTAAAACAAGGCAAGGAACTGCAATATGTCAAACAAATTAGTGGAAGAGTTGGAAAAAGAAGATAGACCTATCTGGAATCTAACATATAAACCTCCTTTTCTAAATCTTAAATAATCATATACTTTCTCTTTTTTTTTTTTTTCATTTATTAGATTTTCACATACTGATATTCTAGTGACATTACAAGTAATTTTTTTATTCTGAAAATTTTAACTGATTTTTTCGCCTGAATTTCCATTGACAGATTTGGTCATTTTAACATTATTTCTCTTTCAATATTGATCTTGGTTTTCTTAAAGTAATTTGAAATTGCAATTGCTGTTACACTTCATTTTCTCCCCCCCAATATTTCTTAATGTTTAAGAGGATTAATAGCATAGCAAATTATAAAAAAAAAGATCTTTAATTTTGGGTGGAACCATTTCCACTTCTTTCCCTTACAAATTTGTCCTGGGAAATTAACAGCTAAAGTGATAAAAACTGTTAACATGCATATGAACATGTGAAGACTGATTTATTGTAAGAGCTCTTCATAAACAAGGAAGGCAATAAGTATTTTTGAGCAGCTTTAGAGACTTTCATGCAGCTTCTAGGCTCTATGGGTGATACAGATAAATTCAGACTAGTATTTTTTTTTACTAATTTCAGGGTTTGGTCTCGCCAAAAATGATACTAATACCGATGCCTATCTTGTTTTGTTATCAGAAATCCATTTGATTTTTTTTCACAATGCCTATTACAGCTTAGTGATCACACTAGATCTAATTAGTCATCACTTCTTGCTTCTAAAATTTATATGCACAATAGCTTATTTCCAGAAATGTGAAAGACTCTTTAATCAAGGAAAAAAACCCAACAAACAAACAAGCAGCAAAACAACAACAACAGCGAAACAACTCAGAAGATTTAGTTGTTGGCTGATGACGTATCTGAAGGAAAAGTCTGTTGAATTAGGTCTTCAATGAAACCAGAGTCTGCATTGCTTTCCTAAAGAAATTTTAGGATAAAACTGCCCAAGGGAAATCATAACAAGCTAGATACTGCTATGTAATCCTTGGTGTCAAACCTGTCACCTATGTAATCAACATTCTCCTTCAGTGTCACTTCTTTCTCTGTCAATATCCCAGTTTGCTTTGTCCATATCTTGATCCCCCCCACTTCCAACAGCTCAGTGTTAACAGGGTGAGATATAGAAGATAAACCATTTCAGGAGGGAAGAGCAGTGTGCTTTTTTTAAAACTAAGGAGAGTATTACTTATTGCAGGAGGTACTGGATAACATGGTGCGCAGTATTCTCTGTGTCACATTTACTAAGTTTCACAGGTGTTTTGAGTATTTAATTCCTCTCTGGATCACTTGAATTAATAATGCTCATAGTGTAACTGGGTAGCTCTTATACCCATGCAAACCTGCCTGGACGTGAGAGGCTGTAGTGACTTTTAGTTTCAGTGGGAACCCTTACTAGTTTTCTAGTGAATTTTGAAATTAACATTTTTGGTGGCTCTAATTTGTAAGATAAAGCAGTCCTTTTTTGTCTTAAAGCAGTGGTAATCCAGACTCAAAAGGAACCTGCAGACCGAGACAATAAAAAAGTGAAAGTACAATCTCTTTAGTGCCACCACAAGAAGTTGAAAAATGCCTGGGACCTAAGTGCCTATACTTAGTTTTGGTTTGGTGCTGTGGCGGTGTAGAAGGCCAATACTATCAAATCTAAGTGGTACTACATGAGTCCATAAGTGTGACGTGAGTGTAGGATGTACTTGCTTCCAGTCTCCATCTCAAAGACATTCAGCCTTGGCATTAAGCATATGAGTCAGAGCTCTCCATGTCAGCGGGGGATTTAGGTATGTGTTCCCCACCTTGCAAACCCTCCATAGTTTGTACTTGTGGGCCAGAAGGTAAGGAGAATTTTGTGGGAAAAGATTGTTGCTATTTTTTTCTAAGATGTGGAGGTTTCTATATTCTACCAGAGGACTTCCATACAGCTCTCAGCTGGCAGTGCTTCCTCCTGAGTGACGGGCTGTGTCAGGGCTGGATGGCACACTGGAGGAACAGCGGGGAACCAGAGGTATAAAACTACCCTCTTTGTCCTCAATAGGGTGAGCAGGGAGCCACCAGGCAGCCCTGCAGAAAATCAGAACTATGGGGAGTTGTCTGGAGAGCTGAAAGTAGGGTTAGATTTTTTTTCCTAAGCCAGATTTACTGGTAAATATGGCTCTAGGCTGACTAATAAATGGTTATCTATGCACTGGTTTTCAACCACATGTACCCTAACCAAAGGTTCAATTACTCTGGAGCCCATAAAAAATTCTTTAAAAGGAAAGTTCTTTTCCTTTTTCTTCAGGATTCATCTGACTAATACAATGTGTCAGAAGAATAAATAGTGTTTCAGGTGAATTAAAGTTGTTGCTTTGCTTAAGTTGGTTCCTTCTTAGTTTTTCTTGTTATGAACATATTTCTCCCACTGAAAATTGTTAACAATATATTTTACCTTAATCATGTTTTTCTATAAATTTGATGAAGCGCTATTTCACTCACTTTTTTAAAATTAGAAAATTACCATAGAAACTCTTCCATGTTTTAAAAAAGACATCAGTACGGTAAGGAGAATGTAAAAATAATGCCCGCCATCCAACAGAAGAAAACACAGTTATGTTCCATCATTTACCTAACTAATTTTGCTTCCCATTAAAAATAAATATTTTTGCTAGTAGTTCATCTTGGCAGCCTCATTTAGTTTACAACATAGCAAGGAAGAGCAGCTTCTGACTGTAAACAGTGGATCTCAAATGACAGCACTGGAAGGGACCTCCAGAGGTCCTCTGGTCCAAGCCCTCTGACTCAAGCAGGACCAGCTAGACCCAGTTGCCCAGTATTTTGTTCAGATGGCTGCTTAACATCTCCATGGTGGACACTCTACAATGTCCTTGGGCAACATGCTTGAGTGCTTTGTTACCCATACAGTAAAAAACCCCACAAGTGGTAATTTGAAAAGAGACCATTAAGGTAAAGACTAAACACTTATCTGTGGATATCTCAGAAAATTCTGCATCTTCATTTCTTGTTCAGTTCAACAGAAGCTGATGGAGTTGATATATACTCAAAATTTTGGAAATGCTTTTCTTTACATGCCACAACCAAACTCTTAGTATTTGACATCCTTGTTTTTGTCCCCTTTAAGGGCTCAAGATCACAGATACTCCAATTTTTGCACTCGGGGCATGTAGGTACCTTATTCTGATAGTGCAAAATTGGAAGCCAGGATGCATCTAATTTGAAAATATAGCTTTTCAAGTCAGTGTTTAATATATTAAAAGTTCATCAGCTCTGTGATCTTTTCTGCACTGGTGGCACAACAATTATTTTTTGAGAAACAGCATGAGATGTCATAAACACAGGGTTATGACTTCCCTCAGCTGAAGGGAAAGCTGATTTGTGAAGGAGAAAGCTATTCAAACACTAGCATCTTTAATAATAGCAAGAGGAATAAAAAATGCTGCTATCTAAGGAAATTGTTTTTATATGAATGTGTTTAGGTTGTGGGGTTTTTTTAATGAACTCAATGTGGAAAGCATCTTCATAGGAAATTGAAGGAATTTCTTTGGTTTCTTTTTTTTTGTTGGCTTTTTTTTTTTAAATTTTAATTTTTAAGGAGTTCTTTTTGTGTTTCTCCTCTTCAAGGAATTTGAAGACATAAAGGGAAGGTATATAGCCCACATTAGTCATCGTGTGTTTGGAATAATGTACTATTGACATAATTCACTAATTCTGAACAAGATAATATGCTTTGAGTCTAAAAAATAAAGCCCAGTCCCAGGCTTCCTAGTCAGAGCAGTGAGTTATGGTTTGGAGTTTCCTTTGAACAAGGACTAAAGCAGGTGAACTATTCATGGTAAAGACTTTATTTGGTTCATTTTATTCAGTTTTTTATATGTGAAATTTTTTCACAGGATGAGATTTTTGCCTATTAATTGGCATGTTCAAGTTTGTGTGAAAAAAAGAAGAATTCATTTTACATCAAGAAGTTTTAGCCTGTTATTCCAAAACTGTTTCCTTCAACTACTAATATTTATTTTTGTTAGCAAGCACGTGAATGCACCGAAAGTCATTAGGCAGAGTATGCCCTGTAAGCAGAAGAGTAGAAGGGAATTTTAGCTGCTCCATTGACTGATAAGGTGGATACTCTCACGCCTGCCTGGACACCTCAGGGATTGCATCAGGGTTGTGCTTACACTGATGCACAGTCGACTCTGCCAGTGCTAAAGGAGGGGAGAGGAACCACACAGCTGAATAACTACAGTTTTCATTGGGAATAAGCATTTCAACTTTATTGTTTTCATCTCTTTTTTTTTCTACCTCTCTTTTCACTCAGTTCCCAGAAAATTGGCTGATTTCTTGGACACATTTTTGGAAAGGTAGGATTTGAGGAGAGTTTTACTCAAAGGTTTAGTGGAGAGGAGAGTTTAGCTGGCAGACAAAGGCTAACATGGCTGAAGTAAAAGGAATGCTTACATTTATGTTGATAGAGAAGCAAAAGGGGCTGGCATACAGATGGAGCTGAGAAGGTAGTGCATTTGCTTTTGAAGACAACAGTGTTCATAAGGAAGGAAAACCTAGAGCTGAAAGCTGAATGTGCTGTACATGACAATATATTCTAAATAATAATATAAATTTATAATCTTTATTACAAATGAAAATATAAATATAGCATAAAACATTCTTTGATATATATTTTTAATATAAACATATTTTTATATTTCTCATAAAATTCCAGAACAGAGCTTATTTATATTCAGTGGTCAAAATGGAAAGCTTCAAGTCCCCCCACCTCACTGAAAACTATTCATCAATGTCCAAAAAGTGTCAGTATCTGTGATTATGGTTTTGAGAAGTGCTGGGAAGGCATCATATATCAGCCCATTTTGATCAATGGTTTTATTGCCTTCAGTTATAAACTACAACAGTTCTTTTTCCAGCTGCAGGAAGAAACTTACCATGAAGCAGCTGCTATTATAAGATTTTCATCTGAATTTTTGCTGCTCCCATTTTAGCACACAGCCTTTGGATAACATTTGGATGATCAATCTTTTGGCTGCTTATCTAAACCAAACCCAATGTGTTGAGATTTGCCCTTCACCATTGATGTAAATTTTTTTTATTAGTCACATCAGTTAGAGTACTTTTAATTATCATCATTATTCAGTAATAACCTCATGTCTGACAAGAGAAAGATACCAATGGATATTGAACCTCTTATCCAAGAATAGGAAGGTTATTGAGTGAGATCTATTTTAGGAAGAGGAAAGGAGCAGATGAAAGGCAATATTCAAAGCCCTTCCTAATAGATTTATAGCTTAGCAATAGATTAATAGCTATAAAGATAAACACATGTGGATCCTGAATTCTGATACTACTTTCCTGGTTTTGGATGCCATTTAAATGTGCATATTTATCAAAATTTTACAAAGACAGGCTTTTTTAAAGTCACACCTCCAATACTTCGGATGTTTCACTTGATGCACTTGATTAAAAAAAACATTTACTGAGGACAAGCTTTCTCCATGGGAGTACAATGACAGAATCGACAGAACCAATTTCACTCTAATTTGAGAATGCAGTGGTAATACCTCTCTGCTGATCCCGATCTGTCTCACCTTGTACCCTACTGTGTTAGGGATGGGGAAAGTATGTGTTTGAGCACATGTCTAATGGGCTTCAATGGTGTAGGACTGAAACCTATTCTGGTAATGGAGCTTTATAGAAGGCTCTATGGTCTTTGAACCTGGCACTTTTCCAAAGCAGAGGGGCACTGTCGTGGCTTGCTTGTCATTTCTGCGCACTAAATAAAAATGAAATCAGACTCCAAAGTAGCTCCTTCCCAGATCACCTTTGAAAATCACAGAAGCCTACTAGCAGGGAGCAGCAGTGGAGGAAATTGGACGCCAAAGGGTTTATTCCAAATATACTTCAGAGCTCCCACGAGAAGTAGAAGAGAGCAGCTGAACTAGCACAGGGCATAACAGAACAGTCAGTAGGAAGGAGAGTGTTCAAATCATTAATGCTAGAGGTGACCAAATCAGTGTACATAGGTTTGTATGTGATGAATTTCCCTTCTGAGCTGTTAGGAAATGAGTTGTCAGAGGTTGATATTTCTTGCTGCCCACAATACACAAATTTGTGCAGATGAAAAGGAATGAAGTCCAGTCTAAGTATGTGCATTGAAAAGGGTATAAATTTTTTCCATTCTTTTTTCTACTTCAGAGAGGTTTTGAACAGCTAAAAAGGCAGACTGTTCACAACATGGCACACTGCAACAGTGCTTTTCACTGTGCTAAGCACTGAAGTTCCAGTCCTGCCAGCACTAAATCCAGTGGAATGAACTGATCTCGCAGCATACAAACATTCACCATCCCACCGTGCAAAACAGGAGGATCTCAGCACCTCATCTGAATCCATGCCTCCCTCTCCCACTTATTACAGATGCCTCCCTGGACTACAGGAATTTTTCTTTGTTGATACTTTTCTAATGGCAAAGCTGGACTAAGCCAAATGCTTTACAGTGCTTTTAGATAGCAAAGCCACACAAACCTTAAAGTATGGGTCCAGGAAGCAGAATGCTATCAACAGCCCTGTACCTTTGCCTAATCAGAACTAAATGTTAAATCCTCCATTGCTCCAGATCATAGGGATCACGGATAATGAGTCATCTCCAGACTTCCCCAACCACTCAGAAAATAAGCTTTTCTTCATGCTGCTTTTTTTCTCTTTTTCATATAAACTGTCAAATTTGTGTGGATAGTTACTGCATTCAGGCAACCTATTAATTGAAAATGACAACTTCAGGGAAACAAACAAGTACATTTCAGTCCAAATGGGAAAAATATTGGTTTTAGTTTTGAAAAGCTAACAATTTAAGGTAACTGAAGCGATGATTTAAAAAAAATCGCCACCATTTCTTTAATGTTAAAATCTTGAATAGTTGAGGTACACATTTTATTTGGGTCAAAATGAAAAAGAATTTATTTTTGGCGTTTTTCCCTTCTCTAAATCAAGGAAAAAAATACTCAGAAAACTCCAGTACTGCTGAAATACCAGAGCCTGGTGTTAAAAGAGCTCATAGAGTGAATGTCCCCTCATATGACAAAAGATGGAATTTTTTACCTGCTAGCATTAAGCTGACCCTTTATTACAGATGGAGCTTAATGTTATAATACCATGTCAATGTTCTTCCTTTTGTCCTATCTGCATTAATTGAGGAGCTCTTTTGAAGAAAGGAGTGTGGTGCCAATTACCACAAAAAATGTGTGAAATTCTGATTCATACCTATGATTCAGGGGACCATACTTATGTTCGGTTTCTTTGAGAGCAAAAATCAAGCGGAGATTGACGTTTTATTCCCCCTCTCTTTTAGATGGAAGTAAATTAGTACATTATCCACTTCTCAACTGACTCATAGAAATCTTATTTCAGATCATAATGTTGTGCTCTTTGTGACAGAGACAGGGTTATTTTCTACAGGGCTCTGTGAAAAAAAATTCATGAGCAAACCCTTAACTCCACTAGGCTTGCCTGCTGTTGCATTTTGTTAGCATTTTGCAGTACTGACCTTTCTAAACAGAGTCACTAATTTGCATGAAAATTAGGGCTCTGGACATGATCCCCATTCCAGAAGTAATGCATGAAATACTGCTGCACCACTGACTTGTGAGCCTACAAGCCATTTTCTAAGGCACTGCAGAAAACACCATTTCAGAAAGACACTAGAAGTGGAGAACGGAGTAGTAAATAATGTTAGAAGACTGGCAGAGGAAGAGAACATTAATTTTCTAGACGCCTTTTTTTTTTTTTTGGTGAGTTATTTTATTAATCTTACCTTATTTAAAAGCAACCATTAGCTTTTCCCATCACTTCTTGATTTTAGTGACCACAGATACCTGGTGTTTAACAGCAGCCTCAAATGCAGTGAAGGAACACAGTCGCCTTTGCCTTTCCCCAATCCATTTGTTTCAAATGCAGCAGTTAGAAACAGACAAATCATTGAAGAAACACACAAGCACAAAGGAAATGCAGGGCAGGAATTAAGGTCAATGATTATCTGCTGCTTCTACAGTCATTTTTACCTTTTCAAAATGAGCCCAAAGTGGTGCTAAATCACTATCATGGCCAAGCAGTATCCATTCATATCCACTTCGCACTCACACAAGTCACTCCACAAGGCGGAAGGTACTCAAGGATCAGGGCCCTAATCTCTTTATCCTAGTCAATTCATGACATGCCTTGGACAAATTGCCAAGCTGCTGCCCACTCCTGCTGAGCCCGCAGAGGGCTAAGCCATGCTGTGAATGGAACCTATGGCCCTTCTGACAGCACTTAGGCTGTAATCAAATGTCAGCATGACAGAAGGATATCTCTTAGATCCATTATATGTAGACTTCAGCTCAACCCTTCATGTTTGTTGCTCTGTCTTTTATAAACTAGGAAGGATTTTCAGTTCAATAAGCAGGACGCACGTCCCTGCGCATTGTGGTCTGAAACATGTTACATCTTTGCATTCACAGAGATGCTCTGCAAGAGTGGCAGAGCAAGTTACTAGGCCTCAGCTTTCTGCAAACACTGTATTACTCAAAGGGACAGACACTGACAGCCCTTCTGGGTTCTGAGGAGTCCCCAGTTTACCAGGCAAAGACAGCCTTTTTGTGATCACTTGGTGGCCACAAAACTGCATACAAGATAAGGTCTCAAAATTGAAAAAGCCAATTGAAAAGCCTTACTTCACAAGCATAGAATCATAGAATCATAGAATGGTTTGGTTAGAAGGGACCTTAAGGATCATCTAGTTCCAACCCCGCTGCCATGGGAGGTTATACCTTTTCATAGTTTTGAGGCTTTGCCTAGTCAGAATTAAATGTTAAATTCTCAATTGTCAGAAAGGCCATACCTTTCCTGGCTGTTGGGAGAAGAGATGTTCAGCTTTCTACATGGTTAAACTGATCTGATAGCTGGCTAATATTGAAGGTTCCCAAAAGCTTGTAGGGGCTTTTAAAGACGACGAGCCACGAGGAAGGATGAAGGTCTCTTCCACACTGACTCACCTCCTGACAGCTGGACATTAAAATTACCTATGTTCTCCCTTCACAGAGGCTCTAGTTGGGGCTAATGGGCAGTTTTAGTGGTGTTTCCTTTGGACAGCATCTGAAGCAGAGTGGAA
The DNA here is from genome assembly GCA_013397865.1 of Struthidea cinerea. Taxonomy (NCBI): domain Eukaryota; kingdom Metazoa; phylum Chordata; class Aves; order Passeriformes; family Corcoracidae; genus Struthidea; species Struthidea cinerea. Next base: position 408,904 of record VZTI01005253.1, on the reverse strand, counting down.
AAGAAGTCATAGATTTCTCCTCAGACCAGTCAAATATAATGAATGTGCCCAGGATATTTGAAGGTACTATACTTCCAAGGCAGCTTGGTGTCCAGTCCAGATTTCCTCCAGTTTCCTCCATGGGATGGTGCAGTTTTGTGCTGCCTTTTGCTGTGGGCTGTGGCCAAAACCACAATGTAGCAGGTAGAGTTTTCTTTCTCCTTCTACACAAGCCTGCACCAGCAATACAAGTTCTCCTAACTGCTCCTGAGGGTTTCAAAAGATGAAAGAAATTATGTTCTACCCAAACATAACAATAGTAATGATAACACACGAGCAGATAAGGCTGTCAATTTAGTACAATTAACTATCGACTCTGCGATACTTTCATTTGGTGATCTATTTTTACAAGGCGATCCAAAGAGAAAAGGAAAATATTTATAATAAAACAAGGGGATCAGAAAGGAACAAAAAACATAGGGAAGAAATAAAGCAATGGCAGACTTAAGGGGACAAAATCAAATAAAACATGCAGAGGGACTGTCACGATCCGCTAACACAAGCGGGAATCGTGATGGTTCGTTAACCGATCTCAGAGTGCAAAAGAAACACAAACGGGGATTATAGTTTAAATCAAAACAGTGCACTTTTAATTGAGTGCCAACAACACAATTATGCGATAGAAGAGAGAGAGAGATACAAAGAAACAAAGTATAGAGAGAGGAAGAGAGAGGGTTAATAGCTCCCCATGGCGAGGTGGAATCCTCGTGGTCCTGCCAATAGATCCGTCTTCTTTCCGTGGGGAGATCTCGTATGGGTCTTCTCAGAAAGTCCCTTTATAGTCTTAATCGAAGCAGAGGGCATCTAGCCAGGAGGTGAGGAAATCTACAACCATTGTGTCACGAGGCCCATTGTTTGCAGGGCAGGTGCACAGAACATTCTTTCTTGCTCCAGTGCCGTCCTTTCCGCCTGGGCAGCAAGGAACAGCATCAGAGCATCTTGTTCAGCGTGCGTACCTGCGGGCACTTGACAGACATCCCACCTTGTTCTGGCTAGGACTCCTGTACCCTCTTTCTCCATTTGGGGTTTTTTAGCGTCTTTCAGTCTCTGTACTCGTCGATGATTGTGAGGCAGATGAGGGATCTTCGGACCGTCTCTTACAGGGACAGTCCACATTGATGCCATGTGTCAGATAAAGCTAACCACGGTCACACTTGCGTGATGCTCTCTGACTACTGGTTGAAGTTAGAACAAATGAGGCAGTGATAAACCCTTTTAGAAAAATATGTAAGGGTCTCAGAAAATTATTTGGAGTGAGGAGCTCAGAGGGAATTTCTCTTTCTGCCAGTACTTGTGTCTAAATTACTAAGAGCCATTTGAAGTACTAACCCTAACCAGGGCCTCAAAGTAGAGATATTTCAAAGGACTTTGAGCAAAACTGAGTGCTCGGTGGCACAAGAGTTAGATGTGTCATGCTGAGTTTGCCCAGGGGTGACTGTTCAAACCTGGAACTGAACAATTAGAAGGTGCTGCAAGAAGTCAAGGAATAATCCCAAGAGGCTCAGGAAGATCACAAGAAACTTTTCCAGAGCTTCTGTGGCCAGAGGCCATAACACAGAATGAGAATGATTCTTGCTCATTGGTGACTGACAGAACTGATGCAGATTTTGACCACATCAAATACGAATAATGAAATGTATTGCTAGTGCTTCCAGGCTCAGGCCAGTTCCTCTCCTTGTCCTCTGAATATGACCTTATGGAAAAGGTGAATGTGCAGGGCAGGGGAGGAGACAAAACTCCCATACAAGCTATTTGTCTATCCTAGCTCTCTGGATGACTCTAATGAAGATTGTTCTAACACTCCAGGGGAAAGAGCAAGTGGATGAAGCCACACTTACCCAGCAAAACGGGAACAGAGACATTAATCTGTTTTTTTGTGTGGTGATCACAAGTGACAGATCTGACCTTTCATGAACTGCAGTTATGGGCAGGTCTGCAGAGCCTAAAATTGGATTGGACAGCATGTCTGCTCAAGCTAATAATGCTGCTGGTACTTGTCAGTGGCCATGTCACTCCTGCTCTTGTAAACTGTGTGCATAAACTTTGGTCTGGGGAAACTTAGTGACCCTCAGAGAGACAAATTCATGAAGCCTTACCAATATAAGATGACTGCTGGTGAATTTTGATCTGTTGAGATCTTTTGAGGCAATCCTGTCTGGGTGAGAATGCTGTGATGTGAAGTCGTTGATAGAGTTAGGTAGCTGAGGAGTAACTTTACTGAAGAGGGACTTGAGTCTTTGTAAAAGAATCAGTACCTGGAAGAAGTGCTTAAAACAGAGGGCTGTTTCTATATTTGATAATTCAAGTTTTACCTGATACAGGAAGAAGTGGGAACTGATGCAATATCAAAAGGTGGAAGTACAGACATCCCACATTGTACATGAAACTGAAGTTATTTCTACCAAAAGGGTAAAAAACCCAGCAAACATTCAAGGAAAGGTGTTGGGGGGAGAAAGAAAGACAAGGAAGTTATTATGAGAAAATACCTGGATGGAAATAATTTATAGAACTTTGAAATTATTTTCTGATTGGCAGTAAGTTTCCCCTTTTGATTTAGTCCCATTTTTCATTACAAGGCAGTACCTTTCCCTACAATGCTCCAATACCCAATGTATTGTCCAAAATATAAATCTTAATGTAGGCTTTTTTCCCAGTGTTGCAGTCTTTGAAACTACCTTCAGCGTCATGTGGGTTATATGTGATGGGTTCCAAACTACCAGACTGGATTTGAAGAAGCTCTTAGGGATTTGGTAACTCACAGCTAAAATGGCAGAGGACTTAACGGTGGAACTTGTATGCATTCATCTACTGACGGAACACAATCAGGAGTCAGCAACTGCTTCTAAGAAACCTGTTCAGGCATTAGAGAAAACAATGAAGGGCAAGTTGTTCAGAGGCTAGATTCCTATACATACTTTTGAGAACTACCTAGAACAGTAAACCTAATCACTGATCCCCACTTCCAGATGCATTTTTGCAGCTGTCTCCAATTATTCTATGACAGATGTAACTGTCATAAGTTTTTTGCATATTTATGGATTAAGTCTTTCATCCATCAGCAGGATAACTGTCTCTATACAGTATCTCTTAATGTAAGAAAAAAAAAAAGGAATTATTGAATATTGGACCTGGAACATAGCAGGTGTAGTTGTCTCCATACCATTGCCAAGTCTGTGTTATAGAATAGAATCCTAGAATCATTTAGGTTGGAAAGTGACCCAGCACTGCCAAGTCTACCACTAAGCCATGTCACTAAGTGACACATCTATATGTCTCATAACTCCCTCCAGGGATGGTGACTCAATGACTTCTTGGGCAGCCTGTTCCAATTCTTGAAAACCCTTCTTCTGAAGATTCAATCTAAACCTCTCATGGATCAGCTGTAGGCCATTTCCTCTTGTCCTGTCATTTGTTACTAGCAAGGAGTGTGCCCATCCAATCCATGATCAGTTTCTCTAGGAGGATGCTGTGGGAAATGGTGTCAGAGTCTACTGAAGTCTAGGTAAGCAACATGCGCAGACTTTCCCTTATCTGCTAAGTGGGTCTTACTGTCATACAAAGAGGCTGGTCAAGCAGGACCTGCCTTCCATGAGCCCATTCTGGCTGGACCTGATCCCCTTGTTGTCCTGTATGTGCCATGCAATGGCACTCAAGATGATCTCCAGTGGCACTGAGGTCAGACTGAGAGGCCTCAGTAGTAGTTCCCCAGATCCTCTTTCCAGTCTTTCTTGTAGTCATCACAATGGCTAGCCTCAAGCTAGCTTGGGCCTCTCTGGTTATCTAGGACTGCTGTAAATGATGGAAAGTGGCTTGGTCAGCACTTCTTCCAGCTCTCTATGATTCAATGATGCAGGACTACCCCCCCGCTTGCCCTTCTTTGCCTCTCCCTTCTCAGGTGTCTGTGGCCATCCATTGCAGCACTCAGTTGTGCAAGTCATCCCACCACGTTTCTGTGAAGGTAACTAAGTCATAGTTTAATTGCTGCACAGTGACTTTTAGCTCCTCTTGTTTGTCACTTCATGCATTGGTGTAGATTACATGATGATTTATACATTTTGTGACCGTGAGAAAAGAAAAAACAAACTCAAGATATTTATATACCCCAGTTAAAAATGTTGCTTGCTTAACTTTCTCAACATTCCTGCTAGTGTTGTGAGTAGCTCTTCCCCAGGTTGGCATCACTACAGTAGCAGAATCATTATGAAGTGCAGTTTTGCCAATGTAAATTTGTTTTTGCTGGCTTTGCTTATCATGTTTGAAAGCCATTTTTTTGTAAAAAACAAACAAGCAAGCAAAAAATAGCTGTCGGTGGATGCCATATTTTTGCTAGAGCTAGATGAATGTAGATGAGCTTTTGAAAGAAATCTTGCAAAAAAAGAATATGAATGTGTTTTCACTCTGGAACAAAAAGCAGTACTCCCATCCATTCTAAATCTGCAAAAGTATAATGCTTCAGGAGAAGAGGTCATGCATTCAATAAAATTCTTTTCCTTGTGTGACTGAGAAAATTTAGGCCTAAAAAAGTTTCCAGTAATAAAGTATTTTGAAATTATATGGGATTTTAAAAAAAATGTAATTTATGTCATGTGGTTTAATGTAATAATAAAGCAATAATAATAAATACATTTTAAAAAAGTAATTTAAAATATCTGTTTTCACTAAGCAGTCAGTCCTAATAAACACTCCCCTGAAAGACAAGTATCTTCATTCCCTTGCTCCTTCCTGACTGCTGCTTCTGTGTTGATTCATCTACACCATGCTGATTTTCTCTGTGTCCATATACATTTATTTGGAAAGATTCTCATTTTTTATCCTCCCTCCTAACCATCCCACCCAAAAGTAAATTTGTGTCATTTAAAAAGAGACCTATGTCCCATACAGCTCAAAACAAACATGGCAAGGAGTTGAGCTACTTGCAAGAGGTAGAAATGTTCTAATTTCTCTGGCTGTCCTCTGCATCTCCATTAAATGATTAAAGACTGTGTTTTAGTCCTAAATTTTTTGAAATAATATCTTGTTTATGTTTCTCCATTAGAGATAAAAGTTCCACCTATTTGTCATTAGAAATTGTCAGCCAGCCAATTTGTGATGGCTGCAGAGGGCTTAGATCAGAAAAATTAAACTGCTTTTATTTGTGTGTTTTTTGTAAATTTCTACGGGAAGAGAAGTAGCATATTGCATTAAGTACGAGTTTTATCTTTGTAACTTTTTTTTTCTCATTATCAATTCGGTGGTTAATTTTGCAGGCAGAGGTGTTGATTCTCTGAATTGCAATTCATCTTCCTTGAGTTTATCTGCCACAAGCAAAATAAATGCCCCAGGTATTGTTAGGTTTTTTTTGACACAGTCTTAGTATACACTTTATGGACTGATGTGCTAATTTTCATTAGTTCGGATGAAAGAAGATAGTTTGGCATGTGGCCTCTGCAGTTCAAAGCCAAGTTATTTTAAGTTTAAGAGAAGATAGAAATTGGGCCTCATTTTTATGTAAGTCCAGTCATTTAGTAGCGTTATGGTACTAAATGGGGTGAATGCAGAATATATACCCCTGAGATATTTGGGAAGGAAAGTCTGCATTTTGGATAATTGGTCTACTACCGCAAAAACCCACATTTGAATCAGCAATGGGTAAGAAATACTATACTTCCTTATGAGTATTTTTGAAATGAGCCAAAATTGCAGTCAACAAATTATGATGAAAAGTAATTTTTTAAGAATTGTCCACAAAACAAAAATTCTGAGTTGTGAAGTAATGTGTGATAGCCTGAATCAATGATATAATTTAGTTTTAATAATTTCAACCTGTTTCAATTTGATTTCCTAGAAATATTTTACTATTTCTACCCTAAGTTATATTTTGAACTGAAAAATATTTTGCCCTGAAAATTGGAACAAGTTTATGGAGAGGAAAAAAACATGCCATATTTTAATACATATTTTCCATTAGAAATGTTGCTTGATAGGAATGAGTACTATTCTGTAGTTTTTCAGATAAAAAAAAACCAAACCAACAAACAACAACTCCCAATTCCTCTGTTCCTTATACTATGAGGGAGCCAAAGGTAGTCACTAGGAACAAGGGTCTGCCTTCCTAATTTTTAAATGTTGCAACAGATACTTTTGAGTTAAGATCAGCTCTGAGGAAGTCTTGCTTTTCCTTCTCAGATGATCCTTTCTGTGCCATCTGTAACTGAAGTGAAAAAAATGCGGCAAGTGGAGATAGAGTTCCTTCACTGCTTGGGCACATTACCCTTTCTGCATCATCTAAAAGTTGTCATTCTGTGCTGTCTGACAGCACCATCTGGTTCAGAATATAATATCTCAGATCTGGCCATTTCTAGAGCTGGATGTGCTGCCACCATATATAACGTGAGTCGCTTTTGCCTTTGTGCTACATCTTCTGAAATTATAATGCTGATGCGGCATCTTCAGATGATCCAAAACCCCAGACTGTTTAAACAGAAGCAATGAATAATTCACATCAGAAACAGAGAAAAGCAAACAAACAGAAGTCAGTGGGCATGTCCTGGTTAGCTGGGAAAGAAGGGGATACACAGTATACTCTGCTGTCCTTTTCAGAGAGTGCAGAATAACCTTTGCCATCTGAGGAGAGCTCTCTGGAGCTCTGCTAGCAGTGGCAGATCATTTAGAGGATCACTGGTTCCATACCACCCTGCCCTAATGTGTCAACCAGGAATGAGCTACAGCACACAAAGCTCTCTCTCTACAGGTATAGTCTTCTGGGAATCATTACCACTAGATATAAAGCCAGTAGTTTTGTGTAGAATTGCACAGTGTGTTTTGGACTGGGGCAATCTTATCTAGTTTCTTAATTAGGAAAAAAAATTAATACTCATAATAGTGATTCTTCCATTAGCAGGTGGGGAAAACTTTACTCTGGAAGATGAATGGAAAAATTCAGTGGAACACTCAAACTGCCTTGCACCGCTTTCTGACAAAAAGCAACCATAAATCTGATTTTATGTGGCGGTAGCAATAAGCTTCTGACTGCTTTGTCTCATTAGAGTTGTGGGAAGAAATTGGAATATGTCTCTAGCCTGGCAAAGTAGGCCCTCTACCTGTAAATTATTAAACCTTATGTGTGTCAGGTGTGCTCAGAAAGGAACGAGCCAGGGAACAGAGAGAAATAGAGGTTGCATTGTTAGGTGCAGAAGCCAGAAAAGAGATCAGAGGAAGGCAATCATATTTTGTTTTGCTTTAGCTTTATCTGCTTATTAGGAAGCACGGAATAACAAAACTACCTTTTAGAGGTCATGGTAACACAGGGGAAAAAAATGCATTGAGTGCACAGGCAGCTGAGTGAAACATAGAATGTGTGCTGACTAATATGGGCATTGGTTTTTGAGAAATACTTATACACAGGGAGTCATGCTCAGTCCTAGGACATCAGTTTTTCATTTTATTGGAAATAGAAAAAGATGCACACCAGAACTAGCAAATATGATGACCTGGATCACATGATCCAAATTTATGTGCATAAATACTGGTTCTGCTGGTACAGCAGATACACAGCATCAATAAATTACCCACAGCATTGCTGTATCCTAATGGCTCCCCTTAAAATGGCTGTCTGGGCAAGTATCATGCGCTATCATGAGTTCCAGGATCTCTAACCCACACCTGATTTTTTGGGGGTGTCTAATTGACCTTGGCACCTCCATGCATCATGGAACACTGTGAACAGTTTTCCCTTGGGTTTTATTTGAAATTATTTTAGGCAACCAAAACCTGACTCCAGGTTACACGTTTCACTGCATTTTTTTCAGGTTGATGGAGCACATGCTTTAGTACACAGTGAGTGACGAGAAAAATAATAATCAAACAGGTAAGCAAAAATAGAAGCAGTTAAATGTAAAAGATCTGAATAACTGCAGTGTCTGAGAAAAATGAAACAAATGTTAGCATCAGATATAAAATTGGATTGTAAGCACTGGACAGTGAAGGGCCTGGATTGTGACTGTGTCATATTAGAAGTCTGAAAAGTATGTACCCTTACATTGTTATCTTAAAGGTACTCCAGAGCAAGGACAGTCATCTACAAAGATATTAGTCTCTGTAGCATAATATCACAGATATAGCCACTAAGTGCCATTGGGAGTGATACTGTTACTCCTAGGAAAGGTGTCATTACTACCCATAGATAAAAGAGTAAAAAAATCTCAATTTATCTTCTTCATTGGTTCTATTCAGCAATCAGCTTCTTTTCTACTTCAAAATCTGGATTAAATGAGGCACAGCGGGGGGACAGAATATAGGGACTGGCTGTTGTGAAGCTTTTGAGAAAAGGTGTGGAAGAGGCAGCTTGGGACTCACACTGCTCCAGAGAACGCTGTTAGATGGCCTCGTTTCTGGCAGAAAATGGAGAGCATTTGTATTACATGTACATCACCACAATGTGTCAGCTCAAGTTTGAAGCTCTATGGTCTGACCAAGAATTTGTTTGCTACAGTTTCACATGCTTGTTGTTCACTGAAACAATAAAAAAACAACGAACTCCTGCCATTATAAAATTTTAATTGACACAACAAATGCAGAAATATTACTTTAATATACCAGCATGCAATGATTTGCAATGATATGTGAGCACAGAAAGGATGACTGACCAGTGGCAGAGTGAACGCTAGCAGTGTGATTCATTCCAGACATTAAATCCTTATAGCTCTCCTGTATCGTCAAATCAAAGCCCCATGCTTTCCACATTGCTCACTAGACACAGAGAATAACATGATCATTTTGGAAGTTCAGTCTTGCCTGCAGGCAAGAACTTGTCCCGTCATAGCAGAAGCAAAAGCAGCACAGCAGGACCTTCTCTATCAGGAACAGCAACAGGAACTGTCCTCGTGAAACAGCAGCTCTCTTACGTGTGAGCTTATATGTGGCTATTTCATTTCTATGAATGCCATTCTCAACTGTGTGCATACCAACCTAGATACATAATAAGCGTAATCCTTCCTGGCAAATAATGAGACGTATAGTTCCAGAGAACATATTACCAATTTGGAAATGTTTCATGTAGTCACTATGAATAACAGGGAAGAAGAAAATGAAACCACACTGATTTTTTCCAAACTAACCTTCTGATTACTTAACTAACACTTCTAACAAGCATAACATGTAAAGGAGTTCCTTGTGGGCTAGCTGCTAGCTAGCAGACACTGCTGCTTCAGCAAGGATCTGGGACTCTTCATCTGTACTACCCTTCCCTGTGCTACCCACCCCTCCCCAGCTATTACTTGCAAAGATAAATATTCCAGTCCAAATAAAAATACTATAATGGGTCAGAATGTGAAAGAACATAAAATCTTATAAAATATATCAACACAGTGATTACATTTGTTAAAACATTTATTTCCTTAATGACTGAACTCTATCTGTCAGCAACAACACCCCCAACCCCCCCCATTTGTCAATAAACTACATTTACACTGGTGGCATCTGGCTACCAGTGAGTGGATGCTTTATAAATATAGAGATAGATAAATTAGCTAGATGAAATAGATAGATGTGGGATGTTTGGGCTGATGAGCCATGAACCCTTACTTAAGGGATTTGTCCTATAAATTCTTCTATAGCAGATTACTTTGTAATAATGGTTTACAGTTATCCGTGCTCTAAATCAAAGAACTATTGTCTTGCATGAAGGATGAGGCATGAATCATGTTGTGTTATAAAGAAACACATAATACCCAGTTGCTCATATTTTAATTTGCTACATGAGGAAAAAGCCCTTCTCTCTCTGACTCTGCAACGAATTGTAAAATGGCAGAAAGAAACATAAAGATCTTTAGTCTTTGGCATTAAATAGGCTTTAAGGTCTTCTTGATGAACCATTAGTACCTGCAGGTTACATGCTGCCTCGGTGGGATTCTGGTGCACTCATTTGCTATTATTACACTCAAGTACAGTAACCCTTATGTCGCTTAAATGCAGCAGCCACTCAGCAGGCAGGGACATGAGCTGATCTGAGCCCAGTTGTATAGGAAAAAGAGAAGAGGAGTCAGCCCAGAAATCACAGTTTTATGTACAGCAAAAGCCCATATGCTGCTTGAAGCAACTACTTTTGTGAATTTAAAACTGATAGAATTCTAAACATAAAGAGTAGGGAAAAACCCCAGTTATGGAGCAGTAAAGACATAGCCCAGGCATGAGATCTTTGCATGGAGTGATATGAACTTGTGGCACTTAAGGACATTGCTTAGAGGTGGACTTGACAATGCTGGGTTAATGCTTGGACCCAATGGTCTTAGAGCTCCTTTCTAGTCTGAGTGGTGCTGTGATTCTCTGATTCTCTGAATACTTGCTTAATGTTGTGGAATATTTGATGTTCATTCCTCCTTCATTCTTCCTGTGGCAAGCATAGATTTTGGAGGTTTTGGGTTTCTGCATTTCATATTTCAGGGTAGGGTGTTGTGAACCTTTGGTGATTCAGTCTGCTGCTGTGCATTGTTATGAGGGTGAGGACAGGCTTCCCTGTGAGGACAGGGGCAGCCCATGTCACCCTCAGGTTATGTCTCCCAGCATTGTGCTGCTGTGCTCAGTCTGTAGAGGTTGTCCAATTGCCTCATTGTGCTGTACCCACCCCTCCTTTGCTGTCATGTAGGCAAGTTTTGCCCTCAACTTGTGCTCATAACCTAACCAACTCAGATGTTTTGATGCTAATTGTATTTTGTACTTACCCAGAGAGAAGCAATGCTCAAGGAAGTGTCTCATTTGTGGAATTCAATGTTTCCCTCGACACAGTGCTTTTGCAGACCTCAGGTAAGGATTTCCTCTTAAATAATTCTCTGTAATATAGGCATAACTAGCTGGAACTGCTAGGACATTAAGTGTGAATAAGTGTACTTTAGTTTATTATATTGAGTCTACAAGGTTTGCCCCATAAAATTACTATATTTTTAAGTTAATATTTTCAATAAAATGGATCTCTCTCCTTGAAGTAGACTTTATTAATTCTTTCCTCCATTATTCTCAGATTAAAAGTATGCTGACTGTTTCAGAAATGATTAATTGCTTACATCAAATTGTTAAGTATTTTTCCTTCTCTCCTTATCATATAGCTAACCTGCATATATGGGGTCCAAATTTTTAGAATAAGCTTTTAATTTGTGAATTTGTCTTATTTGCATTGGTATATTTTGGACATGCAATTCTTTATTCAGTAAAGCCTGTTAAAGAACATTGCAAACAGTCTCTAATTAAGCACCATAATAGTCTTACGCCCACAAAATTAGCAATATGCAATTAATAGGATGAGCTGTCACTCATTATTGAAAGCTTAATATGTAGCAAAGCAGCCAAATAAAAGGATATGATGGTGTTAAATTGTTGAAACTATGCCGGTAATCTGGGTGATAGAGTTAGGCAGAAAACCTGCTCTTGGCAAGGATACTGGGGCTGACTTCACCATTTGCTGTGTAGACCCACATCTTGTCCAAAAGACAGTAAACTGACTTCTGTTCTCTTTTACCCTCATGCTAAAAAGTGCTTAAAGTGATATTATGTCAATGTTGTAATGGTACTGATAAAATTAGTTTCCACACGCTTCAAGAACACCCACTTACTCTACTCTTTCATTTATGACCTTAGGTGTCCATAATAAATGGACTGGGAGTCATCTTCAAAAGTCGGTAAGATTAAATCTTCTAATTTAAAAATGCTGCTAAAATTTGAGATGGCTGACACAATTGCCATATTTTCAGGGGTGTAAATTTCACCCAATTCACTTAGACTGGTAGCATTTATTTTGCTTTTATTCCTCACCTTGCTTCCCTTTTAATATATGCATAATCAGTCTGTATGATCAAAACACTGTTGCTCTGGAAGATTAGTCATAGCATACAGTAGAGTAACGTACTAGATATACATAGGTTATACATATACATAGGTTAGAAACGTGTTCCTCCTTGAGGAAAACGTTTTCATCAGTACTTTGCATTTCTCTTATATTTTTCATTGACTTTAAAAGCATGAAGAATGTGTCGCACAATACATTATATATTTTCCCTGTTCAGTTACCAAGATCTTGATATCTAACTTACTGGTATTTTTTTAAAATTTATTTTTAATGTGGCATTAAAATTCACAAATTATATTTCAAAAGGAACATAAATTCCACTGAAAGGACAGATTTACAGAATTTTAAAGCAAATTTTAAAAGCTCAGCTGTCATCATACCATCCGTTGCAATGAGTATAAATAACTTCCTTTTAATATATGAAGAACTGGGAGGGGAAAAGAAAAAGATATATGCAAAGCAGGAAAACTCCAGGTGCTCCTAGAGTTATTTGGGACATTTTCCAGTTGACAATATGGAAATACTGTCATTTAGGCCAGAAAGCTTGTTGCTATGGGGACACAATAACAGAATCATTTGACAACTTGGCAGTTGTTAGAGCTGGCAGAGAGAGCTCTGGGAGAGGGGCTGTTGGATGATTTCAGGTGGGTGTGCACTGGGGATGGATGGGTGGCTAGGAGGAAAAAAGACTGACAAATTCTTTCAATCTTTCAACCTCTCCTTTATGTTGGGGTGGTTTTTTGTCTGTTTTGCTTCTTTTTAAATTTTTTTGTTTGTTTGTTTTTGTTTCTGCTTTTGCTTTTTACAATGTTGCTACTTAGAAGCTTAACATCTTTGAAACAAGGAGAGAAGACCCATATTCAGACATCAACTAGCTATGCATTCACCCTAGGATGAATATATATTCAACTGCAAAAAAATTATGCAAGAGCTGGCAAAGAGATAAGGCTGCATAAAAAGCCAATATGATTTTGGCTGTTCCCTCTGAGGTGTCATATCCTAAACCAAGAAGATTATAGTTCAGATGTGATGGTAGTTAGAATATTATAGTAGCTGCAGCTCAGTACATAGAAATCAGAGATTAACTAGGAAGAATTTAAAAACAGGTAGCAGTAATTATCAAAAACTGGAGGCTGGTTTATAAAGATGAAAGAACTAACAATGTTTAAGTTGGCTGAATGTCAGATAAGATGCATGTCACTAGTTCGCTAATATTTCAAGAGTCTGAACATCAAAGCAGTCAAGGAAATATTTAGTTGAATAATAGTATTCTTGGAAGAAACTGGGGTGGAATTGAGGAAAATAAAAACCATACTAGAATCCTACTGCTGAGTCTATTGCATTAAAGAATAATCACAGTTTCTGAGGAAGAATATTATACGCTTGTAAGGTCCCAATTGACACTGGACAATGCATGGAAAAATGTACATTAGGCAGAAGTTTTAGTACTCTGTTGCAGCTGAGAAATACATGAAACCTTCTGTTTCTTTTACTGGGAGGAAGTGAGAAAAATCTTGTGACTGTTTTAGGGTGCTTTTCTAGATGAAATTAAAGACAACAAGAATTTAAAAAATCATTCTGTGGCAGTGCATGAGGAATTGGTAATGTGTCATATTTGATGCACTTACATCCTAAAATCCTCAGGTCTCCAATGTTGCAGGAGAATCCAGGGAGAGGAACTGTGTCCTAACTCAGTCATAGATAAGGAACAGTGAATTTTCCTAAACTACATTGTGGTCTAAATATATTGAAGATCATGTAATTACATCATTTAGTGTGTTTGGGGAGGTTTTCTGTTTTGTAACAGTTTTTCAGGGGAATACTGTCTTCACTGTCTCCACTAGAAGAAAGAAAGAAAGTGATGAATGTTTTCTATGTTTTTATGGCACAATATAAATATCAAATGTGTTCATAGTTTTTAATCTTTTCCTAGAGGCAAACTGCCTCTGTTTCCCTTCTGTTCTCTTATGATCATGCCACCCAGACTGTTCCCTTTCCCTGTGCAAATCAAAATCAATTAAAAATATCCCCACAGGACTCAATTTTCAGAGAACCTACATATCCACACCTCTAATGGAAGTCAATGATAGCTGCAGGCAGGTGGCATCTCTGAAACTCAGGCTCTATAGAGCTAAGTAAAGAAAAACATATGGATTTTTTAGGTAATATACCATGGGAGAAATCTCTAAATAGGCCCTGAAATAATGAAGCTACATGTTTTATACTATAGTCCAACTCGCAATCACTAGGCCATCTCACCACAGGGGAAAAAGAGGATATTGAGAGTTATTGAACATTGCCAATTTTTGCTGTGGATCAGCTTGAAGTTATTTAGCACAGATGTTTCTGTAATTGTGACACACTGGGAAAATCCACATGCTCAATAGCCCTCAAACTTGCACTTCCATCTGTGCAGTATGATGGTCTACAGTTACTGCACACAGCTGCAATATAAAGCTCACTGAGTTCTGTCTGGCTTAAGATCTGCTGAAAGATTTTTCTTAGCACCATCTGCACTTTTTATCTACCTGTCTCCCTATGGTTCTGTGTTTAGATGCAGTACAATTATAAGACAGTAAAATATAAGCCTAGTGAAAATAAGAATGTGTAAAGAACTGTACAAAACTTAACAGTGTGGTTAGAAACCTCTCATGATGTGAAATGATGATAGGAATTTAACAGTAAACTGTGAAATCCATCAGTTTTTCTATTTATATTCTCAAGTCAGTTCTGAGGCGTATTAGTAACAACTGAAAGATAGGATTCTTATACTAGAAAAAGAGCAGGATTTGACCCACAGCAGTGAAAATGATGCCTCTGGAAACTGCTTCCTTATCCTAATACCTTCTTAGACTTTGATCACGTTCCAAAAAGTACAGGGAAAAAACTCCACCTCTTCTGATTTAACAAACATTTTGGAATCAAAACAGTGTGTACCAATCTAGAAAATTAGAGAGGAATACTTCCACTACCTTTGAAATTTAAATAGGCTTGGGTGTTAATTATTCATAACTTATTTGTTCAGTTCAGGCTCAGGATACAAAGAAAAAAAGAAGATAATCTTTCAAAATTTAGGCATATACAGCTCAGTGTGGAGAGAGAAAGAAGCTGTTGTTGGTATTAACCAGGCAGGGAGAAAAGCTTTGCTGTCACACTGCTTTTTCCCTATGTTGCTGCAGCTGTGTGTCCATTATGTGTCCCTGTTTAAGGTGAAAATGGGACTGTTACCGCAGGCCTTGACTTTATAGCCCCAGTAAGAGGGTGGACTTGTCATTTAACTTTTTCTCTGCAGTGAGCTGCTGCTTTTGTTCTGCAACCCTTTCTTGCAGTATCCAGATCAAGTCACTTCTATAGCTGGTTGTTGCACTGGGAAGTGTAGCAATTCCTACAAGAGGACACTGTAAAATGTTTCCCATCATGCAGCCGTGCTAAATAATGCAAGAAAAGTTCTGCGCTCTCACATTTAACAGGAACTCTTCAGACCTTGAGAGATTAAAGAAAACCATCTCACTTCTAAACCAGACTGTAATCTCATATGATTGTCTGGAATGCTCATTGAATTCAGTCCTGTAGAAACTTGGAATATTAATGACAGAGTTTTGACTTTTGCTAGGAATATCTTGGGATCTGGAACTGTCAGAACCTCTTTTTTGCATCTTCCTTTTTCTCTTCTCGACTTCTGCTCTGGGAGCTCAACTTCATCATGTTCCGAAAGAAAGAGCTAACTGTACATCAGTGTTGCAGAACCATGTTTCTGGGACATGTTTTATCCAGCCCTTCAATCAAATTATTTTTGTTTATTTAGATTTGTAGATGGTAGAGTCACAGAAAGATGCACAGTGTGTAGTCATCCAGCACTACTGCACATCTGTTACTGTATTTATGTAACATTTTCTTTCTCTAAAAAAAGAGAAAAGGGCTTGTTCTGTAGCACATAATATTAAGACTCTACTCCCTGGCTGCAAGAGTAACTTCTGCCTGGAGTGCATCAGGGCAATCCAATACATAGACATCTTGAGGAATCCCCCGTGGCAGGAAAGACTAATTTTTGTATGCTAATTCTAAAACCTCCACAAAATCTATGAAGATGAGGAATGCCATGCCCTCCATTTTCATATCCTTTCCGTTACATTATTTTCAAGGTTAAATTCATTATGCCACACTTCCCTCTTCCCCCTCTCCCCCTTTCTTTCCTTCTTTCTTTGCCTCTTTGGAATGACTTTGGGGAGCCCTTAACAATACATGTCAAAATGTAAGGGCTGCACTGCATTGTGAAATGTTTCTCTGCTGACTCATCTGCCACAGCTAATCAAGACTTTTTGGTCTACATACTGCAGCATTTTAAACCTTTTAGCAGTAAAGCAGTGCTTTTTGCTCAAAAGCTTTTAAATTATAGCACATGGTGGGTGGCTGATAAGATTTTTTTTCTTAAATGGAAACTCTTTTCCTGTTACTGCTACATGGTGTCCTGTTCTATTTATCAAGTCACAAAGTTTTTGGTGTCCAGTACGTTTTTTTTTTCTGAGCTGGGGAATTGTTTTCCTATTTAGACAGCCTCACACCTTTTCAGTTTGGTCTCAATGGCACCTCTGAGTGACGAAGAAGCCTGGATTATTCTTTCCTTGTCCCACCACCACAGTAGGAAGAGGAACATGAGTCCTCAGCCCACGTGCTTCAGGAATAAGTCTGGGACAGGAAAGATTGTATGGAATTTTCTGGGTACAACAATTTCAGTGTAGCTCCTTGGGTGAGGAGACAAAAGACCACAGCTTCCATGATTTTCTAGTTTTATGTTGTCCCTGTTGTTCTGAGTTGTTTGTGTTGTCCTCTTCAGTCTGGAAGCCCTAGCAAGTGTTGTCCAGTAGGACTCACATGACTTGAACTAAATTATTTTCCTCACCACTTTGGCAGCTGGGGAAAAAAGCACAGTTTGCAAAGGAAGAATATGTGCAGCTTTATGAATGGTGCAGTCTCTGTATGTTGCTTCTATAGAACATCTCAAATGTTGTGTCTCTGCTTTGTGTTCTCAGCAGTTTTCCTTTTAGGCAGCTCCTTCTTCCAGGATGAAACAAGATGAATATCATTTCCTTTGGGATTCATAGAAACTGTATTAACTGTAGAAGCAAAAATTAACTGTATTTAGGACCTATATTGAGTAAGCTGCTCATTTTGCATTGATTTTTACCACCACATTTCTCAGTACTTATTTCTGAAATTTCCTCACCAATTCACTTTTTCCACTTGGGGAGTATAAGGATTTTATAGAGATATGTGTATTAAGAAGTACAGCACACGATCACTCAAGACTTTTTTTAGAGCATCTAATATTTGCTTCTGATCTTGTGCTTACAAAAATCCCAAAGTGGTTATTTTACAGACACAGAGATTTAAATTCCTATACTATCTAATATATCTCTTTGACTATTATATCTGTATAGAAGCTATACCTTGAATAGCTTTTAGTTTGATTGCAAAATGATTATTAAAAATCTCAAGACATTTTTGCAATGATGGGGAAGTGGTGGATGTCCCATCCCTTGATGTGTTCAAGGCCCAGTTGGATGGAGCTCTGAGCAACCTGGTCTAGTGAAAGATGTCCCTGTCCATGGCAGAATGGGTGGAAAAACAGGATGTTTAAGGTCCTCTCTAACCTAAATCAATCTATGATTAATTCTATGATTTCTGGAGTGGGACTAAGTTATAGATGGCATGGTACAAATAGACTTTACATTCTTATCCAGTGAATTACATAGACTCTTTACTGCTACTTAATGATGATGTATTTTTATGACTCAGCTAAGCTCTTTTCTCTTTGAAAGTTCCTATAATAAGAGTTTGAGAAATGTAAAGATATCTCTGTGTTTTATTTTGGAGGTATTATGTATTTCTGGCTGGTGTCTCTGCTCCACTAGCGACTGCAACAAACTATATTCTTATTTACTTCAGCAGCCAGGAATCATGAAATCCTTGGACAAGAAAAGAACTTCAAGAAATCATCTCATCCCTTTTGTTTGTTTAACTGCTATTTAAAGCAACCGCCATTCTTTGGTCTTCTCTACTCTGAATTAAACTACTCATTTCCTTTAGTCTTTACCCATAGGCCATATTTTTAAACCTCTGATTTTCTTTTTCTT
>VZTI01005253.1:340031-390909 GCA_013397865.1 Struthidea cinerea | reverse complement strand
TTTCCTTTTTTTTTTTTTTTTTTTTTTTTTTTTTTTTTTTTTTTTTTTTTTTTTTTGCTAGACTCTCTGCATTGATCTATGAGTTTATTGAAGTACATTGTCCAGGACTAGACACAATATTCTATCTAAGGCCATAGTGTTGAATAAAACATTGAACAAAGCAGAGGGATTACTTCATATTTCCTTCCAGTCATGCTCTTATACATCCTGCTGTACAGATTCTGAGGCATCTGCTTTTTCACAACAGCATGACACTGTTGACTCATTTTCACTTTGTGACCCCTTACAATCCTTCATTTATTTTTTTATAGAACTGTCTATATACCGTTATTCCTCATCCTGTATTTATGTAGTTACTTAATCATGACTAAGTATGGGATCTTGCATGTAGCACTACTAAATCTTGTAATATTTTCTGTCCATATCTTTGATTTTTTAAGATCATCTTGAATTCTGTCCTTGTTCTCTAACATTCTTTTTGTCCCTCCCAGAAAATGGTAGCTGTTACTTGACTGCTCTCTGTTCCTTTTAGATCATTAATGAAAATATTGAATTGTATCAAGCCCAGAAGAGACAGATCATTAGAACATGTCCTGTTAGGTATGTATTTCTCATGAAAAACAAATTGAGGACATAATTACATTGTCCTAATATACACATATAATGGTTGGCTGAGAACTGACAATATGGTTTTATTGTATCAGTTAAAAATTTTGTCATAATTTGAGTTCAAAACATGGATAATAAATTTTCTTCCAAAAAAGTACATGCATTTCTGTAGTGAAAAATTTAATTTTCTAATATTTCTTGCTGTCTATATATGCCTTTTTAGGTTTGCCACATGTTTCACCCATGACCTCAAAAAGCATGCCATCAAAACTGATGTTGAAATCTATACAAGTTTGTGAAATGCTGTGGTATCAATAAGCTGCTATTAAAAAAACCAAAAAAAGGTAAATTTTGAAAGGTTCCAAGCAGCTCTAATATCTGTAACTGAACTACTGATTAGAAAAACTTTAGACTAAGTTACAGAAAGTGCAACAAAATAAGATGAAATTGAAAAGAGGAAAGATGGATTAATTTCAAGGAAATCTTTCTGACAATAACATCAATGGGTCTGAGCTCTCAGGGCAAGATATGGAAAATTCTTTGTGTTCCTGCCCATGGCAAGGAGGTTGGACTAGAACTTCAGGGATCAGACTTTTTCAGACTTAAGCGGTCAAGTATCCAACAGGGACCAGCTGTGCCATGACAGGCAAATGAGCCCGTCTGCGGTCACACAGAGAATTAATGCAGACACTTCACAAGTCTATAGCTGCTAGTGCCGAGGAACACATGACGTCCATTAGGCACTGCGAAGAAGGGAGTCAATTCTCCTGAGCTCAGTATAGTTCAGTGCCTGAAATTGTCCACAAGCCTTAGTACAAAGTGGATTTTGTTTTAATTTTTTTACTGGTTTCCCATTGTTAGGAATTTAAAGCAATGGTACTTTTTTTGTTTCTTTGAGGTAGTCTAGTTCGTATTATAGCATGTTTATTTTAAACCTTCAAAGAGAGAGAAAAATCTTCACTATTTAAGTTTAAAATAACAAAATTCCTCTTTGAGGAGAAAGAAAGAGTAATGAATATCATACCAGTGACTGTAGCTTGAAGAATTTACTTTGAATAAATATGTGAAGGAATAGAAAACAAATAAGATTTTTTCATAAATGTCTGTTACAGGTTGTTGTCAATTTTTCACTTTATTTACTCCTTGCAGCCAACATCCCTACTCTTCCTACTCTTTATATGTTATTTTATATTGGTAGTAATAAAGAACAAGAGAGAGAACAAACCACATGTGATAGATGGTAAAGGCACACTTAATGTGCTATTGGGAAAAATGTTGCAGAAATGAGGACTATTCAGGAGCATACAGTGAAAAGTAGTACGTTACACATAGGAGGACAAAGCTTTTCTGATTTGAGGAAGTGTGAATTTAGCCTAGCTCCAGATTTACCATGGTCCCAGAGTCATGGATGTGCGTTAGTACTGTGCTGATTTCTAGAGGGAGGTCTTGCAAGGTTAGGGATCTTGCAGCTACAAGTTGGAAAGAAGGTGGTGAACTATGAGAAATATATGCCACTGACCTATTTCACAGCCTTCTCCCTCCCTAGCTGCAGAAATTCTGGCACTCAGACATATTCATCCGTTTTGGCACAGTTCATCCTGAAACCTCAGGATTCACCTTTAAGGAGGGAGACTCAGATTTCTGTGAGCTAGAGGCAGCTATTTTGGGCGAGGTTGAGGTTGCTGGCAACCCACAGAGATGGTTTTCTTGGGTGGATGGATGTCTATTCCTGCACTACTCATTTTTCATATCATTTTTGTGCTTGATCAGTCCGTGACTGAATATCCTCTGTCATTGTGAAAATGTGTAATTGTGTAAGGAAAACTCAGCTCTGATTTTGATTTTTGTAACTAAACTTGATTTGGATGAAGAAGAAAATGAGAATATAGATAGACCACTTAAGGAAAGTTTTCATTGGGAGCAGTTAGTATATTGGGTCCTTTGTTCATATTTGGTTTGCCTGACATGCACATTAAGCAATTTCCATTAGTTGGAGTAATTTAATGACAATTTTATTTAATTTCATTTTATGTACATCTTTCTGAAGTTGTAAGGGAAATTCACACAAATTGAATCAGAATTTGTTCTCCTACCTGACCTTTGCCTGTTTTCATGATAAGCTTGTCAGAAAAGAGACTGTATTTTGCTAAGTATTTGTGTACAGTATGACAGAGTGGGTCTGATCTCAAGCTGGACCCTAGATACTACTGTAATGCAAATAATAAAAAAGTTTTGCCAACAGAGAGCCTATGTATATATTTATATGCCAGGATTTGTCTCCCATTTTTATTCTTTCCTTTAGAAGTCTAGAGGGTTCTTTACTAGTCACTCAAGTACTAAATATTTAGCATCAATTCATATGAAAGTTGCTTTGATCTTCGTGTAAATAAACAGGCTCTGTTTCTCCCATAGGACTCTTTCTTGAAAATTATTTCTTTCATCAAGTAGTTTGTTGCATCTCTGTGAACATCAATACTGCTTCCTTCAGAACTTCAAACAAATATTTCCTGCACATTTACAGGAAACATATTAAACACTATAAATGGCAACCTGCCTTGCACCTGATTCAACAGTTAAAGTGAGGTGTGGGCAACTGAGTGATGCAGCGCTCTTCTGGCATCATGGCAGATAAGTGTCATATATGCTGTGTCTCTTCTATAACAACGTGAACAGTCACACACCTGCACTCAATACTTTGTGTATATTTCTATTTCTATAGATCTATGTATTCATATACATTTACGGACATAAGAATCTTTTCTTTATGCTACCTGAATGTTTAAGCATTGATGGTATAAACCTTGCAATTTTAGTTTGCCTTTGGTTACTGATAACCATCCTGGAAAGTCCCAAAGAACAATAACAAAAACTAAGATGGTCATTCAAGTGCAGATCTCTTATGGATGGAAAGCTAAGCAAAAAGAAAAGTAACAAACTGGGAAGAGAGGGAGGATAGAAAGCCCATCATGATGTAAGTTTATCGCTACAAAATTTTCAGCAGAGTATTTGTTCTGTCTCCAAAAGAGGCTGTAATTTATGAGGCCTCGTCTTTATTTACTTTATTATCTTGTTAAACACGTGGCCAGAATCTGGTCTTCGGTATCTTAAATGTGATATATTGGGCAGGAAGCCATGGATGACTCTATCCCTAGAAGACATAGTTTTAAAATGTGAGTGTTTTCTGCAGAAGAACTAATTTGTTGAGTCTCTGAGAAAGAACAAGTGGTTTTAATGAGTGATTGTTTTCCCAAGTCGTCTTCCTGGAACTAATTTGTATGATTGTCCTCTTCACTTTGTTATCAACTCTTCAAATTTTGACTTATCAGGAGGATATTTGGAGAGTTTCCTGTAGACCTCCTGCTTTCTTATAGAACAAACCAGCCATCTGTGAAGCCAATTTTCATAGCTTTACTGGCATTGAGTGCTCTTCTTTGCACTTAGAAAGCTCTGAAATGATTTTAATTGAATCGAAGTCATAAATTATAATGTCTGGGAGACACTGCAATATAATTGTTTCTCTTCGTGATATTTACATTCTAACTCAGTCATCCTCTCTAGTGTCCTGGTTTGGAACTCCATTTTTACCATATAATTCATTCACTTCACCATCAGTCAAGGCTCTGCTATATAATTCTAATTTTGTTAAGTGATACGAATATTGAACAGCTGAGGTTTATTATCTTTGAATGAAGGCCCTCTTTATTCTTCCTGTCTTAAGACTCAGTTAATATTCTGAATAAATACACAGTTTCCAAATAGGTACACAATTGGCCTTTAGTTAATCTTCAACCAAAGAGATTAGGGAAACTCAAGCCTGTTTCATCCTGCAGATCATTTGAATCTACAAACAATTTTGGTGCTTTCCAGTTTCTCTTCACAAGAAGCAGCTTTTAATTTGTCACTGTCCAAAAGGGGAAGTTCTCTAATTCATGAATGAGCCAACACACACAGAGAATATGCAGGATTTTACAACATTTACATATTTAACCAACACAACTTATGTAAACCTGCACTCTTTCCATTTCTAGGTTGTGTAAATAATACTTATATGTCATTACTACTATTAATTCTCAGTTTGATTTCAGTGTTCAGGTACTCTAAATTACTTGGACAGTGAGTGACTAATGGATCCCTAGAGCCTTGACAAATAGACTAAATCCTCAAAAGACTGGAAAGCCATGGAGACAGGAGCAATATTGGCTCCTAGTCTTCAGTCCAGGAGTAAGACTTACATAACGTTGAACACATTTTGAAAAGGGTTGTAGCAGAGGGCTAAATGTGCTATTCCCAGACAGAGTACCAAAAGAGAGTAGAGGCTTACATTTTTTTGGTTAGCCTGTCTTTAAAGCAGACATATGCATTCATCATTATTTGAACCACCAGTAAACTGACATAGGAGTGAGGTACAGGCAGGACTGCTGAAGGTCTACAGGGGAGGTCTCACAGCTGAGCAATAAATGAGACATTGCACTATGCAAACACACTGTTGAAAATCTGAAGAATTGTTAGTGCATGTGTAAGAAATTTAATTGCCTCAAATGCTTTTAAGATCATAGAAGAACTTTGCCCACTGTAGCAAACACTGCAAAGAAGAAACTGCTCATCTGCTCCCTCTATCCCCTGACTGAATATACCTCCTGGATTCCAGGAATTTGGATGCAAGTTAAACCACCTGACTTGAGACAAGATAGACGTGGTACTATTCTCCAATTATCTCAGGTTTAAGGACAATTAAACAAGGCTGGGGGAGAAGAATGTACCCACAAGGAAAGCCAACTCAGCAGCTGTGCTGAAAATGAACTCTGGCTGGGTCTGGCGGGGGGAGGTCACAGCCCACTGACTCAAGACGGGAGGCCCAACTCAAAAGAGGAGGAAGACTGAGCATGGGACTGATTAGCATTGGAAGCGAGGGAATCATTTAAACAACAGGATAACAGAACTGTTAGCCAATGGGTATTGATTCCTTTGTTTGCTAAAATGTATAAATGGTGAGAAATTTTGAGCAATCTTGGGATCCCTTCTACTGAGAAGACCAGAAGAAGAGGACCAACAGGACGACATCTGGATCCAAGGGTGGTGGAACCTTTTCGCTTAATCTGTCTCTCTGTCACTCTCTCTCCCTGCACTCTTTTTTCTATTTCTTTATATCTCTCTCTACCTCACATTAATTGTTAAATAAAATCCATGCTATTGACTTCAGCATATAGCCTTGTTTGCACCTTAATTCGGTCAAAGGCATCTCTCTAATAATTGTAACAATCAGATTTTAACAGCGTGTTATAAAGACCTAGAGCAATTGGAATTTATAAACATTGTCTCACTGAAACACTTGGGAACGTAGACCATGATGCCTCTTAACAGTCTTGTGATTCATAAACTCTTGAGTTTTATCAGGAGCAGGACATAGCTCTAGAAGAGATCTTGGATTGATCTGGAAAAATAATCCCAGATTTCCTGCAACAGTGTATTTTAGGGCCTTGATATCATCCTGCAGTCTATCTCATGGGTTTTGGTGATAGCAAAAGTAAAAATGACCTCATTTTCTAGAGTTGTGGAAAATGTAATAATGAAAGCACATATCTATTAACATGTCAGTTCATAATCTCTCATTTTAGAAACAATCCTGTTAGGAAGTTAAGATACTGACATATTTGACATTAAATTGGATGTTTGGAGTTATTTAATTTTCCCTCTGATGAGTGCTTTTTAAAAAGCTGTGTTTGCTGTTTGCTCATGTTGGAGTCTGTGGCTAAAAAATGTGTGTCACTGATGGTATTAACATGTAATCAAAGGCATTGTCATGGTTTGGATTCTGGTTGGTTAAGTTCCAGGGAGAGTTTTGCAAGTACTATCACTGTACTGTACAATCTCATTTATCAAAAGAATATTGTTTATATACTTATTAAGTATAAATATGACACAGCTGTAAAGTTACCTGAATTTTTTGCCTTATATTTTTTAATTTTCTCTGTTTCCTTTTTCCTTCTACAATATTTTCCCAGCTGCTTCTGCTGACCTCTGAGTATGAAAACAGTTTCAGCAGGGTCAGTAAAATGCAGTGAAGATTTACTTTTCAGAAAGATGGAGGGGTTGCATTTATTGGTTGGAAGTCTTTTACTGAAAGACTAGTCTGTTTAATTTTTCAAACTCTTCTTTGCAAAAGACTGTTTGTTAGACAGTAAATCTCCAGTTAACCTGGTTTCTGAGGCCACTTAACCTACAGCAATTACGCTGATGGGCCAACGCTATCTCTGGAATAACTCTATTAAGAGCAGTAGGATTACACGATCTTTAGATTAGATTGTGGTGGTTTAATTTATAGCAGAGGAAATAATTCCTCAGTATACTTCTGAAAAGATGCAACTTTCTCAATGCACTGGATTCAGGGAGTACAAAACGACAACAGTTTCAAAAATACACTGTGGGAGAGAGAAAGATCTCCCGCTATTCAGCCTCCTACGTCCCTGCTGGTCCCTCCCTCTCCTAGTGACTCCTCAGTGCCCTCCTTCCTCCTTCTCTTCTGCTGCTGTCAGCACTGAGAAGTAAATGGGTCAAGCCAGTGGGTCACTGGCAGTGCAGTATGCACCTCACCATGTGATGCCATGAGCCATACAGGATTACGTGCTCAAGTGCTTAAGTTTCTCAAAGCCTGTTTTATAGGCCCTAATAAAAATCTGCTCTTGATGAGACAGTGGAAAGAGGGAGCCAGAAACAATGTGCATATTTTAAAGATGAAGATGGTTTTCATCTAAGAGATGTAAAGAAAATATTAGCTAAATTTCTAGTGGCAAATCTTATGAAAGGACTTTCAAACAGTGTTTCTTTGTTCCTTCTCTTTAAAGAGAAAGAAAAGACCCTCTAAAGTCCAGCCACTCACAGCTCAGGATACTTGTACTAAAAGGGAAAGAGATCAAATCTTTCACATGCTATTTGGTATCAGCCCCATCACGTTATGTAACATGACTGCCTTGTCACAACATAATGCACTGGGGAGGTATGACAAAAGGCGTTTTTCACAGCTACATTTGAAGAAGCCACAGCACTTCAAAAAGGCAACTTAATATATTTTCTTGCTAAAGGACTTGCTCTAAGCACAGATCAAAAATGTATTCTCTTACCAAGTCCATCTCTGGAAATACACACATTCTTCAAGCAAAGCTGCATCGTATATATGAGCATCATAATACATAACCTCTTTACACAGGAAAGAATGGCTGAGTGTAGGTACATATGTCTTTTAGTTTCTATGGGTTTATATAACTTCAGGAAGGTATGTGCAACATACGTGGTTACGCATTCTTGGTATCTATGGATTAACTTTTGGGACTACTTTGAGTGTGGTGATCCCTAGTGCAACAACTGGTTTAATAGTTTTAGCACAAACATTGAAGTTTCAGTAAATTATATTTCAATTGCAATCATCACAAGGTGAGAGCATTTATGCCAGTGGGCATTTTATCTGTCCCACATTTCTTATCATAATGGTGACAACTTATTTTCCTGATCCATCAGAAGGGGGCATCTGACAGTTCTTTCCTGAGCCACTTTGCCCTCCCCTTTTTCCCATCTGGTTTACCTACTTGTTCTCTGTGCTCTTCTCAGCAGGAACTCTGGATGCCTTTCATCAGGTTTAAAGGCCTCAGTAATAGCCTTTGTGTTAATTCCACACAGTCCATATCACAGATATCAGATGAGACATTAGAATGTAGGTTGACTTGAATCTCCATCAAGACTACAACAACTTGGTTACATCTAGTGCTGATGTACTTGAAGAGTGCCTGTTCCTTGGCAGCTGCATGGTCTTGTCACCTTTCACTTATCTTCCCAGCAGTGTTGTGTCCTTTGTCACGCTGAACTGCCATTTCTGGAAATGTCACCTCCTCAAGCAGAACAATTATGGATATAATGTAACAGTGCCAAGAATGAGTGATTCAGTAATTCACTGGTGCTTGAAAATGTCAGTTCTAGAAATACTCATGCTTTCCTTAAGTTTGATTGTGGCTCAGACATGTTAGTCCAAAAAGAAGGGACTTGAAAAGTGAGAGAAACTAGAGAAATACAGAAAATTCTCTACCCTTGACTTCTATTGGTATCTAAGCTTTAAAAATACAAAATCCAAGAATACTTGAAGCACATTTTGTGCTTTTGGACTTGAAGAATGAAAATGAGCTAAGTTTGAACTGGTAGAGCTTTTTCATCACAAGGGTCATTTGATTGCAGGCAGGTTGTTTATGAGACCGAAGCTTATTGCTATTGAAGTAAGTGATTCCAAATAATGTTAGATGAAATCTGCTTGTTTAATTTATATTTCAACTAGTTTAGATTCAATGCTTATTTTCTTTCCTTGAAACATATTTAAGATCAGTTTGCATTAAGAAAGTAAATTTTAGAGAGAAGATATAGTCAGTGGTCCATTTTTTAGCTTTCAGTATGACTGGTAAAAATAAAAATGCAGTGATGAAGAATGCCTCCATATTTTCTTTCCAACTAGAGGGGAGGGAAGGGAAAGAAAAGTCAATACTTGGCTGGAATCATGAGCAGCTTGTTGGCTGAGTAAATCAGTCAAAAGCCCCGCAGCTGGTCAGCTTCACCTCACCGATAAATGTCACAACTCACTGCTGTCAATATGAATTACCCGAAAAGGTTTCCAAGGAACTGGGGATGAGGGAGCTGTTTTCCTTTGAATGAATTATATGGGCCAAAACAATACTGATAGAAGATTAGAATAGATTACTTTGACTAGGCAATTATTTAAAGGCACCCCGAAATCAGGACAAACCATGGAAAATATTTCAGGCCAGGTCAGAGAATGCATAAAATTTGTGACGTTAGCAAAGGTTTGAGAGGTTAGAAAGTGTTAAGTTGCAAAGCAAGTTTGCTTTACTTTTCAGTGCTAGGAAAGGTATCTGAGCAAATGTGAGCTCTCTATATAAAATGAAGGAAGGCAAACAATGTTTAAAGTTATTCCAGGAAGATTTCTTCCCAAGTCACTCACAAGGTTCTTTGTGCAGCTCCAGCAGACTTCCTTATGGGAGGGGGCATGGCCATCTCCCCCAGCACAGCCCAGGTCCCACCACCTGCACTCCGGAGGAGGCACCCACTGAACGCAGGCATTTTGTGTTGTCCCTCTGAAATGAAAGGAGGACTGTGAAAACAGACAATGATCCCAAATTAGTTTCAATCACAGAGAATAAGGAGCACCCACCAATCTCTGAGCCGGCTGGGCGGTAAGCACTTCTGACATTTGTTACCAGAAATAACAGTGAGTGGGTAGCTGCCTTAAAACAGAATAACACAGATTTTAATCGCTTCTTCTACACCTTGTCCGTGTATTGTGTGTTATGCTGCACCCAGTTGTTGCCATTGGACCTGACAGGATGTTGACATGGCAACATGTTATTTGGGACAAAACAATAAAATGGTAACAAATGGAAAAAGCTATTTTTATGTATCTGCAAAGCATATGTCCACATACTACCAGCAGTTACTATGCTGGGCAAAAAATTGAATTCCCTTTTCACAGCAAATCTGGACATGGAAACTAAAGAAGATGTTATGATCACAGATAAAAAAATAAAACCACAAAAGACCAAAACAAAAACCTTCTTGCAAAGAGAAAGACTTTCTGAAAACTGAAATAGGATGTTTATTTTAACTAAAAATCTTTAATTTAGCAATGATGAATTCTTTTCATTTCAATAATATCAGTTATTTTTATCCAGTGAGACAGAAAATAGAACAGAACAGGGTAAAAATATATAAAAAATGATGCTAATATCAGTGGGTTTTTTATTCTGAACAGAACCTGAAAAAACTCATAACTAAACAAATGTTCACTCACTTTGGATGTTTTATTTTTAACACAGTTTAAGAAATACTACTGTATTATCAAGGATACAAAAATAATAATAATCAGATGCATGATTTCTAAATGAAGACTGTCAAATGCCTCAATGCAGATATGTAAAAATGAAACATTACAACATCATTGTAAATTTTCTGGAAAGAATTCTTGGTGACATCAACATGACTTCGTGAAGCATTTTGATTTTGAGTGCCTCAAAGAATAGAAAATGGTCCTGTCAAGTCTTTCAAGCAACTCTCTGTATCCTTATGTGAAAAATGGTAATGCACTTAACATTTAATCCAGCATACCTACTTAAGCCACGCATTTCCCTACAATATTCAAATCAAACCCCAAGTCAGAAAGCATATTTCCACTTCATTAAAATAATGCCTTTTGACTTTATTCAAATGAATCAAGGAAATAATAAGTTTTAGACTTGCTTCCCAATTGCTTTGAGCACCAAAGTGGACAAGTACATTATTTTGATTATAGTAAAATTGCATTTCTCAGTGGAAGTAAATGTTCCAGCACTGCATGGAAGAAGATAACAAAGGATGCAAAAATAATGAGTAATAAGGCAATTTGCTTGACAATGTATCAGGTTCTGGTACACTTAGGCCATTTCTTTAATTATCTGTTAAAACTGTCTGGATACCACCTTTGACATCACATGGAAATAAGCAAGATAAATTATAAACTAGATATGAACATAGCTTTTGCTTAGTGTCCTGGGGCTTTGCTCTGCCCACAATATTGCTACCAATTAACTGCTTTCCTCTATGATTTCTAGGAATTTGGCAGTCCAGTCAGAGCCATAGAACCAATTGGTTGAGGCTGGCACCCCTGAGCCCCTGGCATATGGCACATGGGTGTTTTTGTAGAGAAATATGGACAGTGGCATTCGCCATCAGGTGTCGGATTCTTTGTGGTCCTGATTGAGCATGCTGGTACATCAGAGATGCTGAAGAACAACAGATCTCATTCCTGCTCAACAGAATCAATGTGCATGCTCTGTAGGATGCCAAAACCTTTATCTCCACCTAGTTTTGCAGTCAGAAATGCAAAAACTCCGTCTGCACACTTCATTGGCCCATTAGGTGGTAGCAGATAATCAGTTCCTACTTTTGAATTAGATTTGCATCTACCTTGATCAGATAATACAAAGTATTTAGAAAGGGATTGGCAAAACTGCTGGATGGGCAAGTATTGTGCTTCCTTTTTGCTGCAAGGTAACCAGAGAATACCTGTTAAGCTTGCTCAGTATTTTGGCATGTGTATAAATCACACTACAGAGCTTTTAGGCTGGAGGAGCTGTATATTGCTGAGTAGGTAACACCAGATACTCATTATTGGAGAGCTGCAACTGAAATGCAGTGCCTTGCTCAGGTTCATTTAGCATTTTTTGAAACTAGGAATATGTAATCTTAGTAGGAGACCAGGAATATGTAGTATTTTTGCAGCACTGCTTAGCACCCAGTGTGATGCTACATCAAGGAAAAGTAAGAATAATCCATAACTGAAGGAATTATTATTTTTTTAAGTTGCGTTCTTCAGATTCCTTTTGTCTTTATTCTGCTCTTTCTCCAGGAAAACTCTTATTCCTGCTTGTGCATTGATATAATAACTATCTTGAGAAATTCTTACTCTGGTAATTAGTTTGTTGGGCGCCAAGGACACTTCCCAGCATTCTAGTTGACAAGAATACTTCTTCTGGACAGAAACGACTACAAGGCATGCATGTCCTGACATTGTAAACCATCTCTGTAGAAACCACACCAAAAAACACCTGTGAGAAAAGTGTTTTTGAACTCATAATGTACACTGATGTTGTTTAGTGGTCAGGAAAGGAATTAACTTGTGAGGAAAGGCATTACTGATGTCCCATTCTATACTTCTATTTGTTTTAAAGTAAGGTACATTCACTTAGTTATATAATAATGGAAGTCAGTTCAGGATCCTTCCCTTGTCAATGCTTTTTATGTTCTACTCTTGGGAAATGCATTCTCCAAAAATCTTTTCCTTATATTCCTCTTAAAAGCACAGAAATGCTTTTAGCTCCTTACAAAAATCTCATTACTAAAGACAACTGTATTGAAGAAAAAATTAAAGATAGAAGAATCTGCTTCCAAAACATGAACACACTTGAAAACATATTATCATGTTATCATGACTGTTAGTAGGAGTGTATGAGCAATAATAACTGATTTGATGGATGTCATCCATATTTCTGTTTGTTAATTGCTTGTGGCTGGTAAAATTCCCTTGTGTATGTCCTCGTTTCCTGTGGTATAGAGCTAATTTTCTTGTTCATAGCTGCTACAGTGCTGTGTTTTGGATTCAGTATGAGAATAACATTGATAACAGACTGATGTTTTAGCTATTGCTAACCCTAAGTCCAGGACTTTTCAGTTTCCGAGGCTCTGCTGGGTAGGAGCTGGACAAGAAGCATGGCCAGGACAGCTGACCTGAACTGGCCAAAGGGATATTCCATACCATAGAAGGTTGTGGCTGGTATATAAACTGGGGGGACTTGACTGGGAGCTGCCAATTTCTGCTGGGAGACAGGCTGGTCATCGATCAGCAGGCCGTGAGCAATTATATTGTGTATCAATTGTTTTTTCTTGGGTTTAATTCCTGTCTCTTGCTCCTTTTCTTTACAATTATAATTACTATTATTACAATTATAATTCCTATTATTAGTATTATTGTTACATTTTACTTTGTTTCAGTTATTAAACTGTTTTTGTCTCAACCCACATGTTGATTCTCCTTCCCACAGGGGGATGGTGAGCAAGTGACTCCATGGTACTTAGCTGCCAGATGGGGTTAAAAGACAACAATATATAGATTTTGCAAAATATTGTAGATGTCTTCAGGATTTAAATCACTGTTTTCAAATAAGTCCCAGTGAATATTTTGCAAACATTGACCTGAGTTGTGTAAACCACAATGTGTCGATTGTAAGCAGTACAGTTTTAGAAATACTTACAGTATGTTTTGATCATCTTTCATACTTAAAAACTAAAACCCATTTTTTGGGGGAAATGTTTGTATTAATTAGGTGAGATGCAAATTGCCTACTACAAACTACCTACTACTTTTTAAAAAAAGTGTCCTTTAACCTCTCGTCATGCACCCATATAGAATAAAGAGAGAGAAAAGCATGAAAACATAAAATTTTCTTAATGACACTCATAACCACAAAGATAAATGATGACAACACCACTTTCTGGCTCAATGGAAACAACAGTGTGCTTATTGTGGGGTTTTGCCTCATTTTTGATTAGGGGATTATAAAATGGCTATCACCAAGGCAGAATTCAGATCTAATGGGGTAGCAGTGAATTAGATATGCAATTTCAGACAGGAGAGAGAGACTCTCCTCTCTCTCTGAACCTGGCTAGTGTCATGGGGATCTGTGGAGAATGAAGAAACATAGCAGAGACAGACAGGAGCCAAGCAGTAAATTGACCCACTCATCTCCCTTCTGGAACTCTCCCAAAGAGCTTTTCTTTTCTGCGACAAACACCTCCATTGCTCACTTGAAGGTCAAGTGACTGATTATGTCTCACCACTTTTCAGCTCTTCAGTATTTAATAATTTCCTAGTTAGATTATCAGTTCCTTTTCCCTCCACATCATCAGCTGTTCTCTTTTAGAAGAAGTGGCCAACAGAAAACTATGGCTACAAATAACAGTCTATAAAAGCCCATAGATACTCCATTGTTACAAATTTTAATCTAACTCCGCAGGCAATAAATCAGTGCTTCACCCTTATGTAGAATCATTTATCAGCAATGTCAAAGTTCCTCAGCAACATTATCCTCCTTTAAAGACAAGTGTGAACCCTTAGGGACACTCTTGGGAGATTGCAAGGACAACATTCATGGAATTGACTTTACATGAAATAAAAAGCAAACTTAGATTCTCACCTTCTCTCATTCCTCTTTCAGAGTGATGTGCACCACTTGGAGAACAGAAAGGGAACAACATTCACATATTTTCAGTGGGAAAAAAAGTTTCCTTACGTATGTCTTTACAGGACAGCCAAGTAGCAGCCAAAATCATTGTAGCTTTTGAGAGTCCTTGAGAAGTGCAAACAAATATCTATGTGTTAATCACCAAGATAATGCCTGGATCCAAAGTAAAACTAGAAGACACAGACTCTAATCTTTGGACAGTTATTATATCCTATTTTCCAATTATCGTCTCCTATCACATGTTGTTTCTAATATAAAAGAGTGACAGAGTCTGATAAAAGGAAGCATAGTTTTCAACCAGCTGCTCTAAAGAGATGGGTAAGACCTCTGAGGGTATTCTCAGAACAGTGAAAAATACAGAGATTATGTGTGGCACCTCTCTTCCAGGGACCACTGTAAAAACAGAGAGTACCAACCACAGAGGAAGAGGGATGGTTTGCTGAAGGCCACACAAGAATCACAGCACTTATTCAAGGATAAATCAGTGGGACTGCACTGCCTTCCATATTACATTACCAGCGTTCACCAAAACATACAAATGTTCTAAGTGTTAAAGATACAAATTTATGAGAACTACAACTACATTAACACAGTAAGAGATCCCTAGACTCATAAATACTAAATACCAATCATCAGTGCTATGCACATGTGCAAAATGAGAAGATATTTAAATAAGTACCTCCTGTTAGTTATCTCTGAGACTTCCAAATGAATAGCCATTTATTTACTGCAGGATGGAAAATATGAATGTTACAAAAAACAATTCCATATTCGTGCTTCATAAATTTTACTTACTCATTATAACTTATTAAACTTTCATAGAATATTATCACTATGGCACTATGAAAACTAGGTTAGATTTGAATCATGAGTCAAAATACATACTCCTTACAGCTACCTGTGATGCTCACAGTAAGTGGTCCATTAACATCAAGCTTCTGATTTTGCCATCTGAAGATACAGAAGTTGGTGGTGACTCCCAAGTAACGCAACAGAAGAAATCAGAGGAGAAATATGAGCAGTACTTATTTGCAGGTTTGTCCACGCTCCTTTTTTTCAGCAGCCATTCCTTCACAAATCATGTGCCTCTTAAAGAGGTCCCTGATAAAGAATACCTCCCTCCACCTCGTAATCTGAAATACCCGCATACCTAGCAGACGACACTTTAGGTGTGCTTGGCTGCTACAGCACAGATTCCCCTGCCTCTCCACCTCCCACCAACACTACAATGGGTTAGCTGATGCTGCCTTCTCTTAATCTTATTTAGTCTCTCACCTGCCTGCTTGCTATTCTGAGTTACAGGGTTAAACATATAACCTGAGTGTGATTGCTATATGCAGTTTTAGAGAGCTGGCCTGAATTTCTTGTAACTCTTCCTTCAGCAATGCTACCAGTGACAGGAAACACACTTGGTCTTCCAAACAAGTCAGAAGAAATCAGTGAAGGATCAATCTACACAAAGGTATTTGGAGATGCTGCTAATACAAAAGAACTTACTAGCATTCTAATAATTCTCTTATAAATTCCAGGAAATAAAGTGTGGCTGTGTCAGAAAGAAACATGAATTTTTCTTTTTAAAAACTTTTAAGGATATATTTGCAGAATAACCTGTCAGATATGCAAGGAGAAATTTCTGCTAAGAGAAACATGATGCATATTCTACCTGCAGAGAAAGACTCCATTTCAGCTGACACAGTGTAGCTTCTGCCAATGGATCATAAGGGTCTTGGGCTTAGAAACAATTGCAGCAAAATACAATATATACATACTGTCCAGTGAATGAAGATGGAGGAATCTATACCTGCCCTTGTATCAATCCTGCCTTTGATTGATCTGCATCTCAAAGTTGCCACTTCATGAATTTCACAATTAGGGTTTTAACTTGTTCTTTGAATGTGCAGTTAAGTTTCTTGCTGATGTTGCTGTAGAGGTTGTTCCTCTAGTTTTCACTTGTGAACAAAGTCTCTTGCCCTTGATTCAGGTAAGGTGTCTTAGGGGTAAGGGAAATTTTTCTGGGAGTAGGAATCAGCCTCATGGAAGATAGAAGTGAACATAGTTTCTGATAGCATTGAGTTTGTATTTATACTATTGTGGCAAGAAGACTTTTTGAGTTTTCTTGGCTCTTTTCCTCCTTTTTTCAAAATTTCCTTTTCCGGATGGTACATCAAAACTATTGCTCTTAAGTGATCATCATTTTCCTCTCTTGACTGATATTTTTCAGGGCAATTTGTGCAAAGGCCTCACTGTGGACTTCCTGTATGAGAGTATAAAATTGTCCCACTGATGATTTGTGCTTGTTTTCCTGGAAAAATTAGCTGCTCTGGGAGAGAGGCACACATCCTGAATATGATCCTGATTGAAATTTTCTAGACATTTGGATAAACCAGATGTTAGACTCCATTCCTTTGTCCACCTTGGCATACTTCCTTTTTCTGCTACTTTTATTTTTCCAGAAAAAAAAAGAGAATTTTGGATTTCTCCCTGCTTCTCTTCCCATTTATTAGAGTCTCAAATCCTAGGTTGTGTATTAACTGCTTGGACCATTGCTTCTTGAGACCTGTTTCTTGAGACTGACTTACTTTTAGGATTATTTTTTGTTTAACGTGAAGAGACAGGATTCCTCTTGTCCTGTAGAAACATCAGTCTGGAAACTTCCTGTTTATGTTACCAGAGCTCGGAACTGGAGTTATACTTTGAGCTCAAAGTAATCCATCTGCATTTGATTTTTCAAAGTGAAGGTATTGTCATACCCCAGATAGCATGCTAACAAAGGACAGAGGAAGAAATAAGAAAACACTTTTGTTTGTTTAAATATGCACACACATACACACACAAACCCATCACAGTAACAGAAGAGGAAGAAGGAAACAAGGTGTTTTGGTGACACTTTGCCTCCCCCTTCTAATTTACACAATTTTCAGTACCATACCACTTCCCTGCAATACAGAAAATAAACCGCATTGCGATCTCTTGGAACAATGAAGACATAAACCAGGTTACATCCCAAAACAAATGTTTCTGCAGCAAATATGTGTAAATAATTGGTTTTTTCAGTTCACTAACAAATAAAAAATACTTTTAATTTTCATAAAGCTGGTAAGACTGACTTGCTTTGAGGCACATAATTGTTTCATTTTAATTTTAGACAAAATATTTATGTTTGAATGGTTGATACAGACCCAATTTTTTTATCTGAAGATCAAAAAACTTTCTTTTTTTACATGAAGTGTTTGAATTTTGAGGAATCAAGACAATTGGAAGTCAACTCTGCCCTTGAGCACATTGGCTGCACCCCTCAATTTGGTGTAAGCTGCAAACTTGGTGAGGTGTGCTTGATGTCCTACTCCAGGTTTTTGATAAAGTTATTAAACAGGAACGGTCCCAATACAGACACCTTCGTGCTGTACCTGTAACCAGCCTGCCAGCAGAGTACCAACCACAAACTGCTCTCTGTCGAGGCTGAAAATCCAGCTGTCTGGTAGTAGTTCGTTCATCTAGACCATAATGTCCTGTGTCTAATGCTGTGCTAAAATCAAAGTAGCCAATATCCGCTGCCTTACTTTAATTCACAGATATAGTAATTTAATCATACAAGACAGTCATTGGGTTGGTCAGGCATGGTTCATCTGCTTCAATTACTGCTAGATATTCCCAATCACCTTCCTCTACTTCATGAATCCAGAAGTGGCTTCTAAGAGGACTTTCTAGATGTTTTCTCCAGGGTCTGAGGTGATGTTGACTGGACAGAATTTCCTTTGATTATGTTTTAGGCCTTTTTATGAATATGGGGAGAACATCTGCCTTTCTTTGGCCATTGGGACATCCCCTGATCTCAACAATCTTTCAAAAATAGTTCAGAGCAACTTCATGATGTCGGTAACCAGACCTCTCAGCACCCTCAGAGTGTCCCATAGGGATTACCCAAGGGGCATCTAAATTAGTTCTGTTCTGTATTGCTGGAAGCTTTTCTACTCCTTTTCCTGGAGCAAATTTTGTTAACAAAATCCAGAGCATGGAGTACCTTAGTCTTATCTGTGCCTGCTGGAACTAAATGAGCTGCCCCATTCAACAGCAAGTCTATGATGAAAGAAAACTCCTAACAAAGTGCATTTGATGAAGGAATATAGTACTGTCCACAGCTAAATAATAAAACCCAGCAAGAATAGAAGCCCCAGATGCTCCCTCTGCAATTTCATTTATATTTTTTTAATCATCAGAATAAAAGATAGAAACATTTCTTTAACTACTAATGATAGGACACATTTATTCAAATATATTCTCCTCAAATATATCCTCCTCAAATATATCTCATTCCAGACCTTTAGAAATCTTTTTATTAGCTAACAGAGGTGACTCTTTGGGCTTTTATGTCTTGGATCATCTGGCTAATTATTGCAGTCACAATTTCTGTGATGTCTAGGCTGAACTGAATTCACTAACTCTTCTTGAATATGCTTATGAAAAAGTGGATAAGAGAAAAGTAAAGAAATGGAGGAATGTTCACAAAATCCACCATAATTCCCTATTTCCACATGAAAACTGAAAAATGAGTGAGAGTAGCTACAAATATTCTAAGTGGAACATATTCCTCTGTGACTTCAGAAGGGCTTTCTAAAACTCAGGTACAATCCTGACACTCTATTTTAAAAAGGGAAAAGGAGTGTTGGGCCAAAGGGCCTTTATTCATGATACCAAACTGAACACTCAGTCATGAGATTTTCAGACGTATCAAAATTGAAATAGAAACTGTTTTAATCGCAAAGGCTACGGTATACAGTGTTTTTCCCTGATTCCTCTGCCTGAAGCTTAATGGGGCACCAAGAGACTTCCTAGTTTTCATTTGAAATATGCACAACTTTCTGGTCTCCAGAGCTAAGACAACAGTTCCTGAAAACAAATGAGGCAAGCAGTTTACAGAGGGAGAGATGGAAAAGAATGGATGAGCCACTCACCTTTATTTAACCTAATGATTTTTAGGTGAATGATAAAACTTCTTTTGGGCTGACTCATGAATTTTGAAAGCTTGAAGTTAGCACTACTGACACTGACATAAGTGTATATCACTGACTTTCCTGAGACAAATGGAAAGGGAAATGGAAAGCTACCATTTTAAGCCTCCTGCAATTTCAATTAGGCATCCCTGGTAGACTAATTCCTCCATATTTGTTTTTGTAATATCTAAACCTTTTTTAAAGTGTATTTTCAAGTAATCTAATCATAAGGTTGTTATTTACACACAGCAGCTCTTGAAACATTTACGTGTAGTTAAGGTCTCCTGGAAACTGGCTGTTTTTACACTTACTCTGTGTAAAGTGTCAAGTGGTGTTGGAGCTACATGCCTCAGGGTGCAACTTCTGAGAGTTTTGCAGTTCTGCCTGGTTCATGTACATTTTGCTCCTTTCACACGTTCTGAGGCAATAATACCATAAAGGTCATAAAGACACTCTGCAATAGATTTCAAACTCAGCCCTTGCATTCTTAGTTCTAAACTCTTTGGGAGCTTTTAAAGTATTATGCAACATATGCATATATAAGCAAGATATAACTACAAAATGTGCTTAGATTTATTGTAACCAGTGTCTAACCCTTTCCATCATTCAGGATAACCTGCCAACATTCCTATGAAGTTGTTTCTCTTCCCACTATTAGGAAAAGTAATCAGTTTTTCTGCTGGAAGAACTATTCCATGTTGAAAATTTACTGGATGTGAAATTTTTGAAAGGATTCACTAAAAAATATAAATATCATGAGTAAGGTCTATTAATACAGAGGAGTGGAACATAAAAAAAAGAATAATCCCACCTTCATACATTACCCATTTGTTCAGCATAGTCAGGAGCAAATCATCTATCAAGGACATACAGAGATACTAAATATAGAGTAAACCTCCTTCTGAGCTTCTAGTGTTGAGCAGCTTAAGGAGTTTTCAGTATTGAAAAAACTATGAATCATTCTCCTAGGAAAATATTTATTCTTCATTATTTCATATTCATTATGGGCCTTTTTATAAATGCAGACAGCACTCAAAAATCCTGGAGGTAAGCCAAGCAAACCTACTGACCATCCTAATTAGGTCTTTACAAAACTGGATTCCATTGCCTTGATTTTCTTCATTTACTGATTATGAAGCTATGGTGCTTATTTTTTAAGGACTGCTTTGGGAATTACATTTAAATATATTGCTTTTACAGAAAGTTTCTCATTGTCTTCTTGTTTCTGGTAGTGCTTTTGATTTGCCTGATCATGTCCTGCATTTAAAGATGGCAGACTACTAGTCATGAGAGACAAGCAATGAAGTAAATTTGTTGGCTGCTATTGGATTTGGAATCTAGAGTGTGGTGATCCTGTTAAGCACATGGTTAGTCAAGGGCAGCACTTTAAATAAGATTATAAGGCTAAAATCTTCTTGATCATGAGAGAAACACTGCACTTGCTTGTTCTCACAGGCTAGACCTTTGTATTAGATTAATTCCTAACAGAAGTTGAGCAAGTTTAGAAGTTTAACTTGGAAGTTAGCTCTTAAATGATATATGTTTTCCATAGGTTTTAAAACCTCAGGCTAAGATGTAATGCTGTCTGACAGAAGACCAGGACAACACCCTTTCTCCTGGCTCCTAGGCAGTGTCTGCATCAAGGGGTCAGCTTTTCTAAAGCTTTAAAATCATGAGGATGAAAGAGTTTTGGTGTTGGTTTTTTTTTGTTGTTTTTGTTTTGTTGTTGTTGGGGTCGTGGTGGTTTTGTTTGTTTGTTTGTTTGCTTTTGTATCCATCTCTGGCACTTCTTTAGTCCTGGCAGACTGGCAGACTGATATCTTACCTGGCTAACTGATAGCTCTCTCTCCTCCCGGAGGCATGGTCACATCTCAAGAAGAGAAGGAAAAGAGTCACGTATCTACCATTAATCTACCACTATAAACCACATGGCTGACTGAGCAAGGGCAGACCTGAATTTTCCAATGAAACCCTGCACAAAACCTCATCTTTGATGCCCTAAGTCACCAGAACGACACAGGCATGATTTGATTATAGAATTATTGGTCTACTTTCAGAACCTGCTGTGGTGCTGAGCTGGGGGACTAGAGCCTGAAGCCAAGACATTACTATGGCCATTGGACTTGTGCTTTCTTCTGCTTCCCGGCCTCACAATGAGTGTGGCAATGATGCTCCATGCCATAAGAAGGAACTGCAGATGAAGCTGCTCTGAGACACCTTTAGTTGATACTCTGGCTAACCTGCAAAGTAGGAATTGCAAAATAGGAATTACAAAGGTTTCTCTTGGTTACATTTGTGCCCCCACTTCTGTATTGTCCGTGTGCTTAGAAACCTCTGACTACAAACATGATATGCAAGAGAAAGAAAGACTCCAGAATGAATTTGTTATTAGATTGTGATATTTGCAAAAGAAATTGTGTTTTTTTCTGTGTAATGTGCAAATTATTTCTTTGTGGGGGGTTGTTGTTGCTGTTATGGTGGTGTTTTGTGGTTTTTTCAGCATACAAAATTTTGAACATGACTCAAACTTCATTTTTCATTTTCTCATTTTTATTGTAATGATGAATTTTATAGGAAAGCCACAAAGCAAAGCAAAAGGAAACAAAAACTAGATGAGGTGCTGTTATACATGGAGTTTCATCTCTGGCCAGATGAGATTGATGGACCTGCCTGTGGCTCGTGCATTACACTCCCTAGCTAACCAGAAATGAAACGTCATGTGTCTCAACTTATACTTTATTGTTTTTAATTTGTCAGCTATCTTTGGATAGGACAGAGAATCAATGTCATTCTATCAGACTCTACCTTTTATTTTATGACTGTGAACCCTGACTAGTCTAGTCTTTGATGAAACACTTCACATTAAATACTTAGTCAACAGATGAGAACAGGTCTTCTGGGCCTAAAGAAGAAATGACACACAGAGAGTAATTAAAGACTATAGGTAGATCTTAAATCATTACTGTGACGGAAATACTGCTATGCTAGAATTTTAAATAGTAAAGAAAAACTCTAAATACTAATATAACAAATCTTTCTTGAAAATCCACAAATAACAGTGGGCTAGTGAACTTCAGCAAATTTATAATCTTAAATACCATGGCTTTCTGCTAGTTTTGCCTGTAGGTCCACAGTGAAGGCTTCAAAAGGCACAATCATGTGGAAACATAAATACACAACTTTGCATAGAGCAAACATTTATGCACTGTGAAAGTTGTTATCCTTGCAAGTTTGAGAATAAGAGAATCGTTAAGGTTGGAAAAGCTTCAACAGTCCTTCCAAGATGAGAAGTCAACAACTGCCACCAAATCTCTGCTTAGTGTCTGGGGCTGGGCTGAACAAGAAAGGTGTCTTCTATGAATATAATATGGTGAGAACAGCTGAAGAAAAGAACTAGCACAGTAGAAATTAAGTGAGGAAGAATATGAATAGGACCTTAAAGGAACTTGCAAAAGAGGATTTTTTTTTTTAGTTCCTTGTGAGAAGCAGCAATGCCAAAGGGAAGAACAATTAAATGGAGGCTAGTGCTGAGTGCCAAAGAAGTAATTTCTAAGGGCTTTTCTTTTTTTCACTGAGCATAAGAGAAAGATTTAAATGATACAACCCTTGGGCTCATGAGCTTGGCAAACCCTGTTAATTTTTCTGTAAAGACAGTCTTACTTTGCCAAATAGATTTCACCAAGTTTTCACAACTCTTTCTAAAGCAATCTAGACAACAAGAAACCATAAATTAAACCAAAATAATAAAGATATAAATTGTAAATTTAACCAAAGCAGCAGTGATATGAATAACAAATAAAGCTCAAACTGAAGGCTTGTTGATGGAGGAATTCTTATGCAAATAAGTAATGGAGTTTCTGTTTTCCTGTTTGCATCATTAATTTGTAATAAAACATGAATTAGGAACAGTTTTCTAATAGTGCCTTCCCCTCTGTTTTGCAATATGAGACTGATTAGAGAATGTAATCTGTCAAATGCTTTCCTTTTAAAGATCTGCTGCTTCTGGCTTGCATTTGAAGTGAGAGCTATTTGTGAAGAACTGCTGTGCAGTCTAGATGCAAACTGTTATTTTTGTGTACAATGTTTTTTCCCCCTGCTGTTCTATTCCATTTAGCAAGGCAGTGCCTTGTCTTTTAGATTTACGTAATAAAGGTGTGATGAGAACAGACAAGTTGAACATACCAGAAGACTCCATAGGTGAAGGAGCAGAGGTCAGTAGTATCAGAAATGAGACTTTATGATTCTGACAACCCAAAAAAAGGTTGGCAGTTGTTTTGCTGTTGATGTGTAGGCAGTAGAGCGGAGAAGAGAACTCCATTTGCATTATCCAAAGGAAGGACACAAACCCAATGGCTGAGACTTTCTGTCGTTGTGCAGTGACTGAACTCCTAAACTGAGGAGGTCAGCAAGAGCCTCTTGGCCTATTTTTTTTCCATTCCCCAGTCAAACCACACGATGAGTTCTCTGATAAGCTCAGTAAAAGTGGCATTCAAATTGTTCAAGGTGAAACTACCAATGTCATCATTATTTTCTCTTTTCTGCCTTCCTTGTTATGTTACTACATCATTAATCCTCTCCCCAAAGCTTTCAAAAGCAGACTGGAGCATGCCGCATCAGGCATTCTGTAGTGCATGATGTGTCTAAGCAGCATTCACCATTCTGTGCTTCATTGTGACCAGCATTTTATCTCAAGATTCCTATTGTAAGCATCCTTTATGGCCCTCCAAAAGTAATCAGAAAGATTTGTCCACTCCCATTAGACCTGCATGGAAGGAAATAACAGCATTAGAGGTCAATTATGGGGAGAAAGAGGAATGGAATCAAAACTGGTGCTGGTGCTGGTTTCATAAGTGTCTTCTTGTAAAAAGAGAAAGGCTACTATCTAAAATTGTTAATACAGAAATAGACAAGGAATGATGCCATACATCAAACGGTATTGCTTACAACCATGTAGGAACAATGCTGCTAATAAAATAAACCTGAATAAAACCCTTTTATGGGTTATTCAGATAAAAAGGGCAGATTCACTGAAGCTTAAGAAAGAAGACAGAGTAAAAGGCTCTTTTCTAAGAAAAGGAGATTGAGAATGATGCC
The DNA here is from genome assembly GCA_013397865.1 of Struthidea cinerea. Lineage (NCBI taxonomy): Eukaryota > Metazoa > Chordata > Aves > Passeriformes > Corcoracidae > Struthidea > Struthidea cinerea. Next base: position 366,389 of record VZTI01005253.1, on the reverse strand, counting down.
TTACTTGTCTTCGCAAGACAGCAGAGCAATGACTTGATATGAAAAGTGTTTCATCTGGAACAGAACTTCTTCAGAAAAGCAAAGGCTTTTAATTGTACTGTGGAGTCTATACAGTGAAGGGCAGGCAAGTTTAAGAGACTGTTTCCACAGCAAAAAGTAACTTATAGAAAGAAAAATTATGAAAGGGATTTAAACAGGTTTTTAAAAAATAAATTGTTCTCTATTCAAACTACTCTTCTACCGAAACTGAAGGCTCATAATTCTTTTTTTCCCCTCATATTAATTACCATCCAGATTAATTAATTTTGTGCTGCTTAGCTATTAGCACCAGTATGATGGACTCTTATGTTCTGCAAAGCCACCGGTGGAGCTCTCTCTGCTCCTGCCTCAGCTTTTCCCTGTTCAATGCTATCAGTTCTTGAGAGCTACAATTATTTGCACCTGTCTGCACTTGAAATTCATCTTGATCTTGGCTCTGGGTAGCTTACAAAGAGTTAAATTTTCTGAAGAAAACATTGAGATTATTAAAACAATTTCTTATAGAAATTATTCAAAAAACCCGAGACCTATTGTAAAATATAAGGATTAATTTATTAATCAGAGCTTTCTGAACTCTCACGTTAAGCAGCTTTGTTATGCTAATTCCCTTATAAATGAATAATGGACTTATTCTCCCATTATTGCCTATCATTTTAAAAGACCCATTTAGAAAATGAAGATGTCCTTTTCACTTGAAATTTATTATGTATTTTATAGCACAAGTTATTTAAATTGAATATTTGCTCCCTATACCCTTCTGATCTCCCCTGCCCTGCTTGTACTCATCAGCCAATGTTCAAATCAAACACAGCCGTAACTATTTGTCAGAGATACATAGTGTGTGGAAAGAAAGCACAGTGGAGACAATGAGCTTTGAGAACAGAGGCCCAAATCTACAAAGCTATTTACTTCTGACATATCTGTAGATGTTGCCTTAGTTCCTAGACATTTTAAATAAAATTCTGTAGTGAATAATGACATAAAAGAAGAAAACCAAGTTGGTGCAGCTGTAGAAAGCCAATAAGTTAAGTCACAACATAGCATTTGTGTTGAAAAGAAAAAAATATCTCACTAGAAGAGCTTTGTTTTGCTGCAGACTTTCCACATGTCTTGGAGAGTTCATCTGCTCTTGATTGCATATGTATGGGTTGTCAGTCAGGTTCAAACCTATCCAGCAATTAAATTTACATTGTCAGGTCTCTTACAATGGAGTTCTAGTGCTTTCTGGGGAGAGGTCCAGGCTAGATTGCTGCCTTGATATGTGTTTTCCCTTGTGCACTATGCAGGGATTGGAGGGTGAGGAGGCAGGGGGAACAGGGTGAAGGAGATTTGACATACTGCAAACAGCTGGCAAGTAGACACACTGACATTATTGTGTCCTAAGCACACAAGACATATTCCTTTTCGGAAAATCTGCACTTTTGGTTGAGGAACACAAAGTCCCTTGGTCCCAGGTCATGGCTAATATGACTTCTGGAGGAAAAAGCCTTGGCACTTGCCATTTGCTACATCCCAGAACAGCCTCGTCCATTCATCTTTTCCTTCCACTCTTATGGACAAATGACAATTTTAGGCCAAAATGGCCTAAGCTCCTAAAGGTTCTATGGCACTGCTTGTGACAAGAGCAGAATGGATTTGTGTGCAGGCTAAACTGAGGCTGAGTTCAGGCTGCCTGTAATACAAGTACCAGTAATGGCATCTGCTCTGGAATTTGCAACTCAGGAAAATATTACCAGTTATATGTGGCCAAGCAAACGTGGCCACAAAGCACCGTGGATGAAATCAGATTTGGCTTCCTTAGGCAAATTTTGGAAGACAAAGATGTCTGTCAGAATGGACATTTTCTTGTATATTTCCTATCTGCAAAACAGAAATAAAATTTGTTTTTTCCCCCCCATTCACAGGCAGGGCTGTAAACTCTTATGAAGCAGAGATACTTCTTATGATCATGGAATCAGAGAATCACTTGGGTTGGAAAGGACCTTGAAGATCATCTTGTTCCAATCCCCCTGCCATGGGCAGGGGCACCATCCACTAGACCAGGTTTCTCAGAGCCCCATCCAACCTGGTCTTGGACAATTCTTCTGGACAACCAGTTCCAGTGCTTTACCACCCTCACAATTAAGAATTTCATTCTAATACCCATTCTAAACTTAACTTCTGTCAGTTTGTAGCCATTCCCCCTTGTCCTGACACTAAATGCTCTTGTAAATAGCTTCTGTCCATTTTCCTTGTAGGCTGTCTTCAGATACTGGAAGGCTGCAATTAGATCACCCCAAAGCCTTCTCTTCCCTAGGATGAACCATCCGAATTCTCCCAGGCTTTCCTTATAGGAGAGGTACTCCATGCCTCTAATCATCTTGGTGGCTTTCCTGTGGACTTGCTCCAACAGCTAGTTGTGCTGAGGACCCTAGAGCTGGAAGCAGCAGTGCAGGGCAGTTCTCACCAGAGAGGAGTAAAGTAATCCTCACCCTGCCCACATTGGTTTAGATGTAGCCCAGGACATATTTGGCTTTCTGGACTGCGGGAGCACATTGCTTGGTCATGTCCAGCCTCTCATCCGCCAGCACCCCCAAGTCCTTTTCAGCTGGGCTGCTCTCGAGCTGTTCATCCCCCAGCCTGTGTTGATACTGGGCATTCCCCAGCCCAGGTGCAGGATCTTACACTGTCTTATTAAACCTCATGGGATTCCCCTGTGCCCACTTCTGGAGCTTGTCCAGGTCCCTCTGGATGGCATCCCATCCCTCAGGTGTGTAAGCAGGACCACTCAGCTTGGTGTCATCTGCAAACTTGCTGAGGATGACCCCTTCATCTATGTAATTCATGACGATATTAAATATTACTGGTTGCTATATGGACCTCTGAGGGACACCACTTGTGACTGATGTTCATCAGGACTCTGAGCCATTAACCACTCCACTCTGGATGTGACTGTTCAACAAATTCCTTATTGGCCTAACAGTCCACCCATCAGATCCATCTGCAGTTTAGAGAGAAGGATGTTGTGGGGGACTGTGTCAAAGGTTGTACAGAAATCCAGATAAATGTAATTTTCAGCTTTTTCCTTATCCTCTGCCACAGTCACTCCACCATAGAAGGCCACTGGGTTGGTTAGGCAGGACTTGCCCTTGATAATGTGGAGATGTGGTCCCTACTACAAGGTCTCTTCAAACCAACACAGGTGTTCTGAATTTCTGTACCTGTGAGCTCTTAGAATTGCAAAGTCAGCCAAATTTGGTTTGTTTGTGGCAGAAATATGGACAGTTCATTCTCTGTTGGATGTTGCTAAAGCAAGAGAAAACACAAAGCAAGTAGGGATAGCTCAGACGAGAATACTCACTGGACCTTGTTTTGTCTAATGGGCTGTGATCCATAATGTTGTGCAGTTCAGTGGTTAAGTCTTGGAGAGAATTAGAGGGGGAAGAACACAACTCCCTTCCAGACTCTGGTGTTGTTTAGGCACATTTCTCTGTGCTTCACCTACCAGTCGGATAATGACTGAGTTCATAGGCATTCGAGAGGAATTTTAATTTTTATCTTAGTCTTCTGGGTGAACACAAAAAAAAATCATTTTTTTCTCTTTTAAACCCAAAGGGAAGCTCTCATACAAATTTAATTCAAAATGACAGTGTCTGCTTGATATCAGGAAAGGGTAGGTCTTTGGAAAATACATATAGCTCCTTACTTGAGAGTGGGAGAACCTAACAGACTCTCTGAGAGAAGTTCACTTTGTTTCTATTGGATGTCAAATGAAGATGGGATTCAGAAGACCAAACATATGTACAACAGATTCCTCATAAAACAGACATAGAAAGCAATAGATACCTCCAGAAAGTTGGAAGAGAGTTCAGAGAACTCTCATGGAGTTCAGAGAACAACATTACAACCTGAAGTAAATGGCATGGCCATTTTCCTTCATGTTCATTGATGCTAATAGTCACTCAGAACTCCTCTGCCAGAACCCACAAAACATACATAATTGAATTCTCTTCAGGTGGGGAAAAGAGGGAAAAATGTCCTTCAAAATAATCCTGCATCTGCCTTTTAGGCTGTTCCATTTTACAGCTAATCCTTCAGCTGTCAATTTTCTTCCCTTTTGCCCAGAAATACTTGTGTACACTTTTCCCCTTGACCCTGTGGGCACCCATTTTCAGCAGATTTGTCCACACTGTTCCTACAATGGTCCAAGGCTGGAAATTGGCTTGCAATCAGCTCTGCTCTATGCTGAGAAGGCTGTGGGAGAACCATCACTAGAAATCTGACTTCTTGTGAAACCTTCATAAAATGGAACAGTGGAGCAAATTGGGCCTCACTAGAAGTGGAAAAAAATTCTATTAGAATTATTTGAAATTAGGGAAATTGACCCTGTATTTTGAACTTATGGGACTTTCTGAATGCTGGACCTCATCCGCTTGGGGACTTGTAACAGGAAGAGAGCCAAGAATTTGAATCTTATCAATGAGTTATGAAACCCACATATTTTCCAGGCAATTATCTGAAAATAATCCTAGGCTTCTGATATTCTTGTACCCTTTCCTAATGTCTGTTTTTATTTTAGCATTGCTGGTGTCTGCTTTCCTCCATGAGAGTTAAAAATATTCATGTATTTTCCTGCTTGCTGTGCTTCTGAATTTAAAATAAATAAATAAATAACAATTATTTTTGAAAAGCAGGTGTTCTTGTTTATAAATATCAAATAAAGTACTTATTTATTCACATTTTTGTAAAGTTAAAAAGAAAAAAAAGAATAAAAAGAACTTAGCAAGAAAATGCTATGGTTTTGGTGGGTTTGTAAATGGGGGACTTGAATTTGTGAATTTTGTGAGTTCTGAAGGACAGTAGAGAGAGATATTATTTTCAAAACCCCTATATGGTTTCTGTGTCTTTTAAGCCACTACATGTGCCCCTAAAGGCACAAATAATACATAATGATCACCTGCAGAGCTGATGTTGTGCTTTAAATTACTGAGGACTTTAAAGGGTTTGATGGATGCACTCAATCCCTGTAATCAAATCAGCAGGAGTTGGTAGAGTGTCCAGAGGAGGCAAAGGCCTGAGTCATAGCTGGGCCCAGAACTCCTCCAGGAAACCCAGTGGAACAGGGTGACCCAATGAGAATCGATGCATATGAGCTTGGACACAGATCATACGATTAACACATGAATAGTGGGTGTTTTTTCCAAGATTTGTTTGCCAAGGAACAAAGAAAGTTGTCAGCACAAGGTGTCTCATGCATACGTGTCCCACTGTGTGCAACTTGACGGGTCAACCCTTACCCCATAAACATAACACCTTAAGTGAGCTTTTCTTAGGATCTCCTGGCTAGACAATATGGCTGCACGGCAATGATCTCCTGTTTAGCTGGGATGCCTCACAAGTTTGCTCCTTGTGGCAGATGTACCTTTCTACTAATGTCAGATCTTTGGATGAGTCCAATTTGAGTTCTCTCTAAATTGCAACTGGACTGCATGCCATATGCTCTCACCTTGAGCTGGGTTGCCTATCAATGTTTGAGATTACCCGACACTGAGATTCATACTTACCCAAGGTAGAGACACCCTCAATAACAACAGTCGCTGATAAAACAGCATGCTAAATCAATGGTAATGAAATCCAGGTAGTTAATCCCTTTAGACATAAACCATCGACCAAGTCAGAGTCTAAGATTGCACCTAGACACACTTAGGCTCCATGAGAAGTCTAAAAAGCAAGGAAGTCCACCCTAAACCTCATGAGTCAATGGAAGGGTCTCCCTTATCCTTTAGAATCTTCAGTCTCTTTGTAAATAATTTTAAATACATTCTGATTTGAGTTTTCTTTGTATGTTTCATCCATGTAGCAAGTAATAGAGTGAATCTTGCCATCAAACTTTGTTACACTGCATTTCTATATATTAAATGGTCTTAATTCTAGAATTTCAGTGATGATTTTGGCGGTGACTATTTAGGTGACCTTAAATTGTTCATTTGTGACATGAAGGAAACAACAGTGAGGCCAACATGCATGAACCAAAACAGTGCTCAAGAGAAGCTGAAAGCTTGTAGGTTTTTATTGCTTTTATTCCTTTCCAAGCTTTCAGAATAGATCTCTAGTCCTGTTAGTTTTTGGCTTTATTTATTCAATTTTTTTTTAGTATTTAGTCATTCTTTTCTTTCTTCCCTCTCCACACATTTAAGATGAATATATTTAAGCATTCTTCAGTCATACAGAAAGACAGTCCACTGTGACGAGTAGTGTTTCATTTCAGACTATTTTACTTTTCAGCTAAAAATATGAACCTTTCACATCTCTGTTTTTCCATTTCACTGTGTGGTATTTCCACCTGCAGGACACAGGACCCTGCCAGCATCTCAGAGTCTGGTCTCTTTCTGGCTCAAACAACAGGAAGGCTGTTTAAGTTGGCAAAGCAAGAAGAAAAAGGAAAACCAAACTTCCTTTCTGGGTCTTCTTAGGAGGGCAGGTATTTAGCACATATTTAGTAAACAGATTAAAAAATGTCTTATAACAAATAGATCTGCAAGTACTGACTGATAAAAGGACCCTTCCACATGAAGCTCAAAACTATGTATTTTTCAAACTGCTAGTTATTACAAATATTAGAGATAGATGACCTGTACTTTTTTCTGTGCTTTTCTTCACAGTTCATCTCTGTTAGATTTCTCTTCTTGTGATGAAATCATAGTATTTTACAATTACAAGCCAGTGTAATTATCATCTTATGAAAACAGACCATAGAAAAAAGGGAAATGGTCAAAATGAGAAAAATGCTCTGTGCACTTGACTGCTGTCAACAGTTAAATGTTAGTTCTCTTTTTTACCAGGAAAAAAATTAAAATGATGTTGTAGAAGACTTTTCCAGTATGTGAAAGGTGATCCTTAAATAAATGTGCTCATTTTAACTTCTATTGTAAAACAGAAATACTATTATGTTTTTATTTACTGGCTGCTGAGAAACATAAAATTAAGATGAATTCTTATTCATCTTAGTGCATCCACTGCATATTTTGTTTATCAACAAATAACGGCACACAATCTTTTTGTATGAAGGCTTCATTCTATGCAGGATACTAAAGCACACAGAGCTTGAATGTATAGCAACTTTGTAATAATTTGCAGCTACAGAAAAAATGTCTGAATACCAGGAAAACAAAGAGTAAATATAAATGATCTTGTTCATTTGTCATTTATAATATTTTGCAGAATGGAATCATATTTCAGAAAAATGGGGAGTTTGGGGGAAAAAAAGGGAAAGTCATTTATAACAATTGTCATCATCCTCCAAGTAATTTGCTTGTTTAAACAGTTTGTGCATTACATGCAATTTTTCATATGTCTTTCATCTGCTCCTTTGCCACCTAAATATTATTTTCAACACCAAGGACAGATCTAGTGATCTATATTTACATATCATTGAAATATTCAGTCACCTCAGTTCATAATTCCTCCCCAGGTGCAGATACACCGCAAGCAAGAGGGGCCTTTGGGTCTAACTTGACAGGACACAGTTGAAGAGAAATCAGATGGCTTGCGAAAACTTCCTGATTTTTTCAATTTTTCAGCTAAATTAATAGTACTTTGGGACCACTAGTATTAAAGGAAACCATTGGATATGACAGCTCAATATGGACATCTGGACTGAATATTAGCGCATACATAAGACCAGGTAAAATTTCCTTTACTTGTAAAGGAGCCAAGATTTCATCTTGATGCTCATGCGTTTTGGAGGAAAACTGTTCTGGCAATGTGTTTCTTGCTATCCATCTAACTAATGTGGTACAGGTCAAGGAATTTTTGTATTTTGAATGTAGCAAATGTGAAGACAGGAGACTTCTTATAAAAAAACCAGTCAAGGCAGGAGTAGATTTGCAAACAAAAAGAACAGGCACAATTTAAGATCTGTGCCCTTTCTGAATCTATTTTCAACTTCGAGCTGCTCTATTTCTTTTTAAAATTGTTTAGACATTTTCTTATGGGAATTGCCATTAATTAGACGTCTCAGAGTTAATTTTAGTCAAATCACATGAGAAAAAAAAGTATATTGTCATAAAATAGGTGATTATGCCTCATGCACTCCCTGGTTATTGCTTTGTAATTGGTTAATTGAACAAATGGCCATATCAGATGATGAAATAAAAAATAATAATACTCTGCACATATATCATAATTTTCATCTTCAATGTGCTATGTAAATTAGCTAATTAATACAACAATCTTTTTAATTCTATTTTTTTCCTAAAGCACAGGAAAAGTAAAGGCGGTATCAACACATAGCTGATTTGCACTAGGCATATGGTCTGTAGTGGTGTCAACTAAGATAAGTAGAAATTGATACAAAGATGTCGTGTAAAGTCAGCTGACTAAAAATTATGTGTGTTATTTTTGGTTTGGTTTAGTTTTGCGGTTTTCTTTTACTTTTATTTTTTTTTTTAATTTAACTAATAAAAATATCTGGGGAAACAGTTATGAAACAAGGGCATTCATGTAGTTTATGGAATGGAGGATGCAGATGATGTTAGTATTCAGAGCAGAAATCACTGGCTTGCTAATTTTTAAAACTTAACTATTTTTGCCTATATCTTTTCTACAAACCTTGTCAGTTCTAACTATGGACTAAACTCTGTTAAGAAACAGGATGTTACTTTTCTTTTCATTTGGCAACAGTGTAGTGGTTTCACTCCATCTGGGAACTAAACTCCACCCTGCTGCTCACTCGGTCTTCTTGGTGAGACGGAAGAGAGAATAAGAAGGGTAAAAGTGAGACAACTCATGGGTTGACACAAATACAGCTTAATAAGAAAAGCAAAAGCCATCCAAGGGAAAAAAAAAAAACAAAAACCCAAAAAGAATTGATTCACCACTTCCCATTGTTAGACAAGCATTTAGTCATCACCAGGAAAGCCAGGCTCCATGATGCATAACCATGCCTTGGAAAGACAAGCACCATCAGTCCAAACATTCGCTGTTTTCTCTTTCTTTCTCCAGCTCTATGTGCTGAACACAGTGCCATATGGTATGGTATGGAATGCCCCTTGGGTCAGTTGGTATGAGCTGTCCTGGTTGTGTCTCCTCCCAACTCCTTGTGCGCTCCCAGACAGCTCACTGCTGGGGTGGGCTGAGAAGCAGAAAAGGCCCTGACTCTGTGCAAGCTGTGCTCAGCAGTAAGGAAAACATCCCTGTGTTATCAACATTTCTTTGCTCACAAATCCAAAGCATAGCCCCATACCAGCTACTAAGAAGAAAATTACCCCAGCCTAAACCAGTACAAACTCTAAGTTAGACTTCCTTGTGTGCTCCCTTATGCTGTTCCCTTCAAGTTATTGGAAGGCAAAAAATCACTGTTGTGATCAGAACTGTTGTATCATCAATAACATGGGCAAGATAGACTTGTTCTCACATAAAACTGCTTTTGATGTCAGTGATAGTTTGGGCCTTAACTGACTGATGTATGTGAAACTGCAGCTATCAACCTGATGCGCCTACAAGAGCAGCAGAAAATTTAAGGGTCAAATTCACCAATAGGTTATGACTGGTTTGCATTGATACAGCAGTAAAAAAACAAGGATGAAGCTGGCTTTGTAACCAGCTAGTTAAAACAATTTTATTCACTGAGTCTGAGACCAGATAGGCTCGCTGTGATCATCAAGTTTGACCTTCTGTACCACAGACGCCTTTTAATTTTTTTCAAGTGGCTCCTGTATCAAACCTGTTGGAGTTGCTGCTGCACATTTACTAAAGCAGCACATGCAGGTCAAACTGACCCAGATAATTGTGTGAGGTACATGAATAGTAATTTAACTCATTCCATTGAGATTGTATTTGACCTCTATGCAGCTGTGCAGTTCTAGCAACTGCAGAGTAGTGATTAGGACTTTGGTGTTAAACAGTGCTGTCAAAACTCCAAGTTGCTTTATATGTTGGAAGCATATATCTCTTTTTAACTTTCTATCTGAGTGAAAGACAGTAGTTTTAGATTAGAAACTAAGAAAAAATTGTTTGCTGTGTGGGCACTGGAACAGGTTGCCCAGAAAAGCTGTGGCTGCCCCATCCCTGGAAGCATTGAAGGCCAGGCTGGACGGAGCTCTGATCAGCTGGATCCAGTGAAAGGTATCCCTGCCCATGGGTAGGGGGTTTTGAACAGGATGATCTTTAAGGTCCCTTCTAACCCAGAGCATTCTTTGATTCTGTGATCATATAATATTGTGCAAAAGGCATTCATAACAGTAACACTATTTTATTGGTGGAGAAATGGTGGTATCAGAGGATTCAGTCTTTTCTGAAAGTCCTGATTTCAAACTCCCTGTTAGCAGTCCAGCACTCCAAGGTGGCTAAACACCTGAAAATGTTGGTCCTGAAGTTGCATAGCTGTATGAGGTTATGTCATCTATTTCCAGTCCGTTTTAGGGTGCAGCCTTGTTACCATGATCAGAGTCCCATGCTAACAGACATGTATTGGGAGCTTTGGGACAGAAGCTTTCCACCCGGCAGTGATTTACATTAGCATGGTTGCATTTTCCATTGGAAAGGAATGAAAATTTTACCAATTAATCTCCTGTTTCATTTTTAAACCCTTTAGACCATATTTGTCAGAATCAAAACTTCTAGGCACAATCTGAATGTGAATCAGTCAAAACCCTCTCTCTCTCTCTCCCTGGAGCTTTGAATACAAGTGTGATACTTTATTTCCTATTTCAACCATTTTTATATTTTACTGATATTCTGTGAGGGAAATGCCAGTGTCCAATTAATGAAGACATGATGAAAAAACCCCAGTAAAATACAAAGCTTCCAGATGATGTTTTATTATACCATTAAATGTACTAGAATAGCAGGTCGTAATGTAAGATGAAAAGCCGTTGAAAAATGAACCAACAGAATCCACCAGAAGCACTCACTTTCCATTTTTCTCTTTCCATTAAAATCTGTGCAAGTCTTGTGAGTCTTCAGTAATTGTCACTGTTTGTAATTTATGTGATGTTTTTCTTCTGTTTACAATTTGGACTACCAAATTTACCATAAAGAATTTCAGTGAGAGTGCAACGTCTGTTCTGAATTTGGCACATTCTAACCAGTTCTCCAGTTGGTGTGCAGAAAACACAGAGAGTGAAGGGATTACTCTAGTCTTGCTTACAAATGAAATAAATATTTCTGAGTAAGAAATTTTGGCTTACGTGTTTCTGACAGTTATATAGGCATATAAATTAAGCAAAGTCTACCACAGCATTTCCATTTCTGGTTACCACTCCTCGATCTATAGGTTTTGTTAACTGACCACCACTGAAGTATATATCCACTAATGACAGTTTCATTGTTCTTTAAGCTTAGCTACTTAGATATCTTTAGGGATATGAGTAGGGAATCTTATCTTTCTGAGATTTTATTTTACTTGATTTCTTCCCAATAGCAGGTTCATAAAAGTCCTGAAAAAATCCCCATCAGTGCCAATGGGACTGTAGAAAGGCAGTCATATCGGGCCTTAGAGAAACTTACTGGATTTTTTTACTAATGCCTGTAAAAAGCACTGCACTGTAGTCCTCCCTTCCATGAACACCCGGCACTTTTGAAAGTGGCAGAACAGATTTTGCTGTCATGAAAATTCATTTTCAAAATGTTGTAGTATTGAAATTGCGCATATCCAAAAAGCAGATATATATATATATCTATATATCTATATCTATATCTATATCTATATATATATATAGATATCTGAACTGTCATATGTGTACTCCTTGGTTCAGAAATAATTAATAAATACATTTGATACATGTATCATTTATTCATATATAATGGCATTAAACAGGTATCCAGAAGCAATTCTGCTATTAAAATACAAGCAGAAAGAATGTTAGATAAATGCACAACAAGCTGTCTTTGCTGTTTAACCATGTTCCTTGGTAAAAAGATGCAGGTGTTCATCACATGAAAACAAACAAAATACGACATTTTTGAGAGTGTAAACTGTAACTGCAATGAATTTAATGCAATGAACATGTCCACAACTGTTATATATTGAAGAATTTATACTGCCTGCTTTAAGGAATGTAAGAAGATAAAAGGGCTACGGCTAAAAGGAGAAATGGGCTTACATGAAAAAAGCAGCAAAGGTCTTTGCTTTCAGTGGGAGTGGTTATCAGTTCTGAAGCTACGGAAAAGGTAGGGTGATTTTAGGAAGGTGAATGCAGAGGTTAGCTTCTGTTGCACCAACTTAAAACATCTGCAGTAGAAGTGACTTGATTCTCAAATTGGGGACCTTATCGTGTAGACAGTTTCAGAAGCAGCAGGCAGGAAGGATCTGATTACTTCTTCCTAGAAATGCATTAAAGGTAATATATTTCTTTTCCAGGAGTCCTCCCACTTTCCCCCAATGTTCACTGGTTTTAATTTTTGAGGCTTAGTATTCTTCTCACCATTACTTGAAAAGACACACTGTAGACTTTCAAAAATATCAAAAAGAGGACAAATACTACTTCTTCTGAAGAACACATTTTATTGCCACATATGCATGGCCAATACCAGAAATTATACTTTGATTTAAAAGTTAAACTATGATTGATTAATACAAAATTACAACAACTCTTGTTCACAAACTAGAGCCTCTGTGAAAGCCTATTGTATTTGATGGGAATTTTTTCTTAAATTCAGCTGAATTTTTATCAGATCTAGAGAGTTAAAAAGAAATTTCACTAGTTTTTAATATGCTGATCTATCTGGACCTCCTAAAACCTGTCTCAATAGAGAAAAGGGTAATTTTTGTTTCATGTCAAGAATTACTCCTACTCAGGTAGCAGTATTCACTGCTCATTTACTTTAATCCACAAAAATGTATTAATTCTAATTAAATAACCCCAACCACCTAGTAGAAACCTACAGAGGAAAACACTCCAGGACTTAAAATGGTTTTCCAGGTAGTTTAAGCAAGTGAGTATAACACAACAAACATTTCTTTGACCTATACTGTGAACATAGGCAGCTGAAGCCTGCAAGGGACACTAATAGAATATTCCTTGTAGCTTTCAAGTAGAAAGAGCTCTTCTCTGACCCCCGGTTTTTTATGCTTTCCCATTATGTAGATTGACTGATTTGATAGGCTAAGGTGACTGATGATAGCTGAGTCTCAAGGTGGCAATGAATCTGATTGTCTGTGCATTGGTAGATAAATGAATACTCATAGCAATTGTCAGCTACATTATTGGCATTACTTGGAAGAAAAATCAAATAAAACTTTAAAGCAGCTAATAATTTTAAGAATAGTCATTGAATGACAATATTGGCAAAACTGAAATGATGAAGAGACCAAAATCAAATAAGACATGAAAAAGAAAAAAAAAAAAAAAGCTGAATATTGTCTTTATTATCAGTATCATTTTGATTGTTTAGTTCTGTGAAGACATAAAATTAAATTATCTCTGTGACAGTAGAAAAAATATTGTAGGCATCAACTACTGACTGAGGTCACAGAAAATAAAATGGATCTGCTTTTATAGGGAGCTTCATTATTTTAGGAAAAAAGTTGTGTCTATATTGTATTTCATAAAGTCTTGAGTGACAAATTCTGGTTTGTTATAAGACTGGCAACATGGGTGAAGCAATCCTGATTCAGATATCTAAGCCTGAAAGATAAGATATGAGATACCCTGATTTTCAGGGTATCATCATGTATAAGACAGTGAAGAGTTCTCTGGGCTGGTATTGATTCCGAATGACATATCCATACGATATGCTGTAGATTTATGTAGGATTACTGACTTAGCTTTAATACATTGTTCTGAAAACTGCAATGATTTAGGAGTAATTAAGCCTCAGCTGTAGGAGCAGTATGGATGTGTGTGTAAGGTAATCACACATTCTCCCAGTTTAATTTGCCACTGAATTTGAATTAACACCAGCCCTTTAGATACAGATCCTATCTCAATCCCTTTGATAGATAAGTCCACAGAGAGGCAAATAATCTGTGATTCATAACGGCATCAAGTTCTTTAATGTTTTTGGAAGGCCAACTGTAAAATTATAAGGGGGTACTCAATATTGAAAGGTTAGTTAAATAATTTTATGGTGTTGGAAAAAGGACTGAAAGCAATAACAAATGTCTAAAATAAAAGCTGGTTTAATTGGTTTACTAAGATGTTCAGAAAATGCAAGAAAGGCACTATGCTCTTAAAGTACTTCTACCCAACAACAGACCCTCACTCTCTATTTAGTAAGTTAATGACATGCATGCTAAATATCTTGCAATGTTCCAGAAGGGCTTTGGTTTAAGAGGGGAAAGAGCTATTGTATCTAATGTTGAAAGCTTGTGTTGTTTTAAGGTAAATCCATTTGTTAGAGCAGAATTTTTGCTTATGAAAATTGCTAGAACCATTGACACATCTTCTAAATGGGGAACAATGTTTACCAGCAGAATGTGGAATTTAATGGTAATAAATGCAGAGAATTACTGTGCACTAGAATATCTTCCAAGTCTTGTATCTTTCATCACACACCTTTTTGTGCTCAGTAATCCCTAAACTTACATAATACAGAGAAAATGGCATTCAAAGTGATCTTCATGAACGTTTTTTGTGTTTCATAGCTTGAAGATAAGAGCTTCTGTCTGCTGTGGAAAGTCTCTGTCAACAGAATCTGCTTGATCAAAGCATCCTTTGTCAGTTATTAGTAGAAAGAGTGAAAATCCACTAAATTGTGATTCACTGTTATCTGTATCATTTTCAGCTTGCAGCTTTTGCAATTTTCATGCTTCCCAAATTGTAACAATAGTTTAACATTTCAAATATGTTTTTTGGCATGCAGCTAGGAGAATATCAGGGGATGTATTTATTTCTTTTCTTTGGAAAATAATTGAGGAGCTGGTTTTTTTTTTTTCTTTCCCCTCCTGAAATGTATTTCTGCTGCTGCTTGTTCTGTTCATCATTTTTGGACTTCTAGTCCATGCCTATATGAACTATTAGCCATCATAACTGAGTGAGCCTTTGCTTAGCCTTTCTGTAAGCGAAGTTACCAGCACGTGCAAGATATTAGCCAAAGAAAGGTAAAAAACCCTGAAACTAAATCACTCTTTCATTGTAAAAGCAAATCATTCCCGTAGACAAAACTGAAAGACACAAAGGCACAAAGATAAGAGAGAAATTAAACTCTCACTTGCCCACCTCCTCTCATAAAAAGGTACTTTTCAGTATTGTCTCTCTTAACTCTTATTTTCTTTCTTCACTTTAAAAATCCTAATATATTGTGTTCCCCCTTACGGTTTCCAATATTTTTAAACAATTGAATCACTTGCGTGACTTCCTCCACTACGCCTCATTAAGTAATTGAATTAAATTGATTCAAAATAAAGTGACACACTATTTCACAATGATTGGTTTGAATCAACATTTGCCTTTTTTACATTGCCTCTTCATCACAAGCTTTTTCTCTTTAATGTTCCCAGAGTTCTTTTCTTGTCTTAAGTTAGGCAAGCAGTGAGCACAAGCATTGTTCAGATAGATCTGCAAAGAATAGGGTGTCAGAACTCTTGTGCTTCTATACAGTGATTAGAGCCATTTTTAAAATCCTAATTTCTTTGACGCTACTAAAGAAAAGAATCACCAACCTTTTTTTTTTTGTTCAAATTGTCCAGGAAGATTTTCAGAGAAAAAAAAGAGACTGAATTAAAATACTCTGAAAAATATGTAGGAGCTCAAAAATATTCATTGTAGAATAAAATCAAATATTATGTGTCTTCTCAAAAGGTACATACCAGATTACGAAAAACCCCAACCAAAACAGAACAAAGGAAAGACCACAATTAAATTTTAGGAGTTAATTGAAAACATATGGGGGGAAATTAACAGTTTTTTCCATTGAAAAGCTGGAAAAATAGTGACCAAAGTAAAAAAAACCCAAATTTTTGATGGCATGTCATAAGAAATGTGTTGACACAATTCATTCAATCAAATCTTCCTGTAATGCCTTTCTTTGTGTTTATGGTTCACTAATTCACTAAAAAGTGATAACATTTTTAACATTGTGAGCTTTAAACCAGAGTAATCACAGAATAAACTAAGTTGGAAGGGACCCATCGAGTTGGAAGGATCATCGAGTACAGCTTGCGACCCTGCACAGCATCATAATAAGACCAAATATCTGAAAACATAAGGGTAGGTTACTGTAGAAATATTCCAGGTGACTCTCTGAATGTCAGTGCTTTATTAACATATCAGTTACATTGTCCCTGACATGAAATTGCAGTAGATTATACTCTTCAGGAAACAAATACCACGCCCAAATCCTATGTAAGTGTGACACTTCCTCTTCTGATAGCTGTAGGCGGCAGCAGGTTACTTTACTAATAGGAAAAGTGTATTTCTAAAACGTGAGTGATTGCAACCAGATTTTTTTTTAATCTATTTGCTTAATGTAGCAATAGAAATAAAAAGGAAGAAAATCTGTTTTTCTTTTCTTTTTGCCCTGAACTTATCCCAGTATCATTAGAAAAACAAAAATGCTTCATTGGTTAGGTTGCTCAACCAGATTAATGTTCAAGTACTTTTTCCTGGAGAAAAGATCTAGACTTTTACATTATAATATAGTTAATGACCCATGCCTAGTCTTGCTATTGCTGGAAGATTGCTATTTATAATTTCTTATAAACACAAAATGCATTTTAAAGAACATTATCAAGGGTGAGAATGCTACTGATGCTAATCCTTTATTATTCAAATAACAAAACTATTCCAGTTACCCAGGCTACAGAATATTACCTTATGCAAAATCAGAACATAAAAAAAAATATGTAATCACTGTCTATGTTGTGGTTTTGCTCTGTGTGGTGGGTTGACCCTGACTGGATGCCAGGCACCCACCAAAGCCACTCTATCACTCCTTTCCACAACTAGACAGGGGAGAGAAAATATAAGAAAGGTTCGTGAGTTAATATAAGTTCCAGGAGATATCACTCACCAAATATCATCATGGGCAAAATGGATTGTATGGAGGATATTATTTGAGTTTATTGCTAACAAAATAAGAGCAGGATAACAGGAAGGAAAATAAATCTTAAAAACCTTCTGTTCACCCTTCTTTCCATCCCAGCTCTACCTTGTTCCCCTCTCCGAGGTGCAGAGGGACAGCAGATGTGGGTTATTGTCACTTCATCAACACTGTTCCTTATGCTGCTCAGGGAGAAAAATCTTTCCCCTTCTCCACCGTGGGGTCCCTCCCATGGGAGGCAGTCCTCCGCGAAGTTCTCCAAAGTGAGTCCATTCCAAGGGCAACAGTTAGGCACAAGCTGATGCAACGTGGTTCACTCTTTCACAGGGTGCAGTCCTTCAAGGACAGGCTGCTCCAGAGTGAGTCCTCCTCAGGGTCACAAGTCCTACCAAGAAACCTGCTCCAGTGTGTGCTCCTCTCTTCACAGCTCTGCAGGTCTCTGCCAGGAGCCTGTTCCAGCACAGGCCTCCCATGGGGTCACAGCCTCCTCTCCAGCTTTCACCTGCTTGAGCATGGGTCTCCTCCATGGGCTGCAGGTGGATCTCTGCATCTCCATGGACCTCCATGGGCTGCAGGGACACAGCTGACTCACCATGGTCTGCACCATGGTATACAGGGGAACCTAAGCTCTGGTATCTGGAGTACCTCCTTATCCTCCTTCTCCACTGACCTTTGTGTCTTCAGGGCTGTTCTCACCCTGTTCTTCTCTGTCAGCAATTATAGCTGTGCAATAACCTGTTTGGTTTATTTTTCTTGTTAAATATGCTGTCACAGAGGCATTACAACCATTTCTGATTTCCCCAGCCTTGACCAGTGTTATGTCCATCCTGGAACCATCTGGCATTGGCTCTGTCAGACATGGAGAAAGCTCCTGGCAGCTTCTTACAGAAGCCACCCCTGTAGCCCCACCACTACCAACACCTGACCATTGAAACCCAATACACTTTCCCATATTTTCATTTTTCTCATAGTTTTGGGACATCACATATATTTAACACCAAAGTTCTTAGAATCCAAAAAGCTGCTTTTATGAATGCAAGAGTACCCATATGTATATGGGAGGTGCAGTGTAATTATAAGAATTGCCTACCCACCAGTGAAGATCAAGAAATCAGAATGTCTATTCTCCACGAAACAGGAAGATTGTAAATTAGGAATATCTGGAATGCAGTCAAAAATAAAACCAAGAAGAGGCCTTTGAAAAGAGGTTCAATAAAACAGTTGCTAGTTTCAAATAAATGAAACCTTAATTTTCATTTATGTTCCTATATATGTCTGGTGAAGGAGGTTCCACAGCCCCTTTGGGCAGCTGTTCACAACCTTCATTGTGGTCATAATTAGAATGCTTTATCTAATATCAACTCAATTCTGATTTGTCATAATGAAGACAATTTTCCTTAACCATCCTAAGTGGATAACGTTCCTCTTATGACAAAAATATGAGCAAAACTGTCTGAATAGAAACAGTGAGCATGAAGGTTGGATTTAATTCAAGGATAGATTTAGAAACATGGAAACAGGACTTGTCTTAAGTGCTAAATATCATGAAAATGCATGCCAGATCAGTCTTCATGTATACACTTTCTTATTACTCTCCTAAGAATTTTTATTTATTTTTGAGCATGATCTGATAAAACTGAAGATATTAACTCCTTAATAACGGTTCAAGAAACATAACACAAGGACAGTGTGTGAAGCAGCCTTAAATTGACATATGACAAATTCACTGTTCTCCTTCACAAAGAAAAATGCTTTGTCTTTGGATGGAGGAAAGACAGTTTTCTTCCTGCCTTTGGTCTTTACTAATCAATACTTGAACCAGACAAGAGACTCTATCCCAGCAAGTTGCAGAACACTTACATGAGGAATTCTTGTCTCCCACCAGAAGGTGACTCTGCTTCAGACTTGCAAGGCATTGAGCTTTGCAATATTCTGCTGTACATATTACATCAAACACAGTGGTCTCATAGCAATTAGGAAAAAGCTTGTACTTCAGTCTTTGGTTCACTTCTTTGGATACACCAAAGAATTATTTTGCAATCCATTCATTTATAGAGAGAATAGCCAATATTTTTCTTTTATAGTCTTGCCTTGAAAAATGCAATCCTTCTGTAATGACTTATGAACATTCATTCAACTCAGGCTATGCAATCAGAATGGGGAGAACTTTTCTCTGACAATAAATCCATGAGCAAAATCAAAACCAGACAGATAATATGAAGCTTGTTCAGCTCAAATCTTTAAATGTTGAAAAGTGTGTCTTACTCCATACAGCACATAGCTACCAAAAAAAGATTTAATCAGAAAGAATAAAAATAGTGTTGACTTCAATGTTTTCTGTTTGTTGAAATTGCTGGTAGGAGAAATGGTTGTAATATGTGAAAAAGAATATTTAGTCTTAAAGTCTCATGTCAAGAAGAAAAATATTGACGATATTCCCTTGGAACACATTATATTTTTTTAACTCATATGAAATATACTTCTTTTCCCTTGGGACTGGCCACTGCATAACCTTATCTGATGCGCTACTTGCATGAATTTCTCCATAAACATGTCAGTGTTTATATTTGCATGAAAAAATATACTCACACTGAAACCATTATATATGTATTCTTTATTAAAAAAATATTTAGTTTTTTCAGTCTTGCAAGTAAATTCACTAAATTGTAGTCATTAGTGGGTACATTTCTGCAACTTGCGTATTTTCAACTGGACCTGTTGTATCTATGGGAAGATAGTGTGATAACTTGCCTAAGGATCATTTATGGTGAAGTAAAAGTAGAGATTTGTGTCCTTTGTTTTATTAATATTGAAAATCAAACATTTCAAAATATTTGAGTGTAGAAACAAAACTTTTCTGATATGAAACATTATTGACCTGAAATTGAAGGAAAGAGTTAGAAGTTTCCAAGATCTCATGAGCACATGATCAGACCCCAAAGCAAGAGCTCAGTCATCAGTACCATAAATTTGTAATGGTCTCTCCCTGGTGATAGCTACAGAAGTAATCCAGGAAACTGTCTGGACAATGATGGATTTCTTCCACCTGCCTGCGGTGACCTATCCATCCATATCTATATTTATATTCCGGGAACTGAGGTCTTCAACCACTCCTTATCCCATGACAATGCACACATTTATTGGATATTTTCTGTTCCATGAACCAAAAAAGTTATAATTAATGGCTGTTCCAGTCTCTAGGTACCTTACCAGAGAATTAAAAATCAAACTTCTGGAAAAGCAAGCTTATAGTTATTCTCAGTGCCAAAGAAGTGCGAAAGATACTCACCGCAGTGCTACTTCTCCCAAAATCAGTATCACCTCCTGACTCTTTAAAGTTTCCACAAAACAAGACTGGCCATCAATCAGAAGCTGTTGAAGAAAAATTAGATAATATATGCCTGAGGAAGTTTCTAGTTCTTTGAGCTTGGAGGAGCTGGGCAACAGCGGAGCACCATCCACATCATTCCTTGCAGAGGTTCATAGCTTCAGAATTTTTGTCCAGGATAGAGAAACACTTTTAGGACCATGTCTTATGCTCATGTGTATCTTTGCCTGGCAACACAAGATGCTGGCCTCAGCCAGGGTTTCTTGGCATTGTTGCAAGAGCATCCCTGATGTTGATAAGGTTCTGTGATACCTCCAGTGCCATGAGTCATCTTCTTGAGTTCTCCTCTCCCATCTGTTCTGAGGATGAGAGTGCCACCAGTGTCAGGTGGCAACATCACCAAATAAGTGCTAAGCAAATATGTTGCTGCCAGAATGGCACTCTTTGTCTGACTCCAGCACATAAAATGGTTGTACTAATAAGTCATTGCGGGGCAGCTAATTGATTGGAGCAAGCATTTCTGGGCATAATTTATGGGAAAACACACAGACCATACATTTTGGGACTGCAGAGCAATGTTATCATCCTCCTACAACTGAACTTGTCTTCAGTTCTCAGTCACTACTTTTTGGCCCAAAGCCTTATAAATAGTCAGAAGAGCAATTAATTTGTGCCCCAATTGCTCTCTCTTGGAATTGCTCAGGAGGTACAAACATAGGGTCTGAAATTAAATCCCATTTGACATTGCTACTTTAAAACTGGTAGCCTGAGGATTTTGCTAGCTGTCCTTAAAATCCTTCCAGGCTGACATATCTAACTAGAGGCAGCTTAATTCTCCAAATCAATATACGAGGGGAAAAAAAGTCAGCTGGTGTTTGACAACAAGATAATACAAATTGTATGACTTCTTTCAGCCTACTCAATTATTACGAAGGCCAGGGATTATTTAACACGCTTAAGAGCTGTTAATTTTCATAGCAGTAGCTTGCAGACAGCCTAAATTAAAACAGACTGCTGCTGTGCTGTTACTTTTGCTAATCTCCCAGTTAGGTGCTCTGAATTTCCAGACAAGTTCATTAAACACAGACAGACAGAGCTGCAGAATTTACACGAGCAAAATATTGCCAAACAGATGTCAGAGTTTGCTGTGCTGGGCCACGCCAATACTGCATTCTTCTCCTATTTGCATATCACCTCATGTTATCTGGTATTATGCTAATTGATGCTATACATAGTATATGGCCACATGCTCTCTGAGTTTAAAATAGTGTTATGACATTTTATCTTGAAATGTGGAATAATTTATAAAGAAGCAGGCAGTTCCTGCTTCTTTATGAAAGATATGATATAAAGATAAATACTTCATGAAAGTATTTTCCATTGAATGCAAAAATGATTGACTTAAGATGAAGCAGCCATGCAGGACTGATAATGCTGTGCACAACAGGGACTGACCCAAAACCTGAGTCAGTTCTAAACAGCTTTAGTTACCATCTTGTTTGGAAATTATTACCTATTCTCTCCCTGATAAGCTCACAATCATGAAGTGAAATTAGCTGAAAAATCAAGCGAGGTTGCATACCAATAATGTGTTAATAATTTTGAGAAATGTTTATTCTGCTTTTGATTAGAGCATAGGAAGTTTGCCTTGCTGTAAAATATGCTCAATGCGTATTGACTGAGCAGTAAGATAAAATATCTTCATGACAGGAGAAGGGGATTAGGTTTCCAGTGAAATGTTTGTGGGATTTGCAAGGAATATCTGAAGCATTACAAAAAAATTGTATGGTAAGGAGAGGAAGGAAGATGATTAAGAGAAAAGCATTATTTTTGACATAGTTTTGAGATCCATAGTTTCAACTGCTGGTGGCAGCATGTTAGGAAGATTCCTCGAAAATGATTGAAATTACTCGCTATTAACATTTGCCTTATGCAAAGAATATTTACTCCAACATTATTTTTCTGAGTTTTGGAAAGTTTATTGTTTTTATTAGTCATCAATAATCAATCATAAACCTAAATACACTTTTTTATGCACACAGGAACCATTCCAGAGAAAGATTGATTGGCCTGATCTTACTAATTTGAAAAGCACATGAACAAATATAACATTGAAATAACCACAGGAAATATTTGCAAAGGACAAGAATTGATCGAAGTCATGAGCAAAGGTTTTCTAAATGTCTATAATAAATATGGATCCAGGACCTTTTAAAACTGGAGTACAGCAAAAGAGTACAGGATAGGAAAAACAGTAGACTGAATTCATTGTCCCTAGCTTTAGAAACGAGCTTTTAATTATAAGGTTTTAGAGTAAAAAAGTTATGTCCAACTGCATATTTACAGGTCACATTGATATTTTTCCACTAATTTGTAGCAAAAAATAATTACTTTGTATATATGCATACCAATACAATTACAGATATATGACTATATATATATTTAAGCAGACATCTATCTATCTATCTATCTATCTATCTATCTATCTATCTATCTATCTATCTATCCATCTATCTATCTATCTATATCTAGCTATGCACACCTAGTTGCCATTTTGGAAGAACAGCCTTTGGACTTCTGCAAAGATTTGAGAAAGTTGTTATCATAACTGAATTCTGTAACTTTGATTTAGACCCACACAAAATCTCACCACCCATGTTTTACTCTCAAATAAAATAGTTTAAAATTGAACATATTATTCAAATTTAAAAGGCAGCTCAAAATCCCACAAAATTAGAACATTAAGAGCTTATTTCCCAAAAAAAAGTAGATGTAAATAACTGTTTTTTCCATGTTAGAAAGCAGTGAGTAATTTGGAAAAGAAAATGTTTTGAACAAACTGAAGTTAGATGTTCCATGGTTTTATATTTACTTATTTTTAATTATTTTTATTTCCCCCAACACAGCCACTCAACTTACTAGAAGTTTAAATTATTTTATTGAAATTTCATTCTCACTTTTCGTATATGAAAAACTGTTGGATAAAAAATGTATGATTCTCTGAATAACTTGTGATTAATTATTTCGATATGGAATCAATTACTTTACCCTCAGATACACAGCCTCCTTTTTTTATAACTCCATCATTACTACCTTTTTCCATGACACCCATTTTGAAAAAATATTATAATGTGCTGGTCACACAAAGCAGGTAAAATATTAAAAATACCTGCTTTTGAAATTGATATTTGAATGTTCCTTTAAACATTTGCAGACTTTGATTAGGAAGCAGCATCAGTAGTAGTAAAGAAGTATGACGTAAAGAGCAAATAGTGTAACTTTTAATTATAAAGTAAAAATTCATACGTTGAGGGACAAGATAAGCATTCAATCAGCACAGTCAGTTTAACTTGAGTGATAGCACTGCCTGACCAGACAGAGCATAAGGCTCTCATAACGCAGAGAAATTGAAAAAATGCACTGGGCAAGGAGGATTATGTTTTGCAGACAGAGTCACGATTTTAGTTTGTCTTGTAGCATGTGTGCCTATATTGTTGTTTCTTACTTCTAAAAATAATTTATTCTGTGTTTCTTTCTTTTCTACATCTTTCTTTCCTCTGACAGTTCACTTTGACCATTGGCCAGTAGACTTTAAAACAGTCTCTTTGCTATAATTAGCAATGATCTGTGCCTGCTTTCCTTAAAATATTGACATAGCAGTATTTATACTTTCTTTTTTTAATGTAGTAAAGACAGGAATCTGGAATTGTAAAGATTTTTTTTCAAGACTTAGCATACATTTGGCCCTGTCAGAACACCATAAAATCTCAATCAGAACAATTCTTGGATGCCATGTTGTTTGGTTAATCCTGAGTGAATCTATTCATTTAACTGATAGCAGTGCTTCTTGATTATGGGGAAAATTGTCAGCTACATTGTGGAAAAATTGATTTTGTTCAGGTTGAGCACTCTGCCTCTGCACAAGCAGAATAAGGTCTACTGGGTCAAATAACATTTTTTAAAAAAATTTATTTTTAAACATTGCATTCTGTCTGAGATCTTGGATGAACTTTACCCCCGAACTGTGTTCTGAATCCGTGCCACACTCAGCTGAAGAAAAGCCTGTGGGTGAAATACTGTGCTCATTGATAACAGAAACTCTTAGACACCATGTGTTCTGAAGCCATTAAGGCATTGACAGTCCAAGCACTTCTAGTGCACTTTCTGTAATCTTTGTAGCAACACTGAGCACATCCCTGACCTCCTTGTCAATCTGGGTAACATTTTGAAAAGGATGGAATTTAAGAACTAGATTTGGTATATAATTTTCTGTGAGAATTTTTTTCCTTTTTCACAGAAAAAAGGTATTAATTGGAGGAAACAGGTATATCAAACAGGTTTTAATAAATCCCTGTCAAAATAAACCAAGGTCTTCATCTCTGAGGATATATCTTTTGAATCGTACCTGGAAAACAAAGTGTGTACCATACTGAGAACAGATTTTGTGTTTGTAGCTTAGGGACTTCTAAGGTTCCTCTCCAGACAGATTTCTCTTCTTGTAGTTTCTGTACTTCATAAGAAACTCTCAGAGATTTTTATTCTTGACACATATATTGTATATATTGCTTTGAGTTGTGGGACCATCCCAGGAAAAGCCTTCTTCAAGAATTCATAAGGATACTCTCAGTGAGTCTGAGAATATGGGTATTTGATTACATTTTCTGACTCTAGATATTTTAATTGCCTTCATGTCAAAAATTTGATGTAAGTCCTTTTCCTGGGCAATGTAGAGTACTTTAAAGTTTTTGCAACTTGGAATTAAAATTTCACATCTGAATTTTGAAAGAGAATGACAAGTATTACCTTTTATCTCCTTAGCTTTCAAACTGTGTGTTAATCAAGTTAACTATATATATCTGTCTTTTTCCTCTTTTCATTCACATAATTTTGCTTAAAGCCCATGATATGTTCTGTAGATTCCTCCAGAAAAAAAAACATTTTTGGAGATATTATTAGAAGAATTTAAGAAATCTCATTTTTGGAACTCTGATATCTGTCATGAAAATTGGGTTTCTGGTGATCAACGATGAGAAATATTTCCATAAATAGTTCGCTTCTTTGGAGGTTGAAGATATTTTTCCTGGTACCTCTAGAAAGTGTTGCCTGTAGGAAATCAACAGAACTGATCTGACATGGTTTCACTGACCTAGCACATGAAAACCTCAAAACCTGATCTTTTGCTCTTTTTAAAATATAATTCTTGAAAGGTCCTAATAATCTTCATCATGTTTTCCTTGTTCTTCAAAAGCAAAGGAAACCAGGATTGCACTCAGGAAGAAGGTGAAGTTACAGTGTGTTTTGTCCCTGTGCAGATAAACCTTCCAACGTCACGTATCAAATTCTTCCAAATCAATGTTTGAACCTTTTTTTTTTTCCCAGGGTTTGGCAGAAGTTACAGCAAAACATCTGGCTCAGAATCACTCTGGGTAAAACAAGTGATATGATCCTGGCTAGAGGAGATCTGGCATACCTGCCTCTGTGTGATATTCAATACTTGGGTGGATATCCAGGGCTCTAGTTTTGTTATGTTTTTGTATGAACAGCTTTCAGCAGAAGCCAGGATTATCACCTCTTATTTGCATCTGGTGAAGAGATTATAATTTTATTTCTGAAGGCCACTTTGTCACTTTAAGATTTTGACAGCCACATGGTGTCCTACTTCAGAAAACAGCACATCATAAAAATGATAGACCTTTGATAATCAGTGTGAAAACCAGGTAATTAAGTTGTTCCACTGGTAAAATGCCAGTGTCACTCACAGTTTCCAAGTCTTGGTTGTAGTATGTGCAATTTAAATTCTTGAGCCCTCTCTTCTTGAGAAATAATTTGTGCTTAATACAGTGATTCCTAGCCTCTACTAATGCAAAAAGATTTTCAACACTTTTTAAAAAATACTGTAAATGAATTTTATTTAAAACTTTATTTACAACCTTTTTTGTACTTGTATTAATTTTCTTCTTTTTTTTTTTTTTTTTTTTTTTTTTTTTTTTTGTTTTATTATTACAGTCAGGGGAGGTAAAGCTTTTTTT
>VZTI01005253.1:276340-340020 GCA_013397865.1 Struthidea cinerea | reverse complement strand
TTTTTTTTTTTTGGTTTACTTAAAATACCTGCGGAATTCAAGGGCTATTTTTCCTTGTAATTTCAATACTTTCTAATATCTTAGGACTATGAAAGATCCAATTTGGGTAACACCACCCTGGAAGAAGGCACTCCCTCACAGTGATCATGAAAGTGATATCAACCTATGTTAAAATAGCACAGACATATAAATGGAAGCTTTTTCAGTTCAAGGGTGGGAACTTTAATAGGTTTTTCTCCTTGCTGAATTTTTAGTTTTGAAACTCATTCTCCCTTCCGCCCCTAAAACAGCATGGATGTGTTTTGCCTTAGGGCATGCTTGAAGAATCATGAAGTTGACTACTGGAAAAGTGTAATTTGCTTGAAAACCAAATTTTGTGGTGAGATTTTAATTTTGCCCATCCCCATTTAAAAAAAAAACCAAACAAACCAGGATTTAATTGATTCCTGCTTTATGCAGTAGAGGCTGATAAATTTAAATTATGCTTAATTGACAAAATCATGCAACACTTAAACTCGGGTTTGTGGGTTTTTTAAAATTTTAATTGGTCTGTTATAAATATACAGGCACAGTTGTAATAAATGAATGCAAATACATATTTACTCTATTTTTCACCTAAATAATAGGACAACTTTAAAATAAATGACACAGAAACCTTACATTCTGTCATTGTGAAATGTCATCAGAAATACTCCTAGAAATGCTTCTCAATTGTTCCTCAGCAGAATATATTTACATAATTTCAATTGCAGATGGCATCTGATGCTTTTCGAGTACATGGTCAAAGCATGTTTCTTCAACTTGTATATAAATAGATGGCGATTTTTCATCACATTTCTATATGCAACATTACTGAGATAAAATGAGTGTAAGTGTAGTGAGAGGATATTTTTGACTGCCCTCTTAAAGATGTCTGGTAGAGGGAAGCAAGAAGTTAGGTTTAGTGCAGCTTTGAGGACCGTTTTTATAAGCATGATAGTTGCTGTGTGATTGTACAATTCAGTTTCAAGGTCTGTGTGGAGAGATGTTCCCTGTTTTTCTAATCCACGCTCTTAGGGATAAAATATTGCATGGTGAATCTATCAGCCAAGTTGGTGCTGTGGAGCATTCCTATCCTGGGACTCATTTAGTAATTTGTCTTCACCACCCTGAGACACCATGACCACTGTGAAATTTTTCCTTTGTGCAACTCGCTGCTAGTTGCCATTGTTGTTGGTGCACTTGATATCATTTAAGAAAAATAATGTAGAAAATGTAAATGTCTCACACAGAAAAGAAAAAAACTGTGCCACCTTTTCCCAAGGACTTCAGGTTTCACACACCCATGAGCTATGTAAACATTTGTTCTTTCTGGAAAACATTAAAATGTTGGAAATCATAGAATCATAGAATGATTTGGGTTGGAAAGGACATTAAATATTGTCTAGTTTGGGCTCCCTGGCATGGCAGGAATGTCATTTACTCCATCAGGTTGCTTAGGCTTCATCCACTCTGGCCTTGATCATTTCCAGGGATGGGGCATCCACAACTTTTCTGGGCAACAAATTAAGAATGTCTCCTCCTCAAAATAAACTCTTTGTGATGAGTCATGAGCTAGATGAATGCAGGATATATTTGTCCTGGTGCATGGAATTCCTGAAAAGACCCTGTGATCTCCTCTACCATGGTCACTATCTGAATTTCTTCAATGGATTTCTTCTGCAATGTCCTTTTATTCCATATGTTTATGTTGCAAAGACTGGACATTGCCATTGCACGGTGTTAATTGTTCACCTAAGCTATGTGATTTTGCTTCTCTTTGTTTGTTCACTCTGGTGCATGCAAACAAAGCTGAAATGACTTCTTTCATGTGCAAGTATGAAATAATTTGCCTGACCATTAGTATAGGAGACTGAATTCGGACCTCTTGGACTAGTCAAGGAAATAAAACAACACATAAACAAGACAAAAGCTAGTTAATCTAAAAGTTCATACGAAATTACAGAGTAAAAATCTTCTTTAATTGAAAAAAATCTAGGGAGTTTAAAAAATAAAATTGTTACTACAATTGGATGGATGATTAAAAGTAAAACCAGTGCATGCTTTCTCATCATATTCACATTTATTTCTATATGTACTTCTAGTCCTGGCCTATGACACTTATTTAAAATATGGACCTGAACTCCACAAAGATTTCTAAATAGACTAATTGCTGTATCTCTACAAGGCTTCACTGAACTATTCTGGGTTCAAAAGGCTGCCTTAATAGAAGAAACTTCTGGACTGGGCTTCTTGCAGTGATAGCTGCAAGTCCCACATTTCACACTACATTGTCAGAAGGAATCATGTGAACATCTAGAGATACTAATTGAAAATATCTTATTTCCTCACTGGGGCATATGCTAGAGGTTTTTTTTCAGGTTTGCCAAAACAGATTATATATACAGATTTAGTGCAGTTAGAATAATCATAAAGGTTAATCCTATACCATGACATGAACTGATCAAAATTTCATTGAAACTTCAGTGGGAGAATCTTTGCCAGAACAACGGGGGAATGATCTTTTTATAAATAATACAAAAACATAAATAGCAAAAAAAAAAAAAAAAAAATCTTAAAATTGAGAAGTTTTAACACATTATTATGAAATATTATTTGTAAGGCTTTTTTGTGTTTTGGGGAGTGGTTTTCTTGTTTGATGGATTGGGATTGTTTTTGAAAAGACTGGTTTTCATTAGATCGCCAGTAAAAATACAAGGACAGTTTTTCATCTGACTATCTTGGATTTCAAAATAGCAAATTTCAGGATTATTCACCTACATTTTTATTTTCTAGTTTAAGTGTTGTACCACTGTCGAGTCTTGACATGGAAGAAAATAACAGTTCTTTGCAGTTCTAAATGAAAACAAGACCATGGAAGCAAGATCAACTGAAAATGCAGCGACCTGTGCTTTCGATGTGTTTGGCATTTTGTTGTGAACTTTTCATCTGGCCCAGAAAGAACAATGCTTAATTTTCTGATCCCAGATTGAATTTACAGCTCTGGCAGCCAGAAAATCATCTTCGGACTTGTAAACCCATACACATTTGATTCGGAAGTCACTGAGACAGAACAAATACGGAACCTCACAATGTCATTCATTCAGAGTTACTTTTTGGCACATAATATCTGGCTTGAAAGAGGACATGCAAACCAATAAAAGTTCTTTCAGGCATATAAAGAACAGTTTTCCAAGTGAAAACCAGCATCATCTTTGTATTGGTCCTTTGGCCATTTCCGGCTTTATTATGCTTTCAAAGACATTTTGTCCTCACTTGTATAGCAATGTGCTTTGCACTCAATGCAGTTATCAATACACAAAAATCTATGAAGAAACTTGCATTTAAGGGAGACACATTTACCTGGAATCAATATATTTTGTTCTTTTTGTCAAGTAGTCTAATTCAACTTTGTTTACAGTATTTTAGGCCTAGCAATACAATCTTTGAAAGACAGCAGCACAGTAAGTAAAGGGAGAAGATGGGAGTAGAGAAATGAAAAATAAAGCATGCTATGGTGCAGCTTGCTTTGTGCTCATTATTGCTATCCTGTCAAAAAATGTGCAGAGCCCTCTGTCAGTGCATAGACCCTTTCCTCTTTGTTCTTTTTAATGATTTCTTAGAGAAGTTATATCTAAGTTCCTTATGTGCATCCTTCACTGACTGTGAATCAGAAGGTATGTGAGGATCCATTCATTTACATCATAATTCTGATGTCAACCTTTCCTGTTACCACAGAAACACAGCCCATGACCACGCTTTGTATTAAAAAGGAAATATATGATACCATCAAAGATGACAGCTCCCATGATTTAATCCTTGATTTTTGCCATAAAATCTGACCTTTACTTGATCTTACTGCTTTACTTGCACATTTGATTTTAAGCCTGCTGATAGCTTGGCTTCATTTGCTTTCTCAGTCTGCTCTAATACGAATTTACAAGGGTTGGAGTTTCCCAAATGCGTCAGTTCTCTGTGGCTTTCGTTTGTTAAATAGAATGCTGTACTTTTACCTACCTAGAAAAACAGTGTCTGTAATGCCTCTAATGCTCATCATAAATATCTTTCATATCTGAAATATAATCTCTCTGGAATATTTTCTTTATAAGCCATTGTTCTTGTGTCTGCCTGGTTAGCAGTTTCTACGTCAGACAAAGCACACACAGATCAAGTCCATTCTTAGCTGTCAGGGATGGTTATAGGACACAGCCATTTGATATCTGTTTCTGATGATTTTTTATTTAACTTCTCCTCATGCTGAGAAATCTGATAAGTGAGTTGTATTTGCTGTTTTACCTGCATTCCAACTTTTAGAGTTCAGGGAGCCTGGAATTTGTCAGTAAAGATCTGAACCCATGTATCACCCAGTGTTTGAAGGTTAGCAACATAAATCTTTCAATAAAAGAACAAAGGTCTACAAGCATGTTCACATTCCCTTAGCTTTCAGTGATAAGGCAGCCATTTTCAAAATAGCAATTAGGTCAAACAATGAAAATGCATTCTATAATTTTGTCCCTCATAAAATAGAGCCAGCATAGACTTGCATTTATACTCAGCATTAACTGATTAGTGTGTAAACCTTCTGATTTGCCTCTAAATGTGTTTCCTGTTTTGTTGTTGGTCTTTGCGGGGGTTTTTATTGTGTTTTTGTTTGTTTTTTTTTCTCCAGACTTGTCCTCTTTATGCTAACAGTTATTGCCTTTTTTTTTTTTTTTTCATTTTTATTTCTCACTTTATCTCCCATTTTACTTCAGGTATTTTTCATGATCTAATGGAAAGCAGAGTCCACTTGAGGCTACCAGTTTTCGATAAAAATAAATTCTGTAGAAAATTCTGTTGTCCTAGTTTAGGTACTGGGAGAAGACTGATGATGGTAATACAGGACTTTTCTATTACCCCTTTTTAACATCCAAATGCTTCACAAACAGGAAATTTTCAGAGATGGGAAAACTGAAGGAGGGATAGTAAATTATGTGTTCAAGGCTAAAGAGAGGGATTATTGGTGAGCATTATGGAGTTTGTGTCCCTGGACCAGTTTCCTGTTCTTTTGTTCAGATGAACCTTTCCTTTATGGCAGCATCTTAGCTGAGATGTGCCTGGTTTTCATAGCCTTGATGCATTTCATCCTACCAATGGGTTTCTGCTTTGACTGCTATGAACACTGCTTCAGCTTGGCATAGGAATTGAATGTTTTTAAGCTGATCTGCGAAAAACCTGGCACCCCTCAGTCTTAGACACAACGAAACATTGCTTATGTTTCTGGAACATAAGCTTAAAGGGAACACACTTTGTAAGAAACTGCTTCTTTTTAAGAATACACTTCTTGTATCTCAGTCAGCAAGAGCAAATTTTACTATGGCAATTTTATCCCTGACCCCAGATTTGTCATTGACTCTCTAGGAACTGGGTCAAGACACTTCACTTAGACTTTCATCCTGTGTAAAATGGCTGGATAATGATCATGAAGCAGCCTTTTACAGTACAATTATATAATTTTATTATGCATTTCATCCAAAATTCAGTCTATGTGGGCTTCTTCAGATTTGTTGGGAGTATCCCTATATCAATTATACTTCATGTAAATGTCATCTAAATCTATATGTTTATTAATAGAATTTTGGAGGGGGGACAAAAAAAAAAAATAATCCACCTCACTTGCATAGAGTAGTCCTCCCTTCTTAAACAGAAAAAATATTAGAATACCTTTTTTTTGTTGTTGCTTGGTTTTGTTTCCTTTTCTTTTTCAAAAATGGAAGAAAAGATGAGGGAATTGATTTATTTGAATGCTGCAGTTTCAGCTTTGGCCACAGTAATGGGCAAGCTGGGCTGCCCCGTAGGAAGATAAATAACAGGAGACGAAAATAGGAATAGTTGGAAAAAAACCCTGAGAGACAGAAATAAATGTAGAATACATGATTATGACAAGTGCTAGCATCATCCCGACTGCAAATAAATGAGCTAATTTGCATGGGATTTTTATTTATGAATTCAAGAATGAGACTGAGCCATAGTAGGAATGCAGCCAGGAGTACTCATGTTCCCTAGACTTCATGCAGGATATAGAACGTAACAATATTTAGTTGTGCCTATATGGAAAACAAGGGGCGGTGGGATATATAGATTTTGTCAGGGATTTCTGAAAGCATAATATAAAAAAAAAGCCACAGAAGGAGTTCAGAAGCCAGCTTCCAGGGATTCAGTCAACTCAGAATAAGCATTCAACACCAGTAAAATGGTATAGTAAAGCCAAGGCAGTTATGGAGGCTTGGCAGATATACAGCAGTGGACTACAAGAGACTCATGCCCTTCTGGAGGGGCTGCTGGAAGCCAGAAACATTATCTGGGGTACATCAAGCAGCCCTGGATACCTGTGTACCTGGGCAATTGAATGTTTCCTTTTGTCAATGCTCGTTAACTGCTGGTAGCTTCACATAGAAACACCATAGCAACTCTAAAGTGATCTGAGGAAGTGTATTTAAAATATGTGTAACTTTTCAGGCAGGCAAATTACGCCCTTTGTTTCAGAGCTTCATAGTAGCAGAGAACAGGACTAAATAGTAAGGAATTAGAACCTTATAGTAACTTGACAAATAAGTAAAAGAATAGTGAAAGGTTTTTAAAAGTTAAACAGAAAGCACCAAGCCTACAAGAACACTTTTAAAAACCCCTAACTGTAAAGCCCTAGCTCAGAAGCATAAGAGAATCTGTAAAGCCTTCCAAATAAAGCAGTTGAAAGGAGAACCCATATCTTCATAATCTGATACCTGAGAGTGGTTAGAGCTGGAAGCACAATGCATGTGCCTTTAGAAACCAAAGCCTCCCCCTTTTCTGATGTATTTACTCCATTTGTTAGTCCTATGAGGTCACAGAACACTAAACCTTAAACTGTGGCAGCCTGCTACTCATATGTGGGGTTGAAATTACAGCAGCCTGGGAACAGAGCCAGGACTGCCAGGTGTATATTGCTTCAGGAGAGGCTGAGGATCTTGAATAAGATGCTTTTATTCTCCTAATTTTGATTTCTTGGGATTTAGGCAGATATCTCTGGAGAAAGAGCTGAATTCCCTTGGGATATCTTTTCTAGGAGAAGAGAAACACTCCACAAGAAACACTGCAGGAAAATTTCTGCCAAGGTAATCTGCCAAAGATTTCCTCCTTCTAAATCTGCTAACATGAGCATACCTTTTAAGTATGCCAGCATGGTTTGGAAGGCATGTAAAGAATCTAAGCGAGCATATAAGCAGCTAATTTGAAGTGCACAGATGCACTTTCCCTTGGGAATTATCTCAGCTCCTGAAATTTCATTCCAGTAATTACCAAGGCAAATCACAAAGATTTCCATTTACTAGTCCGGGGCTTCCTGAAATCCTCTAATTAAACCCCAGTAAGACGGTTTCAATAGAGCAGGGATTTGATTTTTTTTGTCGTGCTCTTTTCTGTGCTTCCTTCCCCTCCGCCATAGTCGTGTGGTCAGCTGAAGAGCCCTGGGTGAGAAGGCACAAGTCTAATGCCAGGAGGAAATGATCTGCCCTGCAACAGTAAGATGCTACCAGTTCTCTCCTTCAGTGTTCTGTATTACGAGAATATTGTTTAATATGGTCAAAAACTGTCCTTACAATATCGAAAACAATAATATGGAGGTAAAACCATATAATATTCATACAGAACCTGTCAACACTGGAATTTTTGATTTTTAAGAATTTTTTCTGATTATGCTAAATACAATTTAGTTGTCAAAGGTTTTAAACTTTACTTTCTCCTTTCCTCTACTAGAATCTTTTCCAGAGCTTGACTGTCCATTGCATAGACAGGTGGCTAAGACAGTCTGCCCTCCACATTCCTTTTGTGGTGACAAAATCCAGAAAACCCCTTTTTCCTTGAGGGTGATTAGTTCCATACAGCCCTTCTGATCACTGCCAGAAGTTGGACACCTGGAAATGTACCTACTAGGCAGCAATTGAGACCAACAGGTGAGAAATAGTATAGAATGAGTTTTAAACCAGACTCTGCTGTGCATACTTGACTGAGCTCTGCTCAAACTACGCCCCAAAGAAAATCAGTGAAAATCAGACTTTTGTGGTTCTCCTGACAGCTTAAGGTTAGCTATGGCTATGTGGAGGTTTGTATACCAGCTTCAAGTTTCTGTTGAAAAGGAGAGGCCTTTTATGAGTGCACATCATGTTTAGGCTTTCACATTATCAGACTGCTCATCTTTGCACCAGAAAAAATGAAAGCATAGCACAATAAGGATATATGAGCCCTAAGGATGAAGGAGGGATGGCTGCACAGGTAGATGTGCATTACCCTGTGCTGCTGTATGGCTGCAACATGCGAGCTGGAAGGGTTACGGGCTCAAAAGCACCCCAAATCCTTACGGTTGCTCTGTGCTTGCAGAGCACTTAAGCAAAAGGCAAAAGAATAGTGAAGCAAATGAACCACACGAAAGCTTCTACATAGGAAAAGAGTAAAATTTAAAAAAAGAAAAAGAAATAATAGTTTGAAGATGAGCTAATTAGAGATTATTGGCAACATAAACCGGCACGGAATGAGCAAGGCTTTCAGAAATCAATATGCAGAGTGCTGAACACTGATCAGAGGTCAGTGTAGAAAAAATAGATTTTAGTGGGTAGTCCTTGATCTGGAGGCCTTTGGATTGCTTCTAAATATCTGCAGAACACCTTTATTAGAAACACAGTGATAATCCATTTAACCAGGACCTATATACCTACTAGAAAGCCTTTAGGATTCTGATACAAAACAAAACAAAAAAACCAACCAACCAACCAACAACAACAACAACAAAACAAAACAAAACAAAACAACAACAAAAAAATGAAAGCTAGCAACATCCAAAGATCAAGACATATTGAGATCCTTGCAGTATTAGGTAATGGGGGTATAGTAATGGTGCACATCAAAGAGAAGCTATATGAAGGGATTTTAAACCAAGATAAACTTACTTGCCCTTTGTCATGAGAAAAGAATAATGGGACAGTAGATGAAACTGAAAGGAAATAATTTCAAACTGATAAAAGGGAGGATTTTTTTATACAATTCATAATTAATCAGTCAAACCCACTGCCATAAGATTTCACTGAGACATAGAGTTCAGAAAGGAAAACAGGCATTTATATGGATAATGAGAACACCTTCAGATAAGATGAAAAAAAAAAGAATATAAAGAGTACTGCTTTGTGGCATAAATCAAGCACTGGCTTAATGTAGACGGCATTAAGAAGACATGGCATAGGAAAGATATGACCCACACAGAGATTATTAGTATCCTTTATGAGACTGAACCATTGTCCTAAACATGAAGGCAGATACCCTTATACTTTTGATGTATTTTATTTATCAAACCTTCTAGGTTCATAACCTCCAGATCTACAAAACAGGGACTGTAAGAGACTCAGCAGATGTTAACAGGCAGAAAATATTTGGGCATAGAATAAGGAAGAATTTGACAGCAAGAGGAACAGGGAAAGCCCAGACTTGATTGGCCTCATTCTTTCTGCAGTAGCAAGAGACTGCAAAAGACTGTGAATTTTAGCGCAGCTGAAGTTTAGCTACTCCAGCCTTCTGTTTCTGCCTCAGTGGATTCTGCTTCCATCAGCATCAATGGGATTGGAATAAGGCTTTAGGGCAAGCATTTAGCATAGACTTAAAATCTACAATTTTATTTAAGCAACTTCTCTGGGGGTATTGACTAGTAAATCTTTGAAAAAGCATTTTTAAAATGTCAGCTTTTCTTATATCACGTGGTGGTACTTCCCTGTTTAAAAATTATTATTCTAGTTCTGACTTGCAGGATGATGAATCACTGGGTGACACACCAGTATGCTTTTAACACTGTTGTGTTTGCATCAGGGGATGGTTGACTTGATCTGCAGAAGAGAAAGCCAGGCCAGAACTTTTACTCAAGGATAGATCTGAGGTTCAACAATACTTCTAAGGGTTTCATTATTTCCCATTTTTCTATTCGGGACTCCAGTTGTGGCCTAAAATGGAGGATATTGTACTCGTGGATTAAGGTTATATTTAAGCACTTAACTTCTTCAAGGACCAGACATGAAATATAGGGAACCTGAGAACAGGGTTTGAGAAGATCCTAGGCATGTGCTTGCAATAGCAGGAGCTAAGTGGGTTCAGCCAGGAATGTCCAACTTATGTTTGCAGTACATTGGGGTTGCAGGAGGCTGGTGCTAGAGCTGTAGCTATATGAAAAAGGAAGAATAATGTGCTGCATGGTGAAAAGGAAGGAAAGCAATGTCTGGAGGGAGAAGAAGTACCAGCAGAACATCTGGAGCACTAACTAAGAGAAGCAAGAGGTGCCTATGTAAATACTGGAAGCAACTGAATTACAATGCTCCCAGTGTTTGCTAACTCTGTTCTATCTTTAGACAAAAATGAAGCCAGAGAAAACAGCAATCTTTTGAGCTCTCAGCCCCATTTTGCAAACCACATATATGGAAAGTGAGCCATCCAAAATTTCAACCTGCTATGATTCATTCCTCTCTAATTTTGATTTATGACGATGTATCACAGTGTGCTTCATGATACACAGTGTGAGAATAAGTTGCCTAATCTAGAACACTTGGGTGGGTGGGTTGGAGAAATATTTTTTAAAATAAGTTATATTCAGAATAGTCTTAAGAAAGTAAGACATTTCAATCCATTCTTAAAAACTTATTTTCCTAGGGGATAAAAACATATAAATACACATATACAAACACCTAACATACACACCCAGTATCAGGGCTTCAAGCTCCAGTTTGGCAAGCTATCAGCAAATTAGTCTGGATTTCAAAAATTTTAGTCATGGAGAAGTCAATGTGTATACTTTAACGGTTTACTTGTACACTTTAAATTAGACATAAACCTGCTGATTCAGCAGCAGAATGTTTCTTTTCCCTGAGCTGACATTAATAACCATGTTTTGGATCATTGGCCTTCCCACCAA
Source organism: Struthidea cinerea (assembly GCA_013397865.1). Lineage (NCBI taxonomy): Eukaryota > Metazoa > Chordata > Aves > Passeriformes > Corcoracidae > Struthidea > Struthidea cinerea. The sequence goes on along the minus strand of VZTI01005253.1, from coordinate 329,042 downwards.
CCACAAGTGCTCGTATCTCTTTCACGAGAGAAGTGAGGAGCTCTAAGTGCATCTGTAGCTATCTCAAATCCCAGAATAAGAAGCTAGAAGGGAGATAGGGTTTTGACCCCTCATCCTAGTTTCTCATTCTAATACCACCCTTCCATCTAATTCAAGCCTAGCTGCATTGCACATTGCTGAGTTCACAACAAAAGAGGAATACTATGCTTCATAAGAATGAATGTCCTTTCAGGCGCTATCTCCTTTCAGAGATGTGTCTGCTTCTTCTACTGACTACACTTTGACCAGTTGAAAAAATGGAGTCTTCAAGTAGCAATTTTTCCTCACTTGGATAAATTTCCTCAGTCTTGGGTTTATTTAACTGTGCGCAGTACTCTTATATAATACTATACATTGCATTTAGTACACCTTGCAGGGTGGGAGGGCTGAGTTTCTTTCGTCTGTTATTTCAAAAGTAAACAGGTTTTTCAGTATTTTCTGTGCTGTCTTGTATTGGAAACCATTCTTGCATGAATAGATTTAGAATAACCCTCTGTGTATGTGTACCTTTGAGTAAATGTCTATGTGCATAGAAGCTTGCATATATGTATACGTAGAATTACTTCTGTGAACAGATACCTGTTTGATCAACCATGTTTCCCTTATTTTTCTTTTTATCTCTCTGAACCATCAGTGACACATCAGGATATGACTAACAAGCTCCACACAGAGAAGCAGTATTTTATCTGTAGACTTATTTATCAAAGAAGTCTGTTCCTTGCAAACTGGTCACTGCAATCATAAAACGGCATTAGGCAGCATATATGATTAAACTGTTTTTGTTGGTAGAATATATTTATCTGACTTTTTTTTTCCTAAGGGATTTGCAAGCAGCTCTTTTTTTTTAACTTTAGTCAAAATACCATCACTCTCTGTTTCTATCCAAATGTGTATATATTGTTCTTAGAGTATTTTTCACTGATAAAGAGCTTCTCAGGCTTTTTTTCAGTGCTTATCTTGCGATATGAAGAACCTGTTATTGTTCTATACTGAATAGTGGAGATAATATCCAATTTCCAAACTTTCAAGTGGAGCTTTGTCTTGTACTCAGTGAGTAGAATAAGACATGCACCACAATGGGCATTTCACATACCTTTATCTACAATTTTTCCACCCAGTCACAAAGGTATACATAATACTTACGGAGAGATGTGAGGAAGGAAGGAAGGAAGGAAGGAAGGAAGGAAGGAAGGAAGGAAGGGAAGGAAGGAAGGCAGAAGACTGAAATTAAAACCAACCAAACAAAACACTCCCACAAAAATCAAATCTTTTCTTATTGCCTTTCCTACAGCTTCCAAGAGTTATGAATGAGTAACTTATACTGAAATCAGAGACATCCATTTCAGAGAAAGCAGCATAACCAACATTCTTCTGTGTTCTTTCTAAGGCATCGGTGATCTTAAAAATAAAAAAAATATTCATTATCTGACAGTTGAAGTACTAAAGGTTGGAATTTAGAAGTGTCAGATGCAGTCCTGATGGGAAGGAGGCAGAAAACAGTCTGTCTGCATTCTTTCATAGCTTTATGGGTTCATGCTAGGTATGACTAGTTGGCATAGGAATTTCTACTCCCTTGACATCCCATAAGAATAACTGACATCAAAGAGTCTCTCACTGAAGTATGGTGATGTAGAGAAGTATTCATGAGGTTTTGCAGCTTGTTTGCCACCTGAGTACACAGCTTGGCCCACAGTGATTTTTCTTAAAGCCTGTAAAAGCAAAGCCTGTCATTCTGAGAGCATGGGACAGAGAGGACAATAAAGTATCAGCGAAGACCTTGGCACCCTTGCTGAGGATAAGGAAGTGACCTGGTACACAGATGGTGACAATACAGACCTTTAGACTTGTGCCTGTTCCAAGTTCTGCTGGTTGGTGACTGAATATATCAATCTGTTCAGTGTCCTGTGTGAAATTTTAGCATTTTGTCTCAACCCAGTTTTTATACAGGCACAAAAAATTTCTACCCTGCGTCCTCGTAGGTGATCACAGCAGGGAAGCTGAATCACAGAATCACAAAATGGCTGAGGTTGGAAGGCACCTCTGGAGGTTATTTGATCCAATCCCCCTGCTCAGGCAGGATCACCTGGAACCAGTTGCCCAGGAATGTGTCCAAACAGCTTTTAAATATCTCTAAGTATTGAGATTCCACAACCTTTATGGGCAACATGTTCTAGTGCTTGGTCACCCTACAGTAAAAAAAGTGTTGATATTCAGATGGACCCTCCCGTGTTTCAGTTTCTACCCATTGCCTCCGGTCCTGTCACCAGGTGCCACTGAAGAGACCCTGTCTCTGTCCTCTTTGCATCCTCCCTTTGGGTATTTGTAGACACTGATAGATTGTAGACATTTGTAGTCTCTGAGCCTTCTGTTCTCCAAGCTGAACAGTCCTAGCTCTCTCAGCTTTTCCTCACAGTTAAAATGCTTCAGTCCCTTAATCTTTGTAGCTTTCCATCGGATTCCTTCAAGTACGTCCATACCTCTCTTGTTCTGAGAAGGCCAGAACTGGTCACAGTACTCCAGGTGTGGCCTCACCCGTGCTGAGCAGAGAAGAAGGTTCCTCCCTCCCTTGACTTTCTGACACTTCTCCTAATGCAGCCCAGGAGAGCAGGATATATGACTACGAAGATTTGTTCTGGCTTCTCACTCACAGCCCTGATCTTTTCTGAACAAGAATGCTGGCAGTCCTGCATGCTGAAGCCTGGACTGCCACTGTCTGTTAGTTAAACAGCCATTCTGCTGGTAAACACAGAAAGTCAGTCCTTAGGCTTGTCAGTCTGCTGACAAGATCTGCTCAAATCTAGACTTTTTTCTTCCTTTTCTGTAGAGAGGCAGAACCTTGGCAATGACCATTCACACAAACCCTGTCTTGATATCCTCACCCCCACTGGGTTTGCACACAGGAAAGAGCAGGAATGGTGCCAAAATTAATCTGGCACAGCAGATAGAAACAGCTGCTATTGTCCAAATGGTATTAGAGTAATTTTCATTCCTTCTATAATACCCCATAGTCTAAGGCACTTATATATTTAAACCCAGAAGGTTTTACCACAGGAAAAAAACCAGCCCAATGTAGAAAAATTATCAAGGTATTTTTCTGTGTTTCTATTTTTTATGTTTCAGAAGATATTTGATTAATTAGATTGAATGAGTTGTTTGGACATATCTAATCTGTAAAGATTATAAAATCAGAAGTATTTTTTACCTGTAATAATACCTATTCTGCTAGCACTGGCACTTACGCCATTTGGTTTCCTGCTATAATCTCTTGATTTAAATTTTATGTATTTTATTTATCTGTGTATCTCTCATGTTTATACACAAAGCTTGCTGACTCAGCTAACACACCACCCAAAATGACATAGTTCTGCACAAAATTATATCAACCTGATCTGTAGCTCACATCTTAGTACAGAAACCATGCCTGATGAATTTTTTTCTCCCAGCGTAGCTCCTGGTAAACTAAACATCAGAAAAATGTTGCTGATTGCAATAAACTGGCTATATCTTCTGGTGAATCTTAAGCTTTCATCCAGTCTCACATCAAGTGGATATGGATCAGATTTTATAAAGGGCGCATGACCTAATGCTTAACAAAAGCAAAAAAAAAAAAAAACCCTCATTGCTCATTTTACTGACTATTCAACACAGTGTATAGCATAAACTTACTATCCTAGTTTCATCTAGAATAGAGTTCCTCTTCTTAGTAACTGGTACGCTGCTGTGTTTTTGGAATCGTTATCAAAATAATGATAATGTTGATATTTTGGTTGTTGCCCAGTAATGCTTATTCTCTACATGAAGAACTTGCAGTGTGCATGCTCTGCCAGCCAGCAGGTTCACACAAAAGCTAGGAGGGAGCACCACCACAATGACAGACCTGAACTGGCCAAAGGGATATTCCATACCATGGAATGTCATGATCAGTGTATAAACCAGGGGGAGCTGGCTGGGAGGGGCCAGTCTGGCCATCAGTGGTCAGCAGGAGGTGAGAAATTGTATTTGGCATCACTTGTGTTTCTTGGATTTTATCACTCTTTCCCTCTCCCTTTTTTTCAACAATAACAATATTAATAATATTTTTTTTCTCAATATTTAAACTGTTCTTTTCTCAACCCAGGAGGATTATTTTCTTTTCTCTGATTCTCCTCTCCATCCCATCACTGGACATCGCAGGACAGGGCAGTGAGTGAGAAGCTGCATGGTACTTAATTGCAATCTGGGATTAAACACCTACTTATCTGAGAAATTCCTATTTGCCAGGGGTGTGTAATCCCCAGGGTCTGAGAAAACAGAAATTACATCTTTTTTCAAATGTTTTTTTTCCTTTAGAAAGGAATGTATGGATTTTAAGTGTTGGACTTGATGACCCTTTTGGGTTCCTTCCAATTCAGAATATTCTGTGATTCTGTGATCTTGCCTGTATGATGGAAAACCAAAGCAAAAAAACCCCTCGACTTAGTAAATTTTGTAAATGACTGTATTAGGCAAAACAATCAATGACAAATATATTTTAACAGGGAATATCCATTTACCCACTTTCACCATGGTGTCATTGAACATCAAGCTGTTGCTTTACTCACTGTTCAGCATCACTCAAACATTTTCTGTTATAACAGAGCATGTAATCTATCATTCAAAAAATTGTAATCAAGATTTGCAGATTACCTACCTAAAACTCAGCACAAGCATTTTAAATAATCAATTGGTATTTAATTAACACACAATTGCTGCCCTAATACTGAATCAAATCCTCTAAAAGTGTGTCCATAATTCCCACTAGAGTGGTAATGTCCTGAGAGTGGAAGAAATACCCTGCGATCATTAGAAGAGTATTGCAAATTATAGAGTTTTTGTCAAGAGATTAAGCACTTCCAGAATCTATTACACACGGAAGAAAAATCACTTTAGAACAGAAATGAATTATGGTACCTCCTTCCAATCTTTTAAAATACATTTTAGTGTTATATGTTGGTTTGAATAAACAGGTTATCTCACCATTCCTTCCAACTAATGTACCTAAGACTTCTGCATTGTATTTTTTATCAAATATGGCACAGGAAACTGCTTAGGAAAAATGATGTAAACTCAATTTTTGTCAAGTTTGTTGCAGCACATCTTCTATGGAGACAGGCTGTGAGAGTTGGGGTTATTCAGCCTGGAGAAGGCATCAGGGTGACCTTACAGAGACCTCCTAGTAACTGAAGGGGACTTACAAGAAGGCCAAAGAGGGACTTTTTACAAGGGCATGTATTGATAAGGGGGAATGGGTTTAAACTGAAAGAGGGTAGGGTTAGATTACATATTAAGAATAAATTCTTCATTATGAGGTTGGTAAGACACTGGAAGAAGTTGTCCAGAGAAGTCCTGGATGGCCCATCCCTGGAAGTGTTCAAGGCCAGGTTGGATGGGGTTTTGAGCAACCTGGTCTAGTGGAAGGTGCCCTGCCCATAGGCAGGTGGGTTGGAACTAGATGATCTTTAAGGTGCCTTCCAACCCAAACCATTCTATGATTCTATGTAAATGTAGAAAAAATATTAGCTGCCATGACCAAAAAAACCCCAACATTTTCAGGAGATATTTCCTTCAATTTTTCAAAGAGAAACGTTTGGAAGAGTCCTAATAAGAATCAATTCAGAGAACACCTCCTGTTTTTCTTTTGAAAGAAGTCAAACATTATCTTATAATTGGTTATTTAGTGAATGAAAGAAAGAATTATGATATACATAGACTTTTACCCAGCTTGTTATGCCACAGTCAGAATGTACAAAAAAGGACCTATTTAAGATGAAAATAATAGTTGTCCTGAACTGTTGTGCTGAAGAAAGGATTAATCAAAATCAGAATTGTAAGAACAGCAGATCTCTTGACTAAGGGAAATGTCTGTATCAGCTCAGATGGTGGCACTTTTTGTGATGGCACCCAGCTTCTTCCTAGCTGTGGTTTCCCCGCTGGGAATGTGATCCTTCATATTTAGTTGGCTTTTCACTAACTCTTTTTTTTTCTCCCCCACAAAGAACTTCTGATTTTTCAATGCCTTTATAAACTTAGCACTTATGATCTCCCGAGGCAAAGATTTCTATGATCTAATTACTTACAAAGTGCAAGAATACTTCCATTTATTTAGTCTCATTGCCCAATCATTGTGCAGGATTAACTTCTAGTCTTGCTGCTGTATTACTCTGGTCATACTTTTGTCTGCTTTTGTCATCTGCAATTTAAATTGTATGATTCAGTGGGGGGCTGAATAACAGTTCTAAAAACTGATCTACTCCAAAGCGAAAGATTTTGTACTAGCAAGGAGTATTGCATTTCAAAAGAGTAGAATATACACAGGCTAAATGTTTGCAGTACTTCATGAAGTCAGTGGAATTCCAAGTTTCTGTTGCTGTTCCATGAGTCTCATACAGAGCAAAAACTCTTTTGTTACAGATTCCTTTGTGCTTGCAAATTTATCAGAAAAAAAGAGAAAAAAAATCTAGGTAAGTATCAAATTCAAAGGCATAATTTTGCCATACTTAAATTAAATGTTTCTACTACCAGATTTGGAATTCTTTTTAACGTGTTTTGTTTTGATTTGTTTCAGGGTTTTTTTGTAAAAAATGTTATATAAATACATCTGTACCAGTACTTGGTACTGCAATAGTTCTGTGCCCTTCCAGCTGACAGATGAATAATCTGTTTATTGAACTACTGTGATTTTCACATATATTGCTTCTCAATCATATGCCTGTGGAGATATTTATCTGTGTCTACATCCATATATACACATTTCTATGTAAACACATGTAACCCTTTCCCTTGTACTGATAAAAGTTGTTTTAAGGTCCATGAGTAAAAACCTGTCTGTAAGGGAAAAGCACCAAGGAGGATTATTCTCTGGAATTTTTTTATCTGAAGTCCTGCCTATGTATACCCACCAGAAAATTTCTTATTTTTCAATCTCATCTCCTACAGAAATAACATAGGGTGATGACCACATCTAAATAGTTGGAGTTCCTAGTGACCATCTAAATATTTGGGGCTCCTTAATTCTGACTATATTTTGCAGAAGAAGGTGCCTGACAGCTTCTTAGGTTTTCTAGAATTTTGTAAAAACAGGTGTGGCCAAACAAAGGAGGAAAATACTAACGATTTTCTAACAGAAGATGCAGAAGGAAGCTGGGCATTATCAGACATGGGACAACCAATCTGAGAGAGAGTATACATGCCTGAACTGCCGGAAAAATTTAGCTGGAGCTTATTCTGTCTTAAACTCCAAAGCTGCTCAAATGCACATGAATCTATTGAAAAATCATGTTCTTCATTGCGCTGGGACAGATATTATTTCCATGAAGGACTATTTAAAAAAATAAATGTAATAGATGTTCTTTATATGTACACATATATATGCACAGACAAATAAGGACACATTCGTGTGTATGCACAGAGGGAAACTTTGAGGCTTTATTCCCTGTTCATTTCATATTGCCATTAATTTTATGACAATTTGGAGCTCTTCAGTGACTCATTCTATTCTACATAATGATGGAATATTTTCATCTTGGAAACTGTTAATATGAAGGTTAACACATTAAAGAAGAAAACCATAATAGTAACATTAATAAAAGAAATATTTATTTTTTAAGAGGACTGCTGGCTACATAGAAGCCCAGATTTGATTAATTTCTTTAACTTATTAGTCTCCTCAGCTTTATATTTTTTTCTTTAATACATTTATGTTAGTTAATTGCATCAGCTGTATTATAAGTTCATTCCATCACTCAGCACTTTCTCTATCTAATAATTGATTTCTGAATTCTCTTTCTATTTATGTATGTTTTCTTTGTCATTTAAACTCCATTCTACTTGACCTGAAAGCTCAGCGAGATAATCAGTCTTAGCTTGGAAGGGCGTGTTAGATAATACGAATTTTGGACAGATGTACAGCTCATCAGGTAAAAAAATCCTGTCTGGATTGCTAAGCCCAAACTGTGGTGGTGAATGCAGTTACATCCAGCTGGCAACTGGTAAAATGTGGTGTTCCCCAGGGTTCACTACTGGAGCCAGTTTGCTTTACTACTTTTGTCAATGACCCAGATGAGGGGATGGAGTGAACCTTCAGTCAATTTGTAGGTGACAACAGGTTGGACAGGAGTGTTGATGTGCTGGAGGGCTGGAAGGCTCTGCAGAGGGATCTGGGCAGGCTGGATCAATGGACTGAGGCCAATGATACAAGGGTCAACAAGGCCAAATGCCACATCCTGCACCTGGGTCGCAACAACCTCAGGCAGTGCCACAAGCTGGAGGAAGAGTGGGTGGAAAGCTGCTCCATGAGAAAGGACCTGGGTTGTCAAACTTTGGAACAGGCTGCCCAGGGAGGTGTTTGAACCACCATCTGTGAAGGTAGTTAAAAGACATGTAGATGTGGCACTTGGTGACATGGTTTAGCAGTGGACTTAATAACGCTGAGTTGGTGGTTGCACTTGATGATCTTAGAGATCCTTTCCAGCCTAAATGATTCTATGATGCCTTTGTAGGGTTTTGTGCTGAATTTGAGGCCTGAACAATTTACAAAACTGATTTTTCTGATGTTATAAGATGAAATATCCACGTATTCTTTAACTGTTTTTTTTTAACATAGGCACCTCTATACTACTTCATATTTTTTCTACTGTGCTATCTGACTTCTTCAAGTAGATTTTAAGCAATGACTTTTAGCTGGAACATGCAACTATTTCGTTCATCCTCTCTTGGGTGTGGATGCTTTATTTCTTTTATATGTATGATGTATTATACATCTTGACTCTTAAAGAGTAGGTCAGAAAGGGCATTGTGAATGCAGAGAAGTAGGTGAGGTTGGCTCTGCCTCAGATCTTCTAAGGATTCTTCCTACCGTCTTGAATAAGCTCAGAAAAAGAAAAAAACCAACAAATTCTTCTTCTTCCTTTGAAATATAGATTGCTTTAATAGCATGTTTATTTGGTTTTTAAATGAAGTAATCCGAGAGTTTTATCTTTCTGGAAATCTTAAACCAGTATTTTATAGAATCGGTGATTAGATATACTTGATGGCATCCCATATTGCTTTAGCAGGATGTAGATTTATTTAACTTTCTGCAGGATAATGTCATCTGTTTCAGAAGCAGCAGTTGCATGTGTATTTAAAATGTCATTTTTGTTGTCTCTTAGTCAAAAACTAGGCCACCTATTTTTTAATGACAATGAACTCAGCAACAGCACACTCTGTGAATAAGCATTGTGCTATTTTTGTTCAATTTATAAGATGGAAGTCAAGCAAAATGAGACACTCAGTGTTCAGATAATGAGAGAAACCACATGAAGGCTTTACTTTTTTTCTTTTCCAGTTGAATGCCGTTGAACTAGATAAAACCTTTAGCCTCTAGAAAGTAAGAGAACTAATTAAGCTAAACCCAAATTTCTATGTTAGCACAATAGACTAAAAAAATAAATACTTCTACCTTGGCAAAATGACAATGTTTGCATTTTTGTTGTCATTTGCAAATAATAGTGATTTTCTGTAGATATGGTTTAAACCATCCAGTTTTTCCTTCAATTAAAAGTTATCTTTTGATCAGTTGTCAAAAAATAAACAAATTACTACGTCTAAAATTTATATTTTGCTCTGGTTCTTTACTAGGTTTATAACACTGAATCACATAATTTCTGACAAATGTCAACGTCTTACAACTTGACCTAGATTTTGGCTCTTTTCCAGCACACATGGTCTAGTTTAGGTGTCATATTAGAGAAAATCAGGTTCTGCACAGAGTATCCAGCCAAGTACACTACCTTATTCCCAACTGCTGAATGTTGACACTTTCTCATATGTGTATCAGGTTACTGTTTAAAACAATGTCCTTGGGAATTATCAGCAAACTTTACTTTCTGTTATACACTAATATTATACATGGGAGCCAATTATTGAAAGTGTTATGAACAGATGGTGCACTAAAGAAAGAAGAAGTAGTCTTCAATGATGAAACACAATGGGCCAGTAGACTACATAACAATGTTAAAAATCTTCCACCTTTTTGACATGTGAGGAATAAAATTTAGTAATTATTAGTGAATCTATATTTGCATGGAAAAACACTGCTTTTCATTAAAAATGCCTTCATTGAAATCTTTCTGTAACGGATCATTATTTTCCTGGCTTTAGAGGGCAGTTATAGATGTCCACATGTATATGCAGTTGTTCACGATGAGCCCTTTCTGTTTTCTTCTCTTCATCTGCAGTTCATTTAGCCAAGAGTTTATGATAAAAGAGCCAAAAAACTTCTACCAGAAAATTAATTTCACTCCTAGGATGTTTTTTTTTCATTTTAAAATTACAAGTAAAATTAGCTGAGCTGGTCTTTACAGCTGTAAGTGGGCTAATTATCCCATTGAATTTTAATCCCTCTGAATGAAACTACTCAAAAAAAAAAAAAAAAAAAAAAAAAAAAAAAAAAAAAAAAAAAAAAAAAAAAGTCACATCTAGCTGATGGGTAATCCACTCTTGAACTCTGATTAATATATGTGCATTTTAGAAGACATCATTCAGTAGTTTAACATCTCTGGATGATAGGTGAGTATTACCTGGGAGTCACCTGTCACTCAGACCACCCGTAGCAGATACTTAGTGTGAAATACGTCTCTTTAAGATCCATGTGACTTCCCACACTGCAGTATTAGGAAGCTACAGATTCTTATAATGTGGTATTTCTATTTCATTAACAGAAAATAAGGATTAGAGTCTTTAAATCATCAACATTCATAATGCCTTTGAGTCTCTGTTTAGGTACCTTTTGTATTTTCCAAAGGGCTGACTTTGAACTGATAACTTTGAAAGAGCTCAGAGGGAAGGAACAGACTTCCCCAAGGAACAGAAAAGCTATTCTCAAATATCTATCTCATAGATTATAAAGTGACTTTAGAGGACTGTTTGAATAAAATTAAGTATTTCCATTTTTTTATCAAAAATGTAGGATAGGAGAGAAATTATTAAAAACTATGATGGAAATTGAAGGAATGCCAACATCTATTACAGACTGACATTTCTGAGTCAGTTTTAGAATGGGAGTGGTATGAATAACCAGCTGATTTTATCCAAATCTATTCAGCCATGCAGAATTGCTAAAAATGCTTCAGACATCTCCTTCCATCCAGAAAATACAAAGCTGCTGTGCTATAGCTGATTGTTTGGATTCAAGTTAAAATCTTAAATACAGAAAGCCTCTCTTAAACTCATGAACCTCTTAAACACATTTTGTTGTCTTTTATAATATAGTTACATATCTAATGCAGTATCAGTCCCCTCAGAATACATTTGATTTAAGATTATTTTAGTGTCTTCATAACCATAAAATGCTAATCCCTACAGCAGGCCTTTGAGAAACTGCTGCTATTCTTAGACATAGAAGCCACGTACTGGTTATTAATTATGGTTAAGCCTCAGAAATTTCAATTTCGAATGAGAAAATCTTACTCATTAGATGTTTTACTGAACATCTCATTAAATAATTTAAACTAAATATTTGAGAATATTGTGAAATGTTAACAGCTGAAACCTCTGGCTGGACTTGCCCTATAATTTCCTTTCACTTTTCTGCTTTTCCCACTGTTGTGCTACAACAAGGTAAAAACCAGCTCTAACTGACCATCTCCCATCCTCCAGCCAACGTTTTGGCAGGTGCAGGATGCCTGCAGGTGGTCTCTCTGAAGTCTATCAAGAAAGATGCTTAGCTTCTGGCATCTGTCATGGAGCAGAGCATGCTTTCCAAAGGAATCACTCAACTGATGTGGACCCTGCTCTTCACAGAACAGCAAAGCCAATCTCCCAAGTGGCTTGTGGAGTACTTGATGGTACATATTCAGGACCTCCAACTGTTATAAAATATTTTTCCAAGGCAGGATGAGAGCTGTAAATAAGAAAACTGGGGAAACAAAAGAATTTTTTCCTTTAAAATCTCGGTGTTGTTGGTTGAAAGGTTTTTGTTTGGTTTCATTTTTTAACTGAAACCTTTCTCTAAACATTCAAAAAACCCAAACATACATGTAGCACTGGTACTAGCTCAGAATATATAATCTAACCAGTCTTGTGGCTTTGAAATGAAGAGTTAACAATATATTTATGAATGAATAATTTTTGTTGAAGTAATATTGCATCTTCTAGCCCTGTTAATTTTGCAGGACACAGTTCCCATTTATTATTATGTAAGTTTTTTATTGATTTTATGAAAATAACTATAACAAGAAAATTAGTGAAAATTTTTCTCTACAACATCTTGCAAACAAAATGACTGAAGAGAAGAAAACTACTGAGGTTTACTGGCTTTATTATTCTTCCATATGTATTATATATGAAAGGCAAACAAATTACCAATCAATTATTTTCTTCTCTGGTGTGATACAATGTAACAATTGTCATGTCTTTCAAAAACATGTTTGTTTTTATCAGAGAAGCATTTTTTCTTATAGCAGGAAATGTGTATTTTAGCTGAAGCTCTTCTTTGTCCTATATTCTGAAAATCATATTTATATGGATCTGTGACTTTTTATCTGGATCAGATCCAGAAAGAGAAAAAATTAGTTTTGGCTTGACACTAGTTAAAGCTTTTTAAGTAAGTAACGTTCTGGTTGTGCTGCAGAAAAATGAGAAGAGGAAAGCAGAGAGTTTCTCATGATGATCTTTTCCTTCATGGGACCTTAATGTCCCTTGGAACTGAATGCAATGAACAGATAAAGATATTCCACAGGATATCCAGCTGGGAAACATATGCTTCATGCCATCTCTCCAAATCAAAATTAAGATCAGAGAGAAGTTGCAATGGAGTCTACTGGGATACGAGTTCAGATCTGAAAAGATGGGCAGGAGTACAGAAAATGTGCTGAGAGTATAAGGAAATTTCACACATATACAACCACCCTTGGAGAAATTTTGTTTTAATATGTAATAAACTTGGAATTTGAATTTCAGAACATCACATTTACAAAATTTCTCACATAGAGAACAAAAGCATAAATGACAGAAAGTCACTTCTGCAAATAAGTATTTTTCATACTGTTTGCTAGTTACGTAAGTATATATTTACACCCACCTTAAGGTGCAACTACTGAGAAGATTCTAGAAATCCACCCATAAAGTAACAATAAACAAGATCATAATCAGGGCTTCTTACCAAAGTTTTTCTCTTAGAATTTTTCACTGTAAAGAGGCCATTTCACTGAGACCATGTAGCTCTGCATTTAGAGAGTCACGTATTATCTTAGTGGTTAAATATCCTTAAAGCATATCTAACAATAAAAATTCCATCAGTAGGAAAAATTAGTAGATTAATTTATATTTGTAAGAGTGAGAGAGTTAAAAAGAATGGAAATTTAAAATATACATTTTTCATTTAGATGTAAAGATTCTAAGTATTTTGTTTAATTTATTCCTCTTCTCTTGACCCACACTCCTCATCTGTTCTGAAATATCTTGTGTGTTGCTTTAAGTTTATTGTAAGAGAAAGCAGGTCTCATAAAATAACTTGTATTACATGGATAGTGGGGGTTTTTTTTTAATATTAAGTAACATATATTACATTAATCTTTTTTAAGTCCTTTCATCCTTGCCAGCTTTCATATGCAATTAGCAGGAAAATCTCTGGGGCATTGTCAATGAAAAAAGTGAGAAAACTAGGCAAACAGCATAAACTGCATGAGAAGAGTGGAATTAATGTTGAATTTACGTTTCCTCACAGACTCCATTTAGGGTATTTAAGATTATTCCAAATGCATGATATAGAGAATGCAAGTATATTTGAATATGAATGTATTTGTTTTCCATTAAAGTAATGACATACTTCATGATATTCTTCTAATGCATGATTATTAGTAGTATTAGTGTTACTATTACTAATATTTTTTCAGGAAAAAATATTTCCAAGCGAAGAAAACATAAAAAAAACTTCCCTGTGGAATAACCAGATCTTTGTGGCTGAAAGGGAATCTCTGCTTAGTCTTGCCTTGTTCTGCTGTATGCAACAGCCTCAGTACCACAGTCATACCAAGAGCTCCATGTAAACACTTTCCAAGGCTGTTCTGAATGTTACTGTTGCTGGCTCCTTCCTTGTGGAAAAAAAGTAATAGCAAAACTTCTGTGAAATCAGAAGAAGCTATCTTGATCTAAAAAATGAAAATCACTCAGTTATAGAATAATACTTGTCTTAAAACCACTTCTCGAAGGAAGATTCCTCCACAGTGGTTTTATGAACACTTTTGAAATTTTCCTTTCTCCAGACACAAATCCGATTTCCAGAGGGTGTTAATAGTTATGCAGAAAAGAGATGTGATGTGTCGTAGAAGGCACTGCCTTCTCTTCACTTATTTATTATGATTGTATCATTTTCTCTTGAACAGTTCTATGTAGTTATTATGCACTGAGTTTTGCAGTATATTATTCATTTGTTATGTTTGCTATTTATTTGCCCACTTCACAGGGTACAGATTGTGTGTGGGCATACGTTCTTACATTGTGACTGCACAGCTTGTTCGTGGAGGATTGTAGCTATCCCAGGACAAGCTCATGGAGTCATTGGTACCCAAGAACTGGCATTGTGCAAATGAGCCGGTTATAGTCCCTGCTCTGGGGAAGGTGTGAGAGAGTGTCCTGTCAGTGTGTCTGCCTCGTTCTGCAGTTAGCTTATTTGAGAGAAGTGATGGAAATCTAGACCATCCTGCTAGCTGGCTCAACTTTTCTGGCCCTTTCTGGAAAATAGTTTGTGATCTGATGGACAGCATTTTTGTAGCTGGGAGCCTGTGTGTGCATCATGTACCTCTTACGTGAATGGACTCCTTCATAGATTAGTCTTGAGGAAATATCATGATTTTATCCAAAAAGGGAATTCTAAATGAGTTTTTTGAGGATCCTCTCAAGGTTGCTAATGCAGATTATATAGCCCATATTTTGTGTTCATATGAAATTTTGTTCTTTTTTCATCTGTGTATATTTACAAAGGGAGAGATTAAACTTGTTGAGCTTTTGACAGGATACCCTTCCTTCTTGGGTCAGGGTAAAAGAGAGAAGAGGAGGCTGCTGTTCTGCAAAGTTCTTTATTTCATAGACTCATAGATTCTTGAACGCAGAGTTCAAGGGGGTTACATGATAAGGCCAAACAGCAGCAGCAGCAGCAGCAAGCAAACAGCAGGCAGAAAAAAGCTGCTTCTTCTAATTTCTTCAAATTAATTTTTTCTCACAGAAGTGTGGATTATATTTGTTAATTGACCAATAAGATTAACACACAATTCTAGTTTTTCTTTTCTTAACCTATCCTGGTCTAATTCTAACAGTTGTTAAGTCTTACACAAGTATTACACAGGTATTACACAGATTTGCATATACAGTTTCTATCAGCTCTTATTGTTTATGTGAACATTCTATCTAAAAAATGTGAGCAGTATAGTTCTATCTATATTTTGTCTAAAGTGAAGAATTCTGTGAAAAGGCAACGCTGCTGCAGAAAGAACTGTGTTTAAGGTCTCTGCTGCAGCTTTTTAATGTTTAAGGCACTTAGCACGTCTTTCTACTAAAAGTTAAAAATCTATATTTCTATTTTACTTTGGTGTGACTATATGTATCTCAGCTTGTCCAAAGGTTTTAATTCAGCTCCTGAGCTTTGGCTTTCCTCTGGGCCTGAGTCCAGAGAAGCTTTCACTCCAACAAAACAAACATGTGATTTAAGTGACGAAGTTTCTGCACCTCCTTTCCTTAGCTTCACTGAATAGCACTTCAGGATTGAAACCACGTACATGAGGGAAGTGGCTTTGGTCAAGATAATGGGAATCTTCAACCACTGGTCCTGAACTTCAAACCATCCACTCCTGATGAAGCAAGCTCCAAGAACCCAGGTGGTTAAAACCTGCTGAAGAAATCAAGACAGTAATGCAGATATATACACACTAAAACACTTGAGAGATTTTAGAGAGCAGCCTGGGAAGTTCTGCTCTCTGACAGATTTGAAAGTCTTTGCTGAGACAGAGCTCTTGAGAACATGCCTTACTTTATCTCACACTAGAGTGACAGGCTTGGTATACTAGGGGATAGAAATAACATCCTTTCTAACGGATGATAGTGCTCAAATCTCCTGACCTCCCAGGATAAAAATGAGAACAAATCTTAGATATTTTTGAATTATTCTGGTTCCTTCCTGTAAGAATAGAGATATTACAACAAGAGAAGTTACACTAAGGGTAACAAGGAAGATCAAAGGTGTGACATGGCTTCTGTAAAAAGGGTGTTTAAATACAGCAGTCTGACCTGGAAGAGAAATGATCTAAGGTGGATATGGCAGAATGTCAGGAGTATCAGGGAGAAGGCAAATAGGGAAAGATTGTTTACTGTCTCTTCTAATACAAGATGTAGGGAGCATCAGATGAGACAAGTATGTCTCAAGTTCTAAACAGAAAAGAAAAAAGGAGATACTTCTTCAGGTGCAGCTATCCATGGAATTCTCTGCCACAGGAAATTAGACATACTCTGAATGTGAGTAACTGAGTGTCACATTCATGAAGGAAAAAAGCCAGTGACAGCTACACAACATGAGTAGTACCTTTCTACACGGTGTCCCTAACCACTATAGATTTGATGTACGTTTTAAGGAGTGCTTTTGCAGGGATCGTTAGACATCTGTTATTGGCTATGTCAGGTACACAAAATTGGGATAACTGCTTCTTTGGTCTGATATGATATGACTTATGCTATTCCTGTAAATGTTTCTTGTTACAGAAAATTCTATTACCAAACTGTAATTCCTTTCTGATGTCCACAATTCCCAATAACAATTACGTCGCATTTGGAAACTGATTTCTCTGGTCACAGAGGTAAAAAGAACATCTGTGACTTTAGAGCCATGAAGTAGCTAGAGAAGTTTGCCTTTACACAGGAATTATGCCAAGAACAGGGGGGACTCTGTAAAGTGCCAGGGGCTCAGAGGAAAAAAGCCCAAAACCATACAAGCAAACCAAGCGCTTCAGCATAGTCTATGGTATCAAGCAAAAGTTAATAATACTGTATAGGTGTGTAGTAGTTAACTATGGGACTATTTCAAGTAAAGAGCACATGATTGTCTCTGTGTGAGAAACCTGCTCACGCCTTGCATGTGCGCGTATGTGTGATGAGTTAAATTAAACCTGCAAGGGAGTAAAGGGACAACTGTTCCTAGTCACCTGTCAGTGAAAATGTCCTCAATATTTTATATATACAGCATGTGTCACAAAATGGACATATGCTTTCAGAAGTGTATATATACCCACGAAAGATTTTCAAAAGCTAATCTGAAAGGAAATCGGACTGTTTCTTCTGAAAATGTTTCTCATAATATTCACCACAATATCTCTTTTTAAGGAACAACTAGAAATAAGCTTTTTGCTTTAATGCACATTGAACTGATATAAAATAGGGTTATTTTCATTTTTTGAGAGATAAATAGCAGTTTTGTATAAGGATATCTTGTCTCTTTCAATATAAAGAAAGATGTCAGTCTCTGGTATAGACTACACATTTCTGAATAATATCTCTATCTCCCCATTGATGACAAGACATTTTTTCAGAAGTGGTGTCAGAACATTACGAACTGTCCTTGTTTATTCTTTTGGTTGATTAAGCTTACAGTTTCATAACGTCTTTTGTCTGCTTAACTTTGAATGGGTTGTTGATTACTAGGGGAAGTAATCCATGTATTAGTCCTTTAGGTCTCCCTGAAACTGCCTGTGATTTCACTCTCTAAGTAATCCATAAGAATGTTAACAAAGCAGTGAGTGAGTAGGGGTAACTGTCATTATTTATGTTTAGGACCTTTTTATAAAGAATACCTGTCTAGTATTACTGTCTAGTTATGCACTCATTTCTGAATCAATAAATAATGTTTGCTGCTTTCTTCGAATAAGCAAACACCGAAAGGAGAGAAAATTATAGTGATGGTCAAATTCAATTCACCAGACCAACACAAAACAATTAAGTTATGTCAATTTCATAAACTGGGATCACATTAGACCCCTACATAAATAGCTTTATCCTTTATACTTTGAAGGTGTTATTACTCTTAAAGCATTTCAAGCCATTATTACAGGAAAATATGAGACAATGACTAATAGCATGCATTTTTGTTGCAATTATGTCCAAACTGAAGCAGATTAATACAAAACAAGGGAAAATCACTATTACATCCACATGTACGCTTGTCATAAGCATGAAAAAAAAAGAACAAGACCTTATTTCTGACTTCCAAACAATATTTTAATAAAGTTGGTGCATTTTTTTATTGGTCATCCCTTGAGTTCTACTTCATTTTCTGCATCCTGTGATGTTACAAATACAGTTAATAAGCAGTTAATCAGCTGTCAGTAATATATTTGTTACAATTTTCAGATAATTGCATTTAGAGTGATTCTGTCTAGAATATGAAGCAGATATTAACAATGTTGTCCTTTACTTCAAGTAGCTAAGGTTTTTTGTCTGGAAAATGAATGCATTTGCTCTTCTTTTGACAGAAACACAAAGCTTTCAGCTTCTAGAGTATCCTGTCAACTATCACTCTTCTCACTTTAAACCAAGTCATTTTACCCTATACCATTTGCATATTAAAAATAATTAATTTTATGCTATATTTGGAAACAGTTTCATGTTGATTCATTAATGAGTTGGATACTTGGTTTGTTATGTTGTTTTAAACTTTATGTTGTTATAAACTTTATATATTAGCAGAGCACATGCAGTGCTCTGTGGTTCTCTGTGAATTCTTTTCACATCTACTTGTCTGTCTTGACGAAACTGTGATACTTTAAAGATGGATAAATAATGCTACCAAGTGAAAATATATTGATTTAAGTCCATCAGGATCTTGTACACAGAGAACACTGTTGGATAGAATCAAAACATTCCACTTACGGTGAGCTAATAAAGAAAAATTCCCTTCTTTACTTTTTCTTATTAGAATGAGACATATGTATTGCTGATATTGCAGATTTGTCCATTGTTTATGTGTAGGCATCAGAAAATAATGAACTAAAATAAAGAATGAAAAACCAATGTAAAGCATGTTCTTCAAGAATAGGAAGGATAACTGGTTGGAATCTTTTTTGCACACAGAAGAAAACATACACATCCATTCTGATGTACAGCTTATTAATTTTAAAATGGAGTTTTGGACTTGAAAAAATTTTATTTAGTGTTTTAGTGAAAGTTTTCAACTGCAAGACAATTGAATTGACACAACCTCTCAAATATGTAAACTTTTAATTTCACAGATTTTTAAAAGCAACATATCTAGACTTTCCAAGTACAGGTAGAGTATATCGTTCACTGCAACAGCAGTATCACAGTCAGCTCTTGCAGTGGAAGTTACACACACACAGATAATTAGCTTGACAGGTAATTTAAGCCCTGAAGAAAGAGCACTGCACTGACATGGTTGGACTTGTTCTTAAAACTCCTTCAGAAGCATCCCTGGGATAGACTTATCCTCTATTCAAACCCCACATTTTGGTGAAAATTTCACTTTCTAATTAAGAGGGATAAAATCAGCCTACAATTAGCATTTTTTCTCTTTTGAACTTTCTTCTCGCATGTTTGATTCAGAGAAAAAAAAAAGAGAAAACAAATCTATATTAACCTTCAATCATATTTAACCTACAATCATAGATTTCAGCTCTAGGGTTTTGTTTTAGAATTGGGGGGGGGGGGGGAAATGACAAACTATAAATGTAAACCCTAGTCACTTGGCACTAATACAAATATTCTCCAAGATAATCCATCCTTGGGCTTCAAGTAGCTTTCAGTCTAGAAGGAAAGTATGAATATTGGTCATTCAGGCTGGTATTAGAAGGGTGTCCAGTTCAAACAGTTTGAGAGTTTTCTATTGAAGATGGACTAAGTCACACGCAAGGTAAGTGCTCCTGATGGCAGAAACAGACATGAAATGTAAATTGAAGCCTAAATTTCATCACAGGACCTTAAAGCAAGGACAAGAGTCTGTGAGATGATTTGCTGAAGAGCTTGTGAAAGGTTTCAAGGAGGGAGCAACCACAGTCTGTCTAATCGCCAGCTAAGCTAATTTTTAATGGGCTAGAAAGAGGAGCAGTGCTAATGCCTAGACCTAAGCTGCATTCATATTTGCTGGATAAACCCAATACTTCCTAATCGTTTCCTGAATCTTCTTTTATTATTCCCTGAATCTTCTTCTAGCTATTCTCTTTGCACAAAAGGGCTATTCCTTTCATGGTTAAAGACTGACAGTAATGCACTGGAACACATCAGCATGAAATATAGGGGTTTATTTTTATATATTCTTGATCATATTTTTAAAGAATAGATACTGAAACCACTTTAGGGTATAACTGAAGAGACCTTTTAAAATGTCCCTATTGGCCTTATTGTGCTGATGAGGCTGATAGTGAAACTGGCCTTGCTGATATAATATTGTCTTTGCTAGGCTGTAAACAATGGCTTTAATCAGGATCCTAAATGCTTTACAGGCAAAATAGTTCTTTCAGGGTTTCCTGATTTTATGGAGTCAGAGCGAGTGTTCTGCTTTTGCTCCTATTGTGTAATTCTCCCCACCTTCAATGTCTTCTTATCCTTATAAATCTTGACAACTAAAGACAATTGCTTAAACTACTTTTAATGCACTGACAGCTGTTAATAGTATAGATTACTGTATGTTGTAAGTAATGTTTTTGCTCTGTCTTATTGAAATGGAAAGAAAAGCTGTTCTAAGAAATTCCTCTTGGGAACAGGTTTCATTCTGTTTCTGAAACATGCACATGAAAAAGGCAGAGGTGCACCTTTTTACTCAAACCCCTCTCATCTTCTAAAATGTTATGTGCACTGGGGGACCAATGATTACTAAGCAGTGCACCCACATCTCCACAATAAAAGTACTGATTATGATATTGGGATACAACAGTAAGCCAGAAGGGAAACAAGCATTTACAAACACAGTGAAAAGACCTTTCCAACCCTTTCAGTTCATGTGGGTTTCCTCAGCTTCACTCCCAGGCTCAACTTTACTCCTCTACTGCAGATACCTCTCCTCACTGCTTTGTTGTCACCAGGGAGACATGGAAGTTTGTGGTCAAGGCATAGTGGTTTAGCTCATCTGGCCTCTCATTTTCACCCTTTTCTTGTCCTTCAGGTTGATCCTCCATGGGTCACTGTTCCTTTGGGGGAGTGGAGTGTCAACACCCTAAAACTTGGTGTCCCCTCTATTGTCTTGCTCTGCTTTTCCCTGCCCCTCTCTGTCCCCAGTATTTTCTGCCCTTTCTTAAACACACTTCCACAGTGGCACCACCATCTTGGCTTGGGGGTTGCAGTGGATCCATCTGGAACTGGCTGTGCCTGGCACAGGGCAGCCTGATCTGCTCATGGAGGTCACCTCTGCAGCCCACCACTGCCAGCACCTGGGCAATGCCACCAAGACAATTTGCATGTAAATGTACAACCCTGCATTGCGTGACCTGTTTGCACATTGCAGGAGGTCTTTGACAATAGAGCCAAGGGAGTGAACATTCTTTCTTTATTTTAGATCATGATTTTCTGATGCTTACAGGGTGACACTCAGTTTGCTGCCTGAGCACAACAAAGTATAAGCAGACCACAGTCAATCACCTGAACTACTTGAGGAAGGATTTTGATATTTCAAAGCATGGCTTTAATACTTACCAGTGAAATAAAGTAAAGAAGTCAACTGGGTTTTTTTATTAGACTTATTATGAATAAGATTACTTTTTTGTTTGGTTTTGTTTGGGTTTTTTATATTACTTTGTAATATTCTACAGCATACAAAAGAATCAGAAAAATGAAAAGTCATTTAAGCCAAATAATAAACACTTCATCTACAAAATGTAGAAATGGAGCATGTTCTTCTCCTCTGGAAGGCAATTCTACACATTTGAAGTGTTTTGATAGATTATGACTGCACAGAGCTTTCTTAAGGGGCTCCTCTTACATGTTCCCCTTTGAAATGCAGTCTATTTCCAGTGACAAATAGCAATCAGATCTATAGCTTTACCAGCTCCTTTTTGTCCTTGTAAGGGGAGATTCCAAAAAACCAAAATTGCTACCTGTGCAGCATGCCTGCAGCTTGGATTTGTGTAAAACCTTTCTAAGGATCTTTCCTCTCCCACTCAGATGAGTCAAAAAAGAGGACAGGAATTAGGATGATCATGCCAGTATATCTGTGGCTTGCTAAACCTATAAAAGAAACCCCAAACTTACTGTGGCCCTCAAGCAGTTCTGCTTACTGCAGTAATATATTACAGAAGAAGCAGCTATAGCCCTTAATATCTCCTTCACTGATACTTTCCATGAGAAATATATTTTTACTGTAGTATGTCCAGGGTTAGCAAGAGTCCTTAAATATTTTAAGGAATCATAGTATCATTTAGGTTGGAAAAGACTTTTCAGATCATCGAGTCCAGCCATAGACCTAACACAAAATCCTCCAGCTGGCACTGAGGTTTGTCTATGTTATCCCTTCAGGGACAGCTGCTCAAGGAAACATTATGAAATGCAGGTATAGGGCAAGTGCTTCTGGAACTTGGTGTATAAGTTTGCTCAGGTGGGGGTGATATACGACCTCTTGAATGTTGCTGTTCCTCATTTAGGAATTGGTTTTGACAGAACACCAGTATCACCCAACGACCTGTCTACCCATGTATGCAGTATTTCAGTGTCTCACCTGCTTAAGACATGTATTAAGCATCATTTCTAAGGTGGATAAAAAAAGTCTTTTTCTTTCCCTCACCAAAATAACCTCCAACTTGAAGAAAGGTGTGTGAAGCCCAGCAAAACAGTTATAACCGTATGCTTACCTCCATGTATAGCCGTATCTAACAAAAGTAAGCCTGAATATTTCCGTGGCCTTTCCACTGCCAATCACTGAGGAAAACGGTGTCTCATAACTCTGTATATAAAATTCAGATGTCTGAAGAGATAGAAGGGGATACATGCAAGTCATTCCTCACAGAGTCTGTAAGCTACACTCTGCCTGCCTGTACTCATTCTGATTATAAAATGAGGTAGCTCTAGTGTGGTCTCCTGTTTATCCAAGTTGCATTTTCCAGAGTGGGTGTCCTGTGAGCTGTGGATTCCAGGAAAGAAGCAGCTCATATACTTGCCTATTGGGCAGTCTACATGCAGGAGCACAGAGTGGTTGTACACTTTTTCTAACACTAACCCTAGCCACAGGTAGGGTGGAATAATTTCTAGGTGCCCTGACAGTGTTTGCAAGGGTGGATTGTTCAGTGCTCTCTTTTTAATTAAGGGAAGTCAAACTGAATAAATTGAGATTTTTCATCAGACTTAACAGTTACTTATCAGCCATAATATTTTGGATATATTTTTTAGGAGAAACTAAACCCAAAAAACCCCTTCAAAATCCAAACCTGCAGCCCACCGTATAGTTCTTTGTATGGTGGGAAGAAAGAAATGTCACACTGGGGTATGAATTCCAATACAAAGCTTTTATGCATGTAAAATGCAAACTTGGAGTGTTTTTACTGGCTGATGTATTTCTATTCCAAATGAAAAATGTAGGCATATTTAAGGTTCAATAATATGGAATCATATTTTTAGTAAAAGCAAAGAGGTTAGTTTACTGATTTCCATATAGAATATATGCAGGCTATTTTCAAACTGAGATTAGGCACAGTTTACCTTTTGCTGACAGTCACTGTTTCCCCATGAGCTAGAATAGACAGGAATGCCATTCCTATGCTAATTGGACAAGAAGACACAGCACTGTATCATGAAATATTTGTGTCTTATATTTTACTATATGCTTTTCCCCAGTTACTAAAAGGTGCGTCCAGTTATGCTCATAAATGCCTCTATTAGTCCTGATACCATATACGTGTGACGAAGACTAGAGAAAATATATAATAACTTGAAAAAAATAAAAACTCCTAATCTAATTCTGTCAATGTCTCAAAAAGGTTGATAAGGCGTTTCTGTAGTTTGCTGATGCTTTATGTGTTTACCAGTAGGAATCAGCAAGGTGCCCAGAAAATGATTCTTACTTGACAGCTTTTTTTTATTCCCTGTCCTCATATTTTTTGTCTAATTGCATATGTAAACTCAAAGGTTGGTAGTGCAAAATAATCAGATTGGACCAATTATTAGGACAGTGATGAAGACACTAAAATAATCATATCAAGTAAAATCTAATGAGATGTTGGCACCTTGTAACAGCCAGCATCTATAGCAAACAAACCAAATCTGAAAAAAACAAGAGAGGATGATGCATTACTGTGTCCCAAAGATATCTTGCTGATTTGATCTATAGTATGTCCGAGCACATGCATAATAAATGCCTTCACAAGAACAAGGTAGGACAGCGCCATTGGAGCTATGCCCTTGTATCCCAGTTAAAGACACAGATACAGCCATTAGCTTCATAATGCTTCTACTTATTCTCCACACAGAAATGTTCCAGCTCTGTTTTCTGAAGTTTGATATAAAAGATAAGCACTGAGAGGATGTATGAAAGAAGAGACCAATCCCATCTTATTAGATGGCTCTTATCTTCCATCTCTTTTTTTTTTCTACCACAGAAGCTTTAGAAAACGCAAACAATAGAAAATAATAAATAAATAAATAATAAAATAAATCATGTAACTCAATTCAAGAGAGCTCAGAACCAAGGAGAGAACTCCATTAACTAAAGAAAATCAAGCACTTTATGTGTTAAACACCCAAAAGGATGACTCCAGTGTCACAAATTTAGTAAATGCACACTGATCAAGCACCAATGTAACAGACGAATTAATATCTGTAGCTCCCCAACTATTGCAAGCTAATTTTCCCTTTTCTTAAATGAAGCCTTTATAGACTTGTGGCTTTGAGCAGCTGGTACAATTGAGTTGTGTGTGTCCAGCAGGTCTCTGACAAGAGATACTATGAAGCCAATTAACTAGAAAATTAAAAAAAAGGTTCTGCCTTTCCCTTCCACGTTCTTATTTCACCCACTCAGGTTTGGCTTCAAACTGTGCTGGCTGGTTCACAAAAGCACCAGACTTGTGGAGTGCTATAAAACCAGAGCAGAACTACATGCCATTCATTTTCTTACTGAAGCATGATTGCACAGTGCGAGTGTTATGATTCATTATTGAGAGATACCTCTGTCCAAATTAAGGTGCAAATAACTCCATATCCCAAAGTCAATAATATGGATTTTATTTAACAGTAATCATGAGGTAGAGAGGTAGAAAGAAATAGAAAAGGTGGGGGATGGGGAGAAGAGGAGAGAGAGAGAAGGAGTGGCAAGGAGGGAGGGAGGGGCAAGGAGGGAAGGGGAGAGAGAGGGATTGAGAGAAGGAGAGGGAGAGGGAAAGGGAGAGAGAGGGCTGTCCATTGGTTCTTCTTGACCCTGCTCTTCTCAGTGGTGGGATTCCAGAAGTCATTCTTTTCGGTATTTATTTATTTTAGCAAACAAAGGAATGCTCATTGCCTACACAGTTCTTTTATTCTATTGGTTAAATGATTCCCTTGCTTCTAATGCTAACTAGTCACATGATTATTCTTTCTCTTCTTTTGAGTCAGTGGGTTTTTTGAGTTGATGGGTTGTGATCTCCCCCTGCTGGAATTATCTTTTACCCAGTCCAAGCTGATTTCAGCACAGTTGCTGAGTAGGCTTTTCCTGTGGCCCATCATTCTTTAGGCCCTCTGTCAGTGATACCTTCTTCTCCCCAACTTTGTTACCCTTCCCCAAGGTCTCGGACAACAGTATCACCTTTATGTTATCTCAAGTTCCAGCTGTGGTGGCTTAACTCGCAGTCTAAATTCCAGGTATCTGTGAAGACATATTCAGGAGGAGGTTTGGTGGTAACAGATGCCATCCATCCCATAACTTGACATGATCTTTGTCTGACTGGTGATATGAGTATGAGCAGTTGCTTCTTTATCCAGTTTGCCACAGTGGGAATTTTTGTCCAAATGTGCTACTCAGGATGTGCCATCCAGATCTTACCATGGATGGTATCACCATACTCTGTGGTGGGATTGTTTTTTTGGAGGGGTGGTGAGGGTGGGAGCATTTTCAGGGGCCTTTGTATATTTGTTTGTGGGTTTTTTTTCTTTTCTTATTTTTCCTTGGTTTTTTTCACCCCTGCTCTGGTAAAGAAACCCAGAAATAATATAATGAGATTTCACCTAAAATTGGATCTCAATATTTTTCTGGAATGTGTAATTTAAAATTCTGAATTTTACACAAGAAAAATGAAAAATGAGCATGCTTCAGTGTTCCTTTTCCCATTTCAATCTATTTTGTAGAAGATTCAATACTGGATGGAGGCAGTCTGAAAAATAGGATAAACCTCATTCATCAGTAATTTCCAAGTGTCGCAGCTAGACCTCTAAAAATCTCAGATGTATCTCATGAACAAAGCTATACCTTCTAAGATCAAGTTCTGATCTTGCTAACTTTGCTGATTTTGATCCTACTGTTTCCAAAAGGAAAGCCTCTCATCTTGCCAAGTGGACCCACCATTGTAGATGCATCTTCAAATGGAAACTTTAATTTATTTAAATTTAATAATAAATGTGATTTAATTAATAAATCACAGCATTGTAAAATGAATTACATGGAAACAGCCAGATAAAAAACTTAATGAGGAGGGAACTTAGAATGTGTGGTGTTGGGCACAGAAAGACATAGCTTATTCCTTGTTGGCTTTTTGATAACTTCAAGGGCAAAAAAAGAAGAAAACTGTTTCTAATGAAGTTATTTCATTTTCCAGAAACACACATAAAGCAATGTATTTTTAAAACAGAAAATTCTCAATCCAAGGTATAAGTGGTTGTTACAGTCACAACAAATGCTGGATAATTCTGCCACAAAGGACAGCCAACAGTCTGGGATTCTCTGAGTATTTCAAGGAATAATTTGCCAAAGAACTCATCACCTCTGTAGTCAGCAGCTGGAAGAGGAATTTGGGAACAATCGAGAAAACATCTGTGTCTGAGACTGTAAACCAAGCCCCTTCCAGACCACATTTCAAACAGGAACCTTCTCAATACCCTGTTTTTCCTCTCACCACTGACTTGTGGCACCTGGACCTCTGCTAACCTGTGATTACAGCTTTTTACTCTGTTTTTGCACAAGTGTAAATGACCACAAAAGCATGTGGTGGACCACAGCCTTGATATTTCATGGAAAGAACATTCTGATGCTCCACAGCTTCTTGTCCCTTGAGAATTCAAAGCTGTCCGTGGAAGTAAGCACACAATATAAGAGTTCATTTATCTACAGGAAAAGGGAAAATATTTGTCCTTTCTATTAGAATAACATTGTGCTTTTTTCAGAGTTGGTGTGATGTGTCTTATTATTCATCTTTTTGATGCCTTCTTCCCATATTTTCATATCAACTCCAAACTCTTATATTCCCTCCTACCATTTTTTCCCTAAAGACTGTAATAATTACTGGGAAAAATGGCCATATTAAATTCATACGCCTTTTAGTATATCCTGCAATCACATACATTATGGGTCACTCAAGGTGAGTCAGCAAATAGAATTTGCCGTGAAGCTGTTTACATATGTATGTATACAAATGACAAATGCAGAATACAATGTCAAAAAACAAGGAAATGCAATCAAGAATCTATATAGTGGCATTACCAGTCAAGTGGAAAAATGCCTCCTTAAAACAATGAAGTCACCCTGAATCTGTCAGTTAAAAACAATTGCCAGTGTGATTACCACTAATATTGCACGTAGAAAAGCAGTATCTATACAAGAAACAATTTATTTTAGAGTTGCTATTTGCTGGTATTGAAAAGAACAGTATTTCCCTCTTGCTTGCCTTTCTCCTTGAAAGTACTTTCTTTTTATAAGGAAGTGCAATATGAATTGGAATAGATACAAGCCCTGGGTTTGAATTGAATTATTTCTTGATTTTCCTTTTAGGGCATGACCTGTAATCCCATAATGTTGTGCATGCCTATAAGTTTAGGTTTTTAACCAGAGGAGCTATGATATCTATTTTAGGTCCCCAGTGCTCTTTGATCATTTTTTATGCACTTTGTATTGCTGAGTACCCCACTGTGGTACCACCTGTATTCCAATTTTTTTTGCCATGAAAAAAGAGTATTAAAAAAAAAAACAACTTGTCGTTCGACAAACTCCAGGTACTGTTTAAGATTCTAGGGATAAATTATATGCAGAATATAAATGTTTGAGAGAAATAGGTGAAAGCAAGATAAAGTTTTCTGCAAGTCACTTGTGGTCCTGTATCTCCTGTGTCTGTTTTGGGGTGCACATACACACATCTGCACACAGTCAACCCATTATATTGGGGGTTCAGCATTGCTCACTCCAAAAGCATGTAAAATGGACAGAGCAGCACTTTCTGCGAGGACAGAGCTGCAAAGGGAGGGACAGGATTGGGACCAAGATGCACAGGGTTCATCCAAGAGGCACAGTCTGTCCAGAACTGTTGCTATAAATGTGTTTCCATTCCACAAGGAAGTGTAGCAGTCGAACAAAGCTGAAGGTCAGTTTCCTACTTCTAATCTAACTGCAGCAATTTGGAGCTTAAAATGGTCTAATTTATCTTGTTTTTAATAACTACAGAAATTTTCCAGCTAAGAAGCAGAAAGGAGCTTGAAAAACAATCCCATTCTTCTCAGCTAACTGTTTAGGGAATATTCCAGAGTCAGCTCCTGTGGTCACAATTATTTGGCATATACTAGCCTGACTAAAAAGAAAAAGAACAGTACCTGTGATATCTGCACTTGGAATGCACAACCTGTCACAACAAAAGTCAAATTAAAAAACCGACAGCAACAACAAAAAACCCCCATTCCAACCAAAAACAAGAAAAAAGTTCCAATGTTACGTTGATCACTCAAGGAAACACTTGAAAGAATTCATAATACATTATAAATATTTTCTTTTTAATTTCGAAAGGAACTAACCTTCCGATTTTGCATTATGCCAAGACTGAAATTTTTCACATTCTAATTTTTTCCTTAGAAATCTTACTATAAATACTTTTTCCTAGAGAGGGTAACATTTATTTGAGGGCAGTTTCTAGTGAATTGCAGGTCTTGTGTATGTTAAACAGTAAAAGGTGTTTTGAATGGTTTTATCCTTTCTAAACACTGAGTACCTTTGTCTAAATAAATATTCCCAGAAGTAAATGACAGTGATCTACAGTACAACTGCAAAATCTAGTCATGCTTTCTCTCTCATAATCTTTCTGCTGGTGCTTTGGTGCATGCTGCCAGTGTACAAACCCTTGGTGAGAACAAACTTCTTATCAATAAACTCACCTGACATCATGATCTAAACTGACTGAACTCTGGTTTTGACGTTAGAGGTTTTGAGTGGCATGTGCAACTCAAAAGTTGAGTTCAGGAACTTCAAAAATTTAAATCTTCAGAAACATTCCACCAATATTTTATGAACATAAATAAAAGTAGTTGAAACCCTTAAAAGTGTTGATGGGATTTTCAAGTATATCTGAAAGGAACTAAACTCATTTATACCTTTGGCATTCAGCTGGATTTCTGTTTCCTAAATCTTGGCTATCACATTCTGCCCATGACTCTTCCTCATGAGGTTTAAAATTTGTAAGTTTGCAGGAGCATAATGGCTTTCAGGTGCAGAAGGACACACCACATTTACTGGAAACTTCCACATGACCATTGCCATAGAACTTCATGTGTTTATTCCTTTCTATGCAAACTACTCACATTTCACTAGCATATGGCTATCTACTTTTAGAAGAGATCAAGTGATGGCACTTGGCACCTTTCCTAGACAGTGTATTTAGGTAATGCAATTTCATTACTCTGTCACTGATTGTTGAAAAACAAAAAGTGTTTCGTTGAAGTTTGAAGTTGTCTCAATTTAATTATCAGATGCTTCCAGCAACAGCTTTCTCTGTGAGATCACAAGCTTCCATATTTGATTTTTTACTGCTATGAAGAACATAGAGTTTATATCCAATGTGAGTAAGGCGCTCTTTCTTTTGGTAAGAGAAAGATCATCTTGTCACTCAGAGGTATTTCTTTGTCCAGTTTCTGCATCACTGTTGCTGCTCTTCTAAGCTTCTTTTTTCAAACTGTAGGCAGCAAAGTTAAAGAAACCCTTCTAGTATCAGTCTTGACAATGTCACATATAGTGATATACCTCTGTACTGGGAAATGATCCTTTATTAAAATCCAGTGATTTTCTATGAAGCCTTTTGCCCCCTTACTATGCAAATGAAAACAAATTCAATCTGTAATAAATAGGGAGTTTGTTAGTTGCTGTAAATGAAATGAATTATAAGAAGTAATACTTGGCCTAGAAAAGAGCACTTAGCTTGTGTCTCCAGGACTAATAAATATTATCCTGCTAATCTACAATGTGTGTAGATAACACACTAATGTTGTTGTGACACTAGGTGTTTTGATACTTGTCTAATTAACTTACAAAAACATGACAACCATGGTAATGTTGTCAGTGCTGGTGTAATGTGAGTCCTTAGGTTACCCCCAAAATAAGGGAAAGTACATGACCATGGCTTTTGTATGAATACATTAATAGATTATTTTAAAAACAGCATTTTGAGCAGTGTTTCTCTGGAGCTTTTTCTATAAGATCTATTATATCTGTCACTTATGTTTCTGTCAAACCATGAACATGTGAAAGAAATTACTTCTAGGTTTTGTTCTAATGAAAGAACTTCTCCAGACTTTTGCAGTATGAAACAGTTAATTCACATCTTGTCTATTTTTCTGCTGTACAAATGTTCAACACCCCAGAAATAACTTCAAATGTCAACTAACTACTGGTATGGACAAGCTTATAAAAAGAACAGGTGTATAACTGTCCATGTCTCACTTGACAGTCAACACCAAGGATTTCATAGGCCTGATTTTTCTCAGCCTCCCACAGGCAGCTCGTGTTGAATTATTTTAGCTATAGAGTCATAGAAACATAGAATGGCTTGGGTTGGAATGGTCTTTAAAGATCACCTAGTTCCAACCCTGGCAGGGACACCTTCCACTGGACCAGGTTGCTCAAAACCCCATTCCACCTGGCCTTATTCTGCTAGGAAGTCAAGAGTATTTTTTTTGTACAATTCTAGTTTTCCAGGATGGAGTTGTAAATTTTGGAGATATAGATTCTATTTCAGGGTCTCTGTGAAATTGTTTCTTTGACTATATTAGGACTCATTTAATGACAAGGTCTGATGCAGCCAACAGTTTCAATTGCTTGGAATTAATACCTATCTACCATTATTTGATACAGTACAAATCCATATGTCATTTGAAAAGGCAGTGATTTGATATTTATTTCCAGATCACTGAGAGAAACATTGAACAAGGCCAAGTCTAATACTAATGACTGCAAAACATTGCTAGCAACATCCTTGTTCAGGGATGGTTCCACTTCACTAGCTACTTTGAGAACAGTTAGTTAGCCAGCGTTTAATCCATTTAATACTAGCTTTATTGATATTATGGAGAATTAATTTATGCATTGGAAATTCCCTGATAAAAAGACAAATTCTTTACAGAAGTCTTAAGTATCTCATATTCGTACATCAAGCAGGAAAACGCCAATAAACTCATAGAACTCCAATGCTTTGGAAAACAGAATTCCCCAGAGTTATAGCTTCAATAGGAGTGATAATCTCTCCTTAGAGTAAATTGTGTAAATAAGCACCCATGGACAGCATAGGTTTGTTGAATCCAGTTTTCAGTAATATTTGTGACAGAATTTCACAAGGGATCACTGTGATGCCATTATAATTTTCTTCCTTCAGTTTTATAAATCTTCTCAGGCTGAAAAAAGGGTCTGCCAGCTAAAAATCATCATAAGTCTTCCCTACACACGTGTTAGTTATTACTGAAAATAAAATTATGAACAAGAATGAAATCAAGACATTGGAAATGAATCTAACAAACCTAGATCATGCAAACTGTAAGAGACTTTACTAGGAAAATCTGATTTTCCAGTGAAGTCAGCTTTGTAAATCTACTTCATAAGGGTTTTCTGGTTTGACTTCCTCTTCCCTCCAGTGGTGAGAGTCTATCGGCATTAAAGATAGTAATCTAGGATTGCTGTTCACTTTCTCTAGCCTTTGTGGTGTGACAATTAGGTATCTGGCTAGACTTTTAGGTACCAGTTAAAGAGAAATCCTAAAATGAATCAAATTCTGAATCTCTCTCTTCAATTTACAAGAGGCACATAAGTGATTAAATATTAGTCTGTAAAGGTAACCCCTATTCCTTAGGATTCATTGCTACAACTGCTCCTAAATGCTCCAGAGAGATTCCTAAAAGCAGATTGTGTATTATCGTTTCATATTATGTTAAAATACTTCTCAAAAATAGCTGTCAGTCATAAGACAGGTGACAAGGTGGAGTAAATAGTGACCCTATAAATAGAGACGCATATACTTTTAGTTGAATTTGTGCAATTTAGTGAGATCATTCCTATCCACTCAGGTTTCCAGATGCAGAGTTTTAATTCAGTACTTAAGAGAAAGCATGCATAGAATTAAATATAAAAATAAAAATATAGGAAAGAAAAGGAAAAAAAGTTTCCCAAGTGAACATTTTGCATCTACAATGAATAGCAGCCATGTCACTGAATGTTTTCAGATTTTATCCAGGTAAAACATGTGCACTTGCTGCTAGGTATCATGATAATGAATTTTATTTCCAGAAAGACTGAAGATTAAAGGGAGCCAGGTTGGTCTAATGAGCTTGGTGGTGGAGCTGTCAGTTGAAAGACATTTTCTGTTCATATCTATTACCACAGAAAAGCTGAGACTGTCTTGGATTGCAGCATCTTGAAAAAAAAATTGGAAAGTTGCATTCCTGCACCACTGCTTTTCTACCCCGAGCCTGTTGGGATATCCTCAGGACACTCACTGATTTGTTTCCGTCCATGGATTAGCACTTTAATCAAGCAAAAATGGAGAAACACATTTCACTGTGTTTCAGATTCCAATGTGGGGGCAGAAGATGAGCATTTGAACTGGGAAAAAGTAAGTGACTGACTACAAGCATAAGTAATTCTTGTGTCAAGGCTTTGACAAGTCATTTGTTGGAAAACCTATTTTACTGATTGCAGTCTACACTTAATAGATGTGCCATCCAGGGATGTGTCAGCTCCCTTGCAGCATACCAATTAATGGCAGTCACTGGTGGCAAAAGTAGCTCTTTTAATCTTATTAAAAAAAATGGCATACAGTATAATTTCCTTTGTGGAAATGTCTGAATGCTTTTTATCTGCTGAAGAAAGAACAACACCACACTTGAACAAGCTAGACAAAACCTGCCAACCTCCCTGTGCCTTTTGACTAGCTATCTTTTGCTTTCTACTAGTGTTCACAGTTTTTAAATCTGATCAATAGCGAAGCAGTTTGGGTGCTTGTGTCCCTCCTATTCACACTTTTATACTACTAGGGGTTTAAAGTTAATTGAATTTTGCCTTGACAACCCTTGAAATATTTCACATGAAAGTCATAGATCCTTAAATAGAATGCTTCAGTCTGTCAGACAGAGGCTTTTTCTTACTCTTCTTGATATTTAATTACATGCATAAAAATCAGATATTATGGTTTAACTTTGATCTAGAATTTAGACACCTACTGTACTTGTACTGTTGCTGGAAAAACCTATGCTTCAATCCCATCTAACCCTCTCAGTGTGACTATCAGTATGTGGAACAGCTTACATTTTGATTCCTCTCATTTCCTCAGACAGCACACCTACAATAAGAATCTTGGAATAGAAATGCTTCAACTCACCTCTGAGATGACCTTTTACAGAAAAAAATAGCATACTCTGCCAGCAATTGCATTCAAAACTTCAATGAGTAGATCACACCCTTGGTTTGGCTAGCAAGCATTTATTTTTCTTGTTCAGGCTGATGTTCAAGAGACTCAACATCTCTGTCCTTGGAGATGTTCAAGATATGACTGGGCAAGACTCTGAGCAACCTGATCTCATTCAGAATACTCTGAGCAGGGGATTGGACTAGGAGGCTTGTAATCCAAATGAGTATATAATTACTAAATTATTTGGAAGATACTTTGACCTCTAAAATCTAGCCGTGAAACAAGTATGGTGATTGGTGCTATATTTCTTTGAGGCTCTGGGGTCTTTTTGTTTGATGAAATTATCCTTTGTTTGAGGTCAACTAAGTTTTTAACCAGATATTACAGCAGCGGCTTTTAACCACACAGCTTCAGTCACTTCTGAAATGTTGGCTCAGACATCTGACCCAAAGTTTCCCAAGTGTCTCAAGCTAAACACTGGAAGAATGTAAACATACACTCATAGTCAGAGACATACTAAACTTGGAGTATTTTAAAAAAAAGTCAATGTTAAAAAATAATGAAACCAAGTGATTTCCATTTGTGTGTAAAGAATGTTTATAATAATATATTTAGTTTAATCTATAGTTAAAGAGACAGAATCCAGTATTTGGTAAACATCTATTTTGTTTTCATAGAATTGTAGAATATCCTGAGTTAGAAGGATCCACAAGGACCATTTGGCCTTGTATAGGACAACCCCAAGAATTACACCATGTGCCTGAGAGCATTGTCCAAACACTTCTGGAACTCTGGCAGACTTGGTGCTGTGACCACTTCCGTGGGGAGCCTGTTCCAGTGCTCCTCATGGGTGAAGAATCATGTCCTAATATTTAAATTTAAACCTCCCCTGGCACAGAGGAGTTACAGAGTTTATACGCCATTGATAGAGTATATTCCATAATGAAGGATCTGAATATAGATACTGCTTAGGGACCTGATTTTAATTTTTTTGTGTTTGAGTAGTTATTTTGATCAGTGTTGAATCACCATGCAACCTACAATAATTGAAGACACTCGTTACTTGCTCTGTCTCTCTGCAAAATGAAAGCAACACTACTTCATGGGAGAGCAAGGTTCCATTTGAAGGATAAGTATCTGTATACTATTAAGGAATCATAACTTCATTGAATGAAGATCAAGATCTTCTTAAACATGTAAAGAATGGGGAACCAACTTTTTTCACAACTCCACGTTCTTTCACAAGTAGCTGAGGTGTCTCGTTCACTTTCCATGGTGAGTAGAAGCAACTGACACTTCTCAGGGATCTTCTGTAAGGGAGCTTATGAGACAGAAGGAGTGGGCTGCTCGCTTGGCTTTTTTAATAAAAATTCTAATTTACAGAAGTACAGCTGAAAATATCGAGGTATTGCTATGAGCACTGGTCCTCTGCATAAGGAAACAATAGTAACCGTGGAAATGGGCCTCCCAAACTATCTGAAGAATGCAAGGGTCTTTGACATAATCCAGAAAGATAAATCAGCATGTCTAGGGAGATTCAGAACATACCGATTCATTTACAGGCACAGAAATTTATGAACAAGGTTAATACGCTAAAGCCTGGTTTGCTAAAAGAAAGAGACAGGAGGAAAAAGAGAATAAAACATGAATTATTGTAGGCTTTTTGGCCATATTAATTATTTTTGGGGTTTGCAAGAACATATTTCCCTCTCCCAAAGCATTTTCCATTATGTCAGTGTATGATGGAAGTGATAGAAATTTCTAGAGTGAGCTTTTCCGATTTGTGATTCTTTTAATGGATCTGTAAAAATACCTAATTCACATTTCCCTTATGCTTACTATAAACTTAATAATGTCTTGATAAATTAAACAACAAGTAGGCATGTAGCTATAACAGCAGAAAATTACATTAACTGCTGACTACATGTTCCCAGAGGGTGGTATTCTCTTAAATATAGAGAGGAAGGAATATAATATTCTTTGCTTTATGATGCAATAAATGTAATATGTATAACAGATACATACATATTTAAAAACACAGACAATATATGCATATATGCTTCTTCATGTTTTATACAGCTATATATAACATACACATATACATACGTATATACCCATAAAACAACATAAAATAATGCATTATAACAACATATTGCAAATAATAAAATTTATATTACAATCTAATATCGAATAAAATATATGTAATAGAAATATATAACAGTATATAAAATACTTTATACATATATAACACACACACACACATATATATGTATAGCTATTGGAAGTCTGCAATTGCTTTTTATGATCCCCAAAGCCAGTGGAGGTCATAAAAGGAAATTGCAGGCAACTATAATCCCCATGAGCTCAAGGTCTGTAAGATGCAACCTCTTTGTGAAAATCTGTTATTCCAGGAAGCTTACTTCCATGCTGTGTAAAGCCAGTTCACACCGAAGAGTGTACTGTATGTGGAAATGAACTGGAGAGCACAGGGCTACAGCTTCCCTCTGAAGAGAAACAGTGTTTCAATTATCTCAAAATATTTTGAGAATGACTCTAAGTAATAAGAAAAATAAAGTTGATGACAATGAGATATTGGAAACATTCTTTAGGGTTTTTTTTACAGATACCAAAGTTCTAGAGGAAATTGGAAATTCAGAGAACAAGATTGTTTTTACCTATTCTGATTTGTTCTCTTTTTTTAAATGCACTTGTAGTGACCTTGAACAGACTTCTTCTGAACACATACAACACAATCTGATCCACAGAACTGAAATATTTAAACAGCTAATTTTGAATGTGAATTTTTGAGATGTCTAGGGCAGGTGGGTTATTATAAAAATATGCTCCATTCTGGATGCATTCTCCTAATGGCTACAGAAGACATCTGACACTTCCATGGAGAGCCACTACATTCAATTGCAAACACTCCAAACACTCCATATAAGCCACAGACAATCTCAGATTTTCTGAACTTTACATACTGTGAACATCTTGATTGACTTTGCAGAACTATTCCCAGTGCATAAAGTGAGGCACATGCAGAAAAACTTGGCAGGATTTGTGCTTAAGGCATTCAGTTTCCATTGTGCTCTGTAGAAGACTGATGGAGGAGCTAATTTGACTGATGCCAGCATCATTTTTGCTAAAAATGTGCACCCTAATGACTGCAAAACATGATGTGACTATTCCAGAAATCTTGAAAATACACTGGAGGAATGAGAACAGCAGATTTCTCATTTGCATACTGTATATGTTCTTCAGTGGGTAGCTACCAATGGTTTCTTGCTGCTCTACTAGCCCTTTAAATATGTAAAATGTTGAATATGGGTGAACTGGCATTTCCTGTTTTAATTGGCACATGGATAGACTGTTTCACTCTAGTAGTTTCAGAGGATTGTTATGGGTCTGAGTTAAGTAAAATGGGTGCAGATATTTAAGAAAATGCAGAAATTGCTAGCACCATCTGTTGGTAAAAATGTAAAAATTTAAAACTATTTTCACAAAACATGCATGTACTCGAATTAGAGACTGATTGAACAAATGAGTGCTCTTGTTTTAATTATTTTAAATGCCATTAAAATATATGTAAATATATCTTTTTATAGACAGACATTTCGTCTAGGGTTTGCATCTTACTGAAGACACTTATTAGTTTAAAAATGTTCACTGTTTAATATAGAGTTTGTTGAGTCTCTGAAAACATCTGTATTTCCCTTTCCTGGGAAAGGCTAAGCAAGCTAGGAAATTGGGCAGAATCTTGGCTATAACATAGGTTTAAAAACGTGGTTAAATCACAGTGTTACACTACAGAGAGCTTAGTGGACCTGACTAATATTTATATTTTATTATTCAAATGTGTTCATCTTCTGCAACAAAGGCAATAGCAGACACCAAGTATGGAAGAAGCTCACTACCTGTAGTAACCAAGGAAAGGATTTTTGAGGAATAGTTGGCCTGAAGCTGAAGAAAGCATTGTAGCAACATAACCATCTAGCCCATACATGAATGAACTAATGCTCTTCCTGTTTTCACCCACTGACTCAACAGCTTCAGTAATAAAACTGAATGAAGGACTTGACAGGACTGTCAGGTAAGACACATGTTGATCTGCTCTGTATATGATGGTATATTGACTTCTATGTGATGTTTGAGGAAGGCAGACACACAAAGCCCAACATGTTTCAAATGAGATTTCCAACGGATAAAGCAGAGTTTCAGAAAAATACCCGAAGACCATTTATAATGTTGCATGTCTGAACATTTCTTCAGGTACTGCTTCCTCTGGTTCTTTACCTCAGAACCTTTTATTTTTAAATCAAGTCTGACTGCTCAAAAAGTTTAGTATTGTGAAAACTGAATAAAAAATTACTGTAAATATGGTGGAATATCCACAGATACGGGTTTTTTTATGCTCATGTTTTACAAAACAGCATACAGAGGTCATACACAAGCTGATGCCTAGTGGTAATATTATAAGGGATTTGATGGCGGTGACTTTTTTCTTTCTGCTATATGTTCTACCTCTGCATGAACTGTTCTATGTTTCCCTATTTTGGCCACTTTTAAATTCACCCTGGTAAAGTCACTTTCAGAAAGCAATTCTTCCCTTATGGGACTGCCAAAATAACTGGTAGGGCCCCAAGTTGAGGCTAAAGATTATATTTGAATTGTTTTTCTGGAGCATTTAATTTTGTCTGAAATTCTGATTGAAGGTCAAGATGCATGGGAGCATAGAAGTACTCAGGCTAAGTTTTTAATATATTGCCAGTTATAGTAATCACCAGGGAAGCCAAGGCAAGAAGATATTCTGATTCCAAGCAGAAAAATGAGTGGAATGTATTAATTTCTTCACCTTGAATGTATCTCAGCAGTTCTTTCCTTTCCTCAAGAAAATAATTCCAAAGGCTCTAATTTAGGAATTATTAGGTGAAAAGTTTCAGAAGATTTTTACAAGTGGCTCATTCCATCATGGAGGATATCCAAGGGGTCTGAAAGGACATGTTGAATAAAGCAATAAGAGAGGTTCTGGGTAGTGTCACAGCTCCTGTTCCCTTCCATGGAAGTCCTGAGCAGCTTCCCCTACTGCTGCATGGAGTACAGCGTGTGGGGACAAGACCACCTTAATCAGTCTCTGCCTTCGCATCCCCATTCACTGCCTCCCACATGCTAGCTGCTTCTTTGGCAATGCTGTGATGGGGATCATTGGAATGAAGACGATTAAAACCTATTCTAGAAACAATGGGATTACTTTCATCCTGTCATTACTTGTAAAATGGACTGGCTTACAGGGTGACCCTGGAAATAGCTCTAGCAGATCAGGTAGAGAGGAACAAATCACAGCTGGAGGAAAGGTACCCTGTGCCTTTTCCATTGAAGTTGGTTTCTTGTGGAGTCACATGATTATACTTTATTTTAAAGGCAGAAGACTGGGAGTATTGTGAGAGGACTAAAGTTTTTCCAACAACTAAGAAAGATAATGGATGAGCCATGTCCTGTTTTTTTTTGCTTAATCCCACATATTTTGTATTTTATTGGTGAAATAGAAATTCTCAAATGAGCTTACTTCTGTATGAAATCCTATCTGTCCTCCACCTCAGAAAGATATACTCCAGATTCAAAAATGTATTTCACCTGCTGAATGACAGTTGGTCTTCACTGAGATAAGAATAATCACAATGGACATGGCAAAACACACTTGAATTCCCAAGATAGATCTCAAAGTAGTAGGACGAGGAGACCT
This sequence comes from Struthidea cinerea, assembly GCA_013397865.1. Lineage (NCBI taxonomy): Eukaryota > Metazoa > Chordata > Aves > Passeriformes > Corcoracidae > Struthidea > Struthidea cinerea. Next base: position 289,463 of record VZTI01005253.1, on the reverse strand, counting down.
TCATTAGCAAGGTCTAGTCCTTAGACCTGCCAGATAAGTTGTGTGGGTACTGTGCTAGTATGGCTAGAGCACTTATTAAGGCATAACTTTACATTGTGCATATCCTGCGAGACAACCAAATTCTGTCAGATGCCACAGACTTGACAGGGTAAACCAGCATTAAGTCCACCTCCTGGAATTTCAGCCAGTGGAAGGAGGAAGGAAATTGGCAAATCCTATGTGATTTCTAACTGGTACTGGCTTCAAAAATCCTGTGTCAATGCACATAATACTACACAAAAAACGTCCCAGTTCCCAGAGAGAGCTTTGGGTCAGCTGTCATGTACTTTTCCCTAAGGTCAGGAAGAGAAACCTGAATGTAATAAAGCCTAGCATAGTTTATATTCATTATGGAAATATTTGTATCATGTTCCCTTGCAGAAAACATTATTTTTCATTTTTTATCGCTAAGCTAGCTTCAGACATGAAGAAAGCTTTACCTAGAGGGGGTCCTCTTTAGAAGACATTTGAAAAATCCTCAAACAAAACTAAACTATGGAAAATAATGAGGTTTTGATCCTGGATCTCAGTAAACCTTATAGGGAAAGTTTTTTGCAACACTGTAATCAAATGAGAATGCTGTTTTCCCTCCTGAGAATCAATATCTCCTTGTTTATCGCAGGATAAAGCTCAGCAGTTGGTTACAGTCCTCATTGACCTTTTTTTGCTGCACCATCTTCCCCCCCCCCGAAAAATCTGTGCAGCTGCATCATTTGCTAAAAGAATTGTCAACTGAATAAATGAGTTTGAAAAGCTCTTTGTTGCCTCTAAAGTCTTGCTGTGCATAAGCACTGACATTGCTCTGCTATACTTTCCATGTTGCAGGCAAAACAAGAGTCGCAATTCAAAGTAGCTGTTTCCTACCGGTATTGGAAGACCAAATTTTGTTTTCTTGAAATAAAAGGTTCAATGATTAGAAAATTTGATTTTTGAACAGACGACAATATAAGTTGCATTTCGTAAAATGGAAGAAGCTGGTACTCCTTAATGAGCTGTACATGCATCCCAAATTCCAACTGTAGGCAAAATTCAAAAAGTTCCATATAATAAGTCTTACAGAAATGCTTTGATCCTGTTGGGTCAAGCTAAATCATTAGGACTAAAATACAAATAATTTGAGTCACAAAGACAAAATTATATATATATCAGTCAATTTGTTAGTATTATATTTTTAATGGGAAGTCACAATTTCTTAGAGGACATTAATTAATTGTATAGAGAACAATCTTCCAAATGCCATATGCCCGCTTAAGTTCCCATTCCCCCACCCTTCCCTAGCCCCAGTCTGTCATGAAAACATTGCTTAGTTTATTCTGATATGGAATAGGGGAAAAAAAATCTAGTTTTACAAAACAATAAATTAGTACTGCACCTCATTCCATTTTTTCCCATCTCTGAAAGTCAGTGTAATAACTAGACATTGCCTTCCTTGTACAACAGAAAACTGAAATTGAACCATTTCATGGTTGCAAAATAATTTCACAATTGCACTGCTAAATCACTAGAAAAGATAGAATCACATCAGTCTTGCACAGTAAGAGAAAAAATATTAATGCAATGCATATACAAGATTAATGAGATGAGCCATGACAGTAAAGCCTTTTTGGTAGGAGCTCTAATATGGTGGAGGAAACTCTTTCATCTAATTTTCAGGCTCTTATCTATTTGCAGAGTGTTGCCTTATGGAGTGAAATTCATCAGGCTGTCCCTGCATCCAAAATATGTAGACTATTTAGAGTAAGGAATGTTTGGCAATATTCTCTTTTATTGTTTGTAAAAAGACAGATATTTCTTCATGGTGTTCACATATTTCAGTCTTTCCTCCTCATGTGTGCTCTTTTTCTCTCTCTCCCTCCTTTTTTTCATTGTTGATAGTTCAGAAATTATTTGGCTTTTGACAGAACAGAAAACATACTGTTTTCCCAGAACACAAGTTGTGCTTGGCTGTGTTACATGCAAACAAAAAAGAAAATGAGGAATAAAGGACATAAAGAACATTATTTTTCAGACTGATATAAGTGGCTGATCCTGTAGTGACTCTGCATGCAGAATATTCATTAAGAGCAAAGCAGTACAGGATGCCCATACAAATGTCCACCCTGTTGGAATAAATATAGTTAGCATATAAACCTGAATGGACTGTTGGTCTGGCTGTCATTTCTAGATGACCTTGATCTTAAATCTGCTCCCTTCTGTGGCCACTACTGTGCCTGACATTTTCCATAATGACACTAGGTAAAGATCTATTGTTTCTCCAGTGCCAGTAGGCTTCATCAACAACAAAGAATAGCTTCACTGGAGGTGACTTTCAAGCTCAGGGTACACACCAGTTTAACAGACTGGGACATAAATCACTTTGTTTTGCACATCAAGCCCCTTCAAAAGTGGCAGGGAGGGACGAAGGACATTTCTTTAACACCTTCTTATCTTCCTTTTTCTACTCTCCGAGGTGGTTGGTGTGATGGCCCAACTGCCTCCTGTGGGAGTCTGCTCTAGCCCAGGGGCTACCATGTTTCCACAGCACTTTCTATGAAGACCACTGGAAAAACACAAGTTCAGGAGTGAATTGTAAAGAAATGTGTTGTGAAATCTCGGGGATTCACACTGCAGAGATAGAGTGATTTGGACCATGTCTTGGGGAAAGCAATACTGAGATGTCTTTTAATAGAAATGCAATTTTACTGGAATAAAAACAAGGATAAGAGAAAGTCTTAAATAGATTGGGAAATAAGGCACAGGTGCTTGGAGAGCACTTGTATATGGATAATTCTTCATCTCTCCGTGTCTTCTAATCAAAATAAAATTCAATTTGAAGAAGTGTGTGTCTTGGGGTGACTTTATGATGTGTATCCCCTATCACTGCTCTATGCCCAGAAATTATCTTTGTGCCTTTCTGTGCCTTTAAACTGAGCCTGAGAGGGGGGAGAGGAAAAAAACTGAGTGAACTTTTCAAAACAGTTGTTCAAGGACACAGACACACTCCCCGGCTTCTGCTGCAGCAGCAAGAGCGGAGGAAGCACCCTTCTTGCTTTTCAGCCAGCTTTTGGCTCCTTTTGTCTGGAGGGAGACGGAGAGTTGACCTTTGTTTTCCCAGGATTTTGGTTTTTCCCTTCTTCTCTTCTGGACTGTTTCAACATCAGAACATATCGGGAGAATTTTCCACCGAGGCCCCGGAGGTGGGCCCACACCGACCCAGCTTCGAGGAGGAGGAGAGAGACCACACCTACAGAAGGACTCTGAAATCTTCCCAGGTTTCTCTCCACAGCGAGAGGTTTCATTATTTACCATTATTATTCCTTTCCTGTGTGTTTGTTAAATGAATAGTTTTTTATCTCTTTCACTTTCCGCTGAGGAAAATTTCTTTTTTTCCCGAACCTGGTGGGGGAGGGGTGGTTGTAACCTACCTTCTATCAGAGGATATTTTCCTCCAAATTTGTCCAAACCGGCACAGTGTGCTTTGACAAAAAATTAAGGCAATTACTCACTAGGGAGAACCTCGCTGACATTCCAGCCTATGTGCATATTCTCAAACAATAAAGCCTTTGTCTACAGCCAGGTGTGTGCAATCCTCAAACCCTAAACTGCAGCCCCTTTGGACATAAGTGCAGCCCATTCTTGCTCGCCCTGCAGTTCATTGGAGGTGGTAGATGCTGCCTCAGTAGGCCAGATCAGTCTGATACAGCAGGCAGTCATAAAAGGTTTCATTGGTTGCTCAGTCTTATTATCAGAGAAGCTGATAGAAAAAGTGTGAGTTGTTACAAGTACAAACTGAATATTTGGCTGAACATTTGGGAACAGAATAAAAATAAAATAATAATAATAAAAAAGAAGCAAGTATATTAAGCATATTAAACAATCAGGTTTCTCATTAACCACCACAATGTCTCAGTTAACTTGGCCTTTCTTAACTTTGGTCTGTGCTGCTCTAGGGAGTTTCTTTTGCTCCTTTCCTTGGTATAGCTGCTCTCTTTTTCTGTGCTCATTCTCCACAGGGACTGTGAGGAGCTCTTTTTACTTTGTCCAGGTTGCAATGCTTTGGGTTTTTTTAAATCTGCCCTTCAGGAGAACTTTTTTCCTTATTTTTCTTGCTTAGAAATGTTGTCCATGACTGACATCAATTATCATAGCTTTTCTATCTCCTATTAACCTCTGCCAATGAATTTGAGGTATCATATGCAAATAGAATTGCAATATTCTGCAATTTTTGGAAGCTGAATTTCCCTCCTCTCCCATTTTGCCTGATTTCCATTACTATTGCAATTCTTAATTAACGTGTTCTTTCTACCTCAGGTTAACTTCTTCTGTTTATACAATTTTTCAAAAATATGGTTGGAATGTACAATTCCTGTGTGCTAAAAATAAGGTAGTGTACAAACAGGTTATTAATGCAAGAATGATCAGCTAATTGCAGCATTGTGTATAAACCTGATGGAAAAAAAGAAACAACAGAAATAAACATCAGTGTCTGAGTTGTTATCTGTCCAGATTGTCTTCCTATTTGCCACACATAACAGCCATTTCAGATTGGAATTTTTCATGTATTTATTTTATGAAAAGCCAAATTAGATGTTAAAGCAACAGCTAAGATTACGTTATGGGTTGACCTGATAGGACAACAAAGCTATACTTCATATTCTGTCCATGCCAGGAGAGCATGGCCAGATCTTACATTCTGTGTGCCTATGCTATTAGCCACCTTCTGTACTCCAATACATTTTTGATAAATTCTTCTACCTCTCCCTTCTTTAATTTTTTTATGTGTTTCTTTCTTTTTTCCCTTTAAAGTTGTATCACAGACCTTCCTCCCAATCCAAAATTTACCATTGGGTTTAGAAGCTCCTTAAATCATCTTGACAAGGTAAATCCTATCTCATCTTGTGGAACTCCGCGATTTTTTTATTGCTGTGACTTCCTGAAATAAATTTAATTGGAAGGGCTTTGTCACCTGTAATACATTCATTTTGGCCCACTTGCGTTCTAATCTCTTTGTAAATATTTCTCCCTTACTGACAGTGGTGTGTCTCAGGAGACAGTGGGAGCTGTAGTCTCTTACTTAAGAGTTTTCCTCTGCTGTCATCTCAAATGTCATTTCTGAAACATTTATCACTAGACATTGTCACTGGACAAACAAAGGGGCTGCATGATAGTGGCTCAGATATACAGAGCCTCTTTGCTTCAATGACAGGTCCTGCTGTTGGCTACTTGAGATAACAGAAAAGTTCAGATCTGTCAATAGATGCGGAGGGAAGGACAAGGGACAGTATCCGAAATGGCACTGCACATGCTCGGTGGGGACAGGAGAGCTGTCTGAGTGGAGTAGGTGCAGATTGCAGCAAAGATAGTGCTCCCTGGGAAATGATAACATTTGTTCAAAGGGCAAGGGAGGGATCTGCCCGCAGAACTTGCACATTTTTAGGTGGGCACCAGTACAGTTCACGCATGATAACCATTGTGCAGCTTGTTTTCAAGAGAAGCTCCCTGCTTCCTTTACAGGCTTTGTAAAACTTTTTTACAGTATTTTTCCCAGTTGTGTCTGGGTTTTTTTGTTTGGTTGGCTTTTTTTTTAATAGTGAAATCTCCTTGTCAATGTAACTTTGAACTTTAAGGGTAAAAATTATTTTCTGCTTCAGAATTGCTCTTGGTTTTATCCAGTAGACCTTTCCATAAAAAAAAAAAAAAGACTAGCAAAGAGTGGAAAGGGGAGGGAGTGGGCTTTTCTTCCAAAACCAATACAAGAAAAAGTCAGTTTAGGGAGGTTTCCAAAGATACTGAAAGACACTAAGAGACATAAATAATTCTCCCATTCCTCATTCTCACAGTAATGAGAGGAATTTGAATGTCTGCAACTGAAGGTTCTGTCTTGATTTTCATTGAAAGCTGAGCTCCAAAGTCACACAGTCAGCATTAATTTTTGCAGCTTTTAGAAGGATTTTCAGCACACAAAATTTAAAATACAGGGAGTCACTGTCCTATCCTAAAGCAGTATGTAGGCTGGACATGTGAAAAAGAGAAAAAACTGGCTAAGCAGAAATGATGGCATGAAAAAATACCACAACCCAAGAAGACAACACATTTAGCTTAATTTCAGCATATGGTCATCATCACAAAGTCCTGAGGTGTTACTTTGATTTGGTACAAGCCGCGTTGTCAGATATCTCATAGAATGGTACTTTTCTTTCCAAAGAAAAGTACATGTTACAAAGACATGTTAGATACAGGTACTGTTTATTCGTAGAAGAAAAGAAGGAGAATACTAAATGCTGAAAAGGTAGGGAATCTGTATTACCGTAATTTTTGCCCGGTTCTGTGGGCTCCCGCAAGCCCACAGAACCTGGGGCATTATTCGGTAATACAGTCAGGTGGCAAAGAGGCAGGAAGGAGATTCTCTTATCATCCTGCTGGATGGTTTATTCCGTGTTGTACAGCTGAACTCCAAAGCAAATCTGAAACCCGATCCCGAGGGTCCCCGTTTTATCCGGGGCCAGGGAGAAAGGTGGGATTAGGGAATGGGGACCAATGGGAGAATGCCAGGGGAGGGACGAGGCTTACAGCCGACCGGGAGATTCAAACCGGGACAGACCATACTAAGGAACAAAGCATCCCAGAGGAGGGCTTCTCTTCGCCCTTACACAAAGACATCACCGACCCCCACAAATCTGAACTGAATACAGCTCATAATTAGGAGTCATTACTTCAGTCTTTTTGTCTAATGCTGTTTTTGTGTGGTTTTGGAAAAAATTCTTAAGCCAAAATAATGATACATGGAAGTACCCTTAAGCCAAAGTCTTTAAAATCAGAGGGCTCTTTCCTCCCCTTTAATGTACACAGGATGCTTTTGTGCAGCTATGATGTCAGGTTAGAAACAACGTCTTATCTGTGATATCACCCTGTAGAAGCCTACCATTTGGGTTAAAAATTTCAGGCTCAGCAGTGTCCTTCAAGAGCCGAAGTTTTGAAAAGTGCTAATGGAATCACATATCATATTTGAGGAACTTTCACCTTCAATTAATAGTTTATAACTTGCTTGCAGCTTCTTGGATGAAAAAATGCTATAACATGCCTTTGTACTAATTATTTTGGTAGTAAACCAACTGAGAACAGAAACTTTTTTTTTTCTGTAGTATATTTTTACCATTCTGTCCTGTCAGTGTGTCTTTATTTCTTATCTCCTTTGGAAATTTTTTTTCTTCCTCTCCTGTGTACTCTATTAAATTAAGAGTTTAAGCTGCGGGAATAATAGAGCCCTTGTAAGCTCTGTCTGCACTCACTGTTCATTATTTATCCAGTGGCCAGGTACAGTGGAAGCAAGCACAAAGCTAAATGCTATTGGACTAACTTTGATGTAGACAGTTCATTGTCTGAGGAAAAAAAGCATTTAAGCCTCAATGTTCTCAGTTCCATGATTTTCAGCACTACCTCTTTCCCCTCCTCCTTTCTCTTTTTATTAACTGCTTTACTCCAATGTCCTTTTGACTGCAGTAACTGGCACTGTCTGCAAAATCCAGTACAATGATACTATTCATCCTGGCTGTGCCATTTATAGATTCCATAGGATGTTCCATCCCTATGGTAAGGATCATTCCGCCTCGTCACTTTCCTTCTTTTGAGGCAGTGATTGCTGAAGCAAAAGCCGGTATTTGGAATCTGATTAGTACACCCAAGATCTGAAAAGCTGAAACTGAGAGAGCAGGGCTGAGAGCTCGTGTGTGCGCATGCACAGAGGGTACAACGAGGCACAGAATGTCTCACAACACTGACATGGTCACGCTTCAGCAGAGAGAATGCCAGATGCACTGTTCATCAGTACACCCTGCATGACTATCCACTGAGCAGCATCAGTGTCCTCTGCAGGGGTGCTACTCTCCTGCCTTCGGTCTGGTAAAGTACCACAAAGTCGGCAGGAGCAGTAGCCAGAGAACTCCAAGGAAAATATTCATACTGACAAAGTGAACTCCCAAATGAACATGTTAATATCGTTGATCTCTTAACCAAAGTTGTCCGGTTTCTGGTGTTCCCATGTCATGCAGTTATGTTTCTTGCAAGTTTGAATATTTTATGAAGTTCCTAAAGGCACGATATTCACTCTTGGGTATGGTATTAAATAGTTGTTTTCAGTTTTCTTTCTAATTTTTTCTTTACTGTGTAAAAGTTATATTTTGGGATTTCTTAAATGCCTGCTCTTTGTCTGAATTGATTTTTTTTTTTTTTTTTTTTTTTTTTTTTTTTTTTTTTTTTTTTTTTTTTTTTTTTTTTAAGAAAAGGGGAGGAGAGATGTGGAGGGGAGATATATATCTGTTTAATTCTATTATTTTATTGTATCAGATCCTACGTATACTATGTGGTAACTCTTAGGAAACCCAAAGAGTGGCATACATTCAAACAGCACACTGCAAACTTAATCTACAAAAGAAATACGCACTAAATTACACCGTTAAAGTTGCCAGACAAAAGGTTGCTGACGGTGTCTCCTTCATAAACTTTTGAGTTATTTGTATTTTTGACCTCTGTTTACTATCATTTTATCTATTCTTTTACTCAAAGTTTGTCATTGACTAACCATCAATGCTGTCTTCATAGAAATACTCAGTTTGTAATCGATCAGTCAAGCCGTTCTGGGATGTAATCAGGGCCAGATAATGGATGACTACCCCTAGTGCTGCCTCATAGATCTACATTTGAAATTGAACAATTTTTACAAAAATTGTTGCTACAAAAATCATTGCTTCTTTCCTTTCAATGACATTATCTGATTTTTAGATCATAGTTTTTGAGAGCAGAAGCTAGATTTTTGTAAGGGACTTTATTGTCAGTAAAAAAACCCAAGGCTTAAGAACCCTTTTGGGGCCTCCAACTTCTACATTTATTTTAAAATTATCTTCCTGGACACTTAGTTTTTTTCCTTTATTCCACCTAATAATAAATAGAAGAGTCTTTACAGTTTCACCTTTCAAATTAGTTAATCCAAATCAAACTCAACCAAACCTCGAATCCTTTCAAGAAGGCAACTCTAAAATACTCTAAATCTATAGACAAGTTAATATTTCATGTACTAAAAGTCTGTCAAACCAATTATATGAAATATGGCTAATAACGCCTGCTTGATAAATGTGGTGAAAGCTCCAGTGTTCTGTGTGATATCCAGTTAAAGATACCTTTGTTCGTAGTCCCTAACCCAGCTTGAATTCAGATGTTTCTGAGGAGGCTTGGCATGTGTGTTGGTTTTCATCAGGGTAGAGTTAAATTTTTTCACAAGTGAGGTGCTAGGCTTTGTACTTGTGCTGTATACAGGATTGATAGCACAGGGATGTTTTCCTTATTGCTGAGCAGCGCTTACACAGAACCAAGGCCTTTCTTGTCTCCCACTTCTACTCTTTCAGTTACCTCCCCCATCCCACCCAGGGCGGAGTGAGTGAAGGTCTGCGGGCTCTTGGCTGTTGGTTGGTGTTGCACCACAAAAGGAGGGGAGCTCCAAGCTTAAGACATTAGAGAGATCCACTTTAAGTTATCAATGGATGGATAAAAACTTGACATGAAATGAAGGGAGAAGCTTGGTGAGTCAGAATAAAAAGTAAAATGCTTTAAAAAAAAAAGGCTGTCAAGTATTTTGACCTCCATTGCTCTGTATGTATCAAAAAATAATATGAGTATCAGACAAGACTTTGTATCTATAGAATCATGATAAAAAGGATCACCAGACTACCAACACAAGAGAAAACAGCTAAGCAGTATTATTTACACTAAGATTGGGATGACCTGCAATGACCTGAATCTGTGTTAAAATAAATACTTTTTTTTAATATTTGTTTGCTAAAAGGCATTTCAGTCTCATCCTAAGGAAAAACACCACACTATTATGCAATCATTTTGGCAGCTGGCTGAGTGTGTTATAATGGTTTGACTGGACCTTTGTGCACATATAACACATTTATGAAATAGAAGACAGTCTTTTTTATTTTTTTTTCCTGTGACTAGGAGAGAAATCCTTGAAAGGAAAAGTATTGAGTAGTTTGCCCATGGAAGACTCAGAAGCTTCATAATTCAAAAATGGTTTGCATTTTGATTTAATAAACATATAAAACCTCTTTCTTTAAATCTTGCCTCTTTTTACTCAAAAATGATATTGTTTGATATTATCTCCTTAAAAACATGTAAACCATGCGGTGAAACTTTGCCAGTTCAATTTAACAAAGAATTTGAAATATGAAAGTATATTTAGAATCAAATTTACCCTCTTACTGTAACTAGAACATATCTTATGAACTACTTACATCTCATTTAGATGACTGGAAAATATAAAGTATAAGAAGTTTTGGCATCTGTGCAATGATGAACAGGTTGTACATTTGAAAGCACAAGAAAATAGCCTGATTAATCCAAAGCTAAATTTGTCACTGTTGAGATGGAGTTAAATAGTGTTTGCATCATAAGCTTTTTTATCATGACAGCTTTATTTCCAGCACTTAACTCACTATGTCAACCCATGTCTTCTAATTCTATTTTGGGACCTGAAGAGGTAATAGAACTCTCAATGTTCTGCAGAGGAGTAATTTTCACTGGGAGAAAGTTTGGCCTAAGTCATGATGTTTGGCTCTACAAGTATCCTATTATAATCCAGTTTTATCACAAGAGAAATTCTTCTGAATTTACTCCTTTCGAAATGTAGATTGTCAGATTTAAGCTCTAATGTGCTCCTTAATGCTAACTCTCAGGAAAAAATGACGCTGAATGATTCAGGTAATAAGTTTTTCAAAACGCAGACTAGTCCTTAAAATAACTGTTACTTGACTGATGGAACAGGAGATGGCCAGTACGTAATACATACTTTCACTGTTCTTTTCATGCAAAAGCACCTTTACAATAAAGGATGCTGAATAAAAATACTCTGAAAGGGCAACAGTCCCTGCTATTTAAAAGGAAAACATCAGCGCGTCTATTATTTGTGCTCAGCAGGCTTTCTACTCCCTTTCATATTTCCTTTAGGTACGAATGCTGTTTTGCAGCAGAGCTGTTCAGCAGACCCAGGGGAGACAAATGTCAGTTTTCCAGATGGCAAACTGCCAGCATGTTGATGCCAGGCTGAAATGCACTGAGGGAATTCCCTCTGTTGCAGAAGCAAAAGAACGCCACTTCCTAACACACCTCGTGTACATGCTCACTTCTCAACAGCTGATGCAGTAGCCAGAAAATCTTCAGCAGCCCTCCTCAAATGGCTGTTTGGATAGTGTCAGGTTTCTACATGTCCCCAATGTCTGTTTAAAGGTTTTTCCAACCTACAAAAAGAAACATCCATCTTTTGGGAAGCAGGAATTAAAGTCTAAAACCCGTCTCTATCAAAATGACTTCTTTTCAGCTTCAAGTGAGCCACCTTTTGTTTCATAAAATGCTACCTAAAGTTATTAGGTCAGATGTCTATTTGATAATGTTATGCATGTTATGCCTCTAGAGAGCAAAAGCTACTGTGCAAACATAAAATCTTGAGTGGAAAATTACTTATCTATCAGTATTAAATTCTAGTATGGTATCTTTATTAAGATTGCAAGTTATTAGAATGCCATTGGGGAGAGCCTGGTCTGAAAAACACCCTACAACACTTCATTAGGTATTCTAATGTAAATTTATAATGCTGGGATGCATCTGATCCATTAGTTCAGGTATAGAATACAAAGATCTTGCAATTCAATGGATTATCACATGGTGGACGACTTTCTAACTTAAGAAAACAATTTTTTTAGAAACATATAAATAATTTATTTTATGTAAAAGAACAAATCATTTTGATTTTAACAAATCTGACAAATTTGACTCAATACTTTCTGTGGAAAGTGGGGTTCTGTATGTGTTAATGTCCTTTGTCATGAGGAAAATGTGTTCTTTTTCTGTCTGAGTGGAGTCTGTCAAAGGCTGAAACACTTTCCCAGGGAAAAAACCAGAGGTGAAATAGTTGCTTCTTGCATTAGTTATCTACCCTTCTAATTATAAGTGCATGGAGAAGACTTATAAAACACCTTAAAATGCCTTGACATCTATCCTGCACTGAGTGTCTTGTCCAAGAAGGACAGGATTCATAGAGGGCAGCCAAGTCTCCTCTTGATCCTTCCTTTACTTTCCTACAAACAGAAGATATTAAGCATGGAGCTGATTTCAGCACTGCTAGCTTGAAGGTTATTTTGAATATATCCAGAGAAATGCAATGTATTTTGTCTTTCAGCAAAAAAAATCCTGGAGAAAGTACAGAAACAACACTTGGAGAAAGGCATGAGCCAGTGATGGATGCAAGTGGCTGGCACAATACATCTGACCTCCTGAGTAACTCTATCCTAAGACAGTTCCTATTGGATCTCTTTCAATGTGTGCAAAGAGGTTTATACAAGAGCTATTTTCACAGCAGTGGAGAATGTTCTACATCATGGTCTCTTACTTTTTAATTTTAAGCCATGTAATGTCAAAAAGATGCAAAGTTGAGCAACGTAAGAAGGTTTTAATGAAAATAAAGTAAAATGTAAAATGTAAAAATTTTTTTGCAACAAGAAATTTGAAAAAAAATTGCATCCATGCACTCAAACTCATTAATTCCTCCAAATCTTATTTATCTGTAAAGATGCAATAAGGACATTTTTACTTCAGCCTACTTAATTAATTAATTATTAATTAATAATTTAATTGCAACTAAAACTCAAAATGAAACAATAATTTATTACCTACAAAATTAATTTTGAAGTGGACATAGTTCAGATGCCAGCAAAAAAATCATATTATGATATTTAGATGCTTAACATGATATTGTGTTAATGTCTATTTGCACGTGATGGCAATTACTAGTTTGTATTCAGAAAAGATCATTTATACACATTTGTTCATCTTTGTTCATGCATAAGGTTCATTGCAGCTGTTCCAGCTGTAATTACAATTCGATCTCACTTTGTCATATAGGGCCTATTCAGAACAGTTTCATTACTCTATGACCCAGTAATGGTCATTTGGAACTTTTTTTGGTTGGTATCCAACCAACATGTCCAAAAAATAGCACTATGTTATTGTTTAAAATCAACTTCAATAGCATTTCTGATCTAATCAAGGCAAAAAA
>VZTI01005253.1:259992-276285 GCA_013397865.1 Struthidea cinerea | reverse complement strand
AAAAAAAAAAAAGAAAAAAAGATAAATCCATATCAGTCTGAAAGAACAATTTTGAATAGTTTTGAAAAGTAGTAACACTTTGAGTAGGGGTACTTGAAAAGGTCAGCTTAATTTTCTTGTCTCTGTTGAGCACATCCTATACAGGTACAATGTCACTCTCTTTGTTCTATAGGCAATCAACTGCATTATGCAATGTTAAAATGTACTATCCATTGTTTTTTGCCAGCAAGTGATTAACTATTTATTTCTAACAGACACATGACCAGCTGAACAGCAAACTCCTCGCCTGAATACTAGAAAAACCCTTTTTTTATTTAATCAAGGAGGGAATAGAAAACATGCTTAATTGTTATCTAATTTGCTAGCTCGCTATTTTGCTGCAAGAAGGCTCTGCTGTTTCAAGCTGTTTCTTGAGGTGTAAAGGTGCTTTCATAAACTACAGGAGCATTTTTATCTACCCTTTCTAGGTTGTTAGAGCATGCTAACTGTAATATCAAAAAGCTCTCAGTACTCCTTTGGTCAAGGTGAGTAGCATCTATCACATATTTGTTCCCTTCATCCACTGGAGGAGAAGAGTTTTGGTATGGACTTCAGAAATGCATGCACACCACTTTTGAAAATTAATTTGCATCTTCCTTATGATATAATTTTAATGTCAATTGAAGACATAATGTCACAGATATGACCTTCCTTTCAGATGGAAGTAAGATGACACAGTAACAGTTGGTAGTCTGAGAAAGGTGAGTCAAATTATTTAAAAGAGCAGCAATGGATGACCTGTTAATGAAACATGGGCAACAGCCCTGCACTGGTACTTGAACCTCTTTGCACCTCTTTGCACCTCTTTGCAACTTATTTTACTAAAACTCAATAAATATAGAAATATTCTTCATGATTTGTGAAAATTTTCTTTTTCTCAAGTCTTTTCAGCTAACTGCAGGTAGATTTAAATTAGCACATTAAAGTATTTAGTACTTATTATGCTTTTCTTGGTTGTTTTAAATGAGAAGGGCAAAAGGTAAAAAATTTCTAGAACACCAGAGATCAGAACTGCTGCCAGTTTATAGTTTTCTTTTCTGTATAGTTTTTTCTTTCATTATTATTACATCATTCTTATAAGATCTCCTTTTCTGGTCTAACCTGCTTCTTGCTAGAATTGGAAAAGGCCCAGTTCACAGGTGAATGCTGCCCCAGCTTCTCAAAGTATCCTACTCTCCTAATCACTTAATGGATATTAAAATCCAGGACAGAATTTGATGGTTCCCAAGAGAATTATGTTCCTCAGTGCTTGTAAAACCCCAGAAAACTGAACTTTTGCATTTGAATGTAGGTTAAAATGTCAAACACAAATTTCCAAATTACTGCCAGAAATATAAGGATGTACTGCACTGTGGGATCGTAACCCTCACTTCAACATGCAGGCAAAGTTAGTTCTCCGTATTTTTTAGGCTTTTAAGGGAAGTCTGCTGAATCCAGCACAACTAATGCTTCATGTTAGATTTGTCTGCAAATTCCCCTGCTAACAGTTTTTCTGGGACCTCTAGTAGATATCCTCTGCCAAATGCTGTTATGCAATATTTGAAGCTCTGCCTAAGCCTTCACATACTGCTCGAGTCAGGAGTAGTGTGGGGGTATACAATGCTCTTGGGCTTTGCCTGGCCTCTTCATCCTCCCCCTGGGGAAGGAGCAGGAAGGGAAACTCCCTCACACTCATTTGTCTGCTTCCTTCTTTCCAGCGGACTTGATACCCTTTCACACAACCAAAAGGGATTATCTGGGTTCCGAAAAGATCTCACTGTCCCATCTTCCTGGGAGATGTCATCACAATAAGGTAAATAGGAATTACGTGCTGTGAGTAAACAGAGACTGGATTTTGTCCCCTCCATCTGTCAAACATCAGCTCCTTAAAAGGGACAGCACTGAGGGAGATGAAGGCTTCTAAGCCTGGTGATGGATATTTCCTTTTTTTTTGATTTTGGCTCCGACTCCATCACGCACTGCAGGGTAAGACACCTCTGGGAGGCGGCTGTTGTTTTTCTGCCAATTCTCATTTCTCTTGCTTCCAAAGGTGGTAATTGGAAAAGCTTCCCTCAGCTTCCCTGTAGTGAGGAACACCTTTTACACACACAGCATGGGGATATGAGGCTCCACAATTGCTCTGCTGAACATCATTTATGCTCACCAGACATACATGTGCATACATGCACATACCCACACATCTGTCCTCTCTCACTACATAAGAAAAAAATCACAAGAGCATACTATATAAAAAATTGCAACTTTCATTTGAATTTTTTTAAATTAATTGCCTTCTTCTTTAAATAGTTTAAATTCTGGGTTCAGTGGGACCTGCTGTCATGTTTTTTTATGTCCAGTCTATTTTTCTATGGCTCTTGGGGAATTTTGAGCTTTAATTTCTTAAATTTGTGTGTTATCTGTTTTCTCAGTATCATGACAGCTACTTCTTTTCTAGATATCTTTTAGTGCAGAAATGCAGGACTGAGAATCATCTGCTTTATCCTGGGATATGGCTGTGGATATTGTGCATGTATAATAATCCAACACTCTTTTTCTACCAGCCACCCCTTCTCCACACCCCCATCTCACACATTGAATTATTTTCACAGCAGCTGTTCTTGATAACACTTAAAAAGTGATTATATCTGCTGTCAGTTTGGGCAAATTATTAACATCAAAGCTAGCAGCAGGTTTCTTGACATTAAATTTCAAGATTTCCACTAGCAAAGAAGGACAGGTCATGGGAGAGAAGAGTGGGTGAAGGGAAATGTGTAGAGTAGGGCTGGTTTGGGGGAACTATGACTATAAAATGAAAATTAATTTATAAGAAAATTTCAGCTTGTATTAGGGATGCTTTTTCTGTTTTCTGTCATGTTTTCATTACACAAATTGTCATTTCAGCAAGGAACACAGAGGGGGGGAAGACTCAAAGCCTAGCCTGTGCAGAGGTGCAGAGGGGCTAGGAAAATTAATACCCTTTTAAACCTCCATTTTCAACTTGTGTCTTAGCTATTACAGTGAGCTAATACAGTCACCTCTTGTTTAACAACAGCTGGCTGTTATTATGGGTTATTCAGAAAAGAGTTTCATGACTGATTTCAAAAATTCTTGAAAGCAAGAATTTATTGAATTCTAAGATACGAATGATGAAGATAAATTTGGATGTGTCTAAATGAAATTAAAAATTATTACTTGTACAAAATTTAGAGTGTGCCTGGCTGTACCACCAAATTTGCAGTTAGCACTGTAAGGAATTAAAGTTATGTAACTGATAAAGATTGATGTCTCATTTTCTTGGTTCCAACCTGCGCCATTTAAAATAAATATTATAATAATTGATCTCTGGGAATGATATGCATGTGCTAAATGACGCTTGATGTATGACACCAACTTCCTGATCCTGGCACTGATGGATGAGCTTATTCTTCCTATAATGAAAAGTTGGTCAAAGTTTCAATTACACCTATCGCACCTTCACAGACAAAGCATGATGAAAATAAATTCGACACTATTCAGCTACCGCCAACCTTGCATTAGCATAGACCCAAAAAGAGATTTAATCGAAACTCTGTGAGAGTGAAATGGGCACCATTTGATATTAAGTCCTGAATATATTACTCTGTGGCATTAAATGTGAAATGCACACTTCTTTTTATTTCAGAGCATTTGTTGTTACATTACCTCCTCTGGAATCAATTGAATCATAAGTAGAATTCATGCAGAGTCATAAAGCACCCTGGGGAAACCCACAGGAAAAAATGCTACTGCAGAAAAGAGAAATTCCTTCCTTCCTCATTCACAATTTGAGGAACAGAAACATAAAACCTGCAGTACAAAATTTTTTGGTACCAGGAAACACTACTAGGCAGGGTTTCACCTATTTTTCTCACCACAGGTTACTAATTATTTGTACATATTCAGGGTAAACTGAGAAGATGATGTCATGTTTGTAGCAGTGGAATTTTCCCAACAGAAAAAGTGGAATTTATAGAGGATTTGTTTAATAGATCTATCCTTTTCATTCCCTTCAGAAAGCAATGGAAAAAAACGGAAATTCAAGGATTGCAACCAAAACATGGAATCAAGTAAGGGTTTTTCCTAAATGACTTTAGAAACCAACTTCTGCAAGATATTTCAGGGCTATTCCAGGTATTTTCCATTTATCTGATGTAATTATGGGTAATTCCTCATCTTATAAATGTCTAATTCTTTGGGGGATTTTTACAGGAGTTACAAATTACAGGTAATTTGAGCTAACCCTTCTCAAGAGATCTGTTTGAAGAAGTACTCTCTGCAGGCCTTCCACAGAGCTGGGCAGGAGGTGGTGGTAGGAGGAAACTGAGTGTCAATAACCACCTCACATGGCACAATTTTTCAGAAATAAATCTCAGTTTGGGATGCAACATTTTTGTCATTAATACTTCTTGGGCAGGCATTTCCATTATGATGCCTGCAATAGTTTCCCCTAATCAGTAAAGGTCAATATTACACTCAGTAGTCTAATAGATAGAAATAAAAATTGTGAAGAGGTTGTTTTCTAAGGTTAGTTTCCTCTCTACTCTCTTTTATACCTGAAATGCAAGATGAATACATTCTGTTTGAAGGATTTAAAATGCTTCCTGGTCTGTATGAAGTAGCAATATCTCTTCTCAGACTTTCCTTTCTCCATACTGAATTCTTAATCAGGCTTAGGGAAATTAATAAGACCCCTCTGGACTTCTACTGAAGTTTCAGTTTGCACACACCAAGCCAAGGCCTCTTTTTCAACCTATGAATAATAATAATTTGTTGTATTTCATTTAACAACATGAATCAAAGAGTCATTTCTTTTGTAATTGATGCAAAATACCTCTACAATTTTTCACGAGTATTAAATCATACAAGGCTAATTCATATATTCAATTACACTCATAGTAGTAAAAAAATTGAATACAGCTCAGAAATCACATCTCCCTAGCATGGCATAAGAATTCTTCTTATACAGAGAAGCTATGGAGTTTATTTTCAGAAGTTGCTCACCAGACCTTAGATCTGACTACCCTTGAAAACAGGTTCACCATTTCAGTCAGATGATTCTTCAAAATGACTAAAAATTAAATTCTAGAAGGCGTGAGGATGAGTTTGACTTGGGAGGTCAACTCCCAAGAGTGGGTCTTTTTCTCAAGAGTACTGTTCCTTTCTGCCTAATTTAATGTATTTCACATTTTCACTGTGCTGCAAATTTACTGTTTTAAAGAATTGTTTTAGTGCCTACATCTCTCAAAAGATAAAATATTCCATAAGTAAAAGCAAATTTATTTGAAATATCCAGATCTTGGGATCATGGTGTGATGCATTGAATGTTTTGTTCAGCCACATAGTGGCTAAACAGTGTATACATTTATGTCATATTTAGTAAATCTGTTTTTAGAAGAATTGGTAAACAATTGCAGTCTGCTATTTTCAAATTATTTTCCAGGGAAAAAAAATAGTCAGCTACAGATATAGTTAGCACATTTTCAAGTAATTTTTTTAGAAGGGACTGATTTTAATCTTGGTAGTTAGTATTCAAAAATTAACACTGCAAGAGATGTTAATATCCACAAAACAAGATCAGAGAAGGGGTTGATGTCCATAGAAGTGAAATTCACATCAGATCCTGCAGTTAAAAACACAAGCAAAATCCTGGAGCAATCAATTTTTACGAAGACTGTGAAATCTGTCTGATGGAATCAATAATTTCAGTTTTATGGTATCTGACATTTCTATAAAAAATTTAACCTATCTAATGTAAAGGAAATGTAGTGTATTCAAGAAATGAACCTGCTGAAATATGATGGAGACTTTTACAAAGAGTAATATCTAATGGAAATCTGCTCAACAGTGATACAACTTCAAAATGAGCTGAAGGAGGCATAGAATTACTCACGTTAAGCAAGTATTTATCACCTCAAGAATATTTTAGCAAAGACAAAAATCCAATACGAATGAACACTTGACCTTTTAATATACTAATATTGATAGGGTTGCATTTCAGCGTGCTCCTCTAACCACAGTGCAGCAGTAAAGCATAGCTCTCTCTTTGGCACTCACATGGAGTATGAAGAGACTAAATATTACAAAACATATTTGGTGAGATGGTGTTTATAAACATTGTATAAAAGGATGAAAAAATTTGCATGTTTGGCTCTGTGTTTCTATAACTACAGGCCCAGGCGGTAGCAAGATGCTTTACTCTTAAACCATATAGAGTATCAGCGGGCATTAATCAAAGTGGCAATATACAGGAAACAAAGAACATAATCTTCTGATAAAGAATGAATAAAACCCTGAATAAAAGCCAGCAAGAGCCCTAGCATAAGCCCTTCTTCTAAATCTAATAATAATGGGATTTAACAGCCAAAAATACCCAGTCTCTCAAGCCATGCAGGCTTCCTACGTGTGGACTAACATGTAGGACAACAGAGTTGTTTACAGGCAAAAGAAAACAGTCGAGTGAATTAGTGTCTCCCATGCAATGAGATTTCCCTGTGAAATATATGTCTGTCTGTCCCTGCACATGTACATGAGGGGCATACGTAGCCTGACCCTGCAGCATCACTGTTAGACATTATGCAAGTGGCTGTCAGAAGCTGAACTGGAAATTATAGGAGGACCTTACAACTTATGTTTGTAAAACATTATTCTATATATAGATACTTTGAGATGAGGAAGTGCTGTTTTCACAACTTGCAAGGCAAAGACATAAAATACCAAAGTTGTATCTAAAAAATGTAGGCTTAAATTGTTTAAATGCTAAGCCTTGCCAAGGAATTTAAAATCAAGCTTAGGACAGTGACCAAAGTACAGGACTCTGACTACAGAACCTGTTTTATAATTAGCATTGCCCCTGGAAGGTGATGTATACAGCCAGTCATTATGGGAAAAACAGAACACATCATGCCATATTATTTCTTCATTTCTAAGCTTTCCTCGTAATTTGTTTTACTCTGCCATGTTAAATGAAAGGATTATGCAGTTTGGGTCCTTTTTTTTCTCTGGAAGTCAGAGAAGGGAGCATATTTTTGTTTCTAGAATGATGGTAGTAAAAAAAACCCCATTACATATTTATATATATACATAGATATATATACATATATATTTTAAATGAGAGGAGCTCAGATGGACCAAAATTTTTTTCTACCTTGTCAAAAAATTTATCTGAAACTTCAAAGTTATTTGCTAACACTCTCATTAGAATTAACGGAGCTAATTAGCTTAATAAGAGAAGCACCTTAATTTGATATGGCATGCACAGAATCAAAATTTTTTAATAAAGTCTGACAAAAAAAGGCCAGATATTTTCCCCTGAAATTGTCTGAGAACCTAACAGCAGCTCAGAAAAACCCAACAACAGCAGCAACAAAAAATTCAAGTAAGTTCTTCTTATATAAAATTATCTTCAATCTCAGAAGTATCAGAATAAGAAAAGTAATGTTATTCTTGCTAGATATTTTTACTACATGGAAAATAAATATTAATGATTTGGATTTTTTTTTCTTTACTTTTAAATCTATGTTAAATAATAAATAATACTTTTATTTAAAATTAACAATAATAAATTACAGAAGCAGAAATAAATTTTCTGCAACCCATGCAAATAAAAACAAAATAAAGTGTTTCTCCAAAATTATAAATGAGTTAATGTCTTGCCTATGTACACAAATAACTAAAAGGGAATAGTTGAATTAAAAACCATGAAAAGTTCTTCCAGTTAAGAAATGAATACTGAAAAATAAGTATAGCAATGATTTAGTGCAACATAGAAATATTCTCTCTTGTTGGCTACTTGTGCTTTATGTAAACCTTAATGTTTGGGGGAAAAAATAGAATTTTAAACCAAATACTCAGAAACCAATTCTGATCTTGGTATTACTCAGATGCATTGAATAATTTTCTTTTCCTATTTTTCATCCTCCCTCAGTCCCCATTTCTGCCCCTTCCACCCCTTTCCCCCAATCCAAATAACACAAGATGTCCTCAAAAGATGGACAGGTAAAGTCCTCCTCTTATTTGAGGACAGAGAGAGCTTTACATTTATAGAAAGGGAAAGAGGGTCACTTTCTGATCGCAATTCTCCTTTGCCATGTGCAGGAAGCTCTGAAAGAGGTGTAATCCACTGAGGGAAAGGTCATAATATCAAAACTGTGTGCAGTGGTCAAATATACATTATGTGGTGGTTGGTCTCATGGGATACATACTACCCAGCTACCAGTTGCTTATTTTGCAGCAGAGCACTCCATTGGGATTTGCCAAATCAGTGAGGCGAATGGCCGACACCTGCGAGCCACAGCATGCAGAAACTCAGTCTGCTGTGATTTACAGGGTCACCATAAATCTCACTGTCACAGAAAGATAAAACTCTCCGTGATTTAAAAAGCTTGAGGTATACAGGGGAAACTTGTCAGACATGATCCTTTTCTACTGGAATAATACATCCCAAGATCTAACCCATTCAGGCACAAATGCAAGCCTTGATCATCACCTTTTTTGTACTTTCAGTGTCATTGGCATTGTTACCTATTCTGATCTTGTAGCTATTTTGTCCATCAAAGATAACAAAGTAACCGTGATCCCTGACTTATGAACAATGGCTTTTGAGAAGTATGGACTCTAACAAATCTCTCTACTATAATTTTTCAAGCAGCAAATTATGAACACAAATGAGCCATACAGTCAGTGCCATGGTGAATTTCCTAAAATATTCCATCATACAACCAGTGTATACATTTCTGCAACTTTGTTTTTTGCAAGAAGGTTCCTATGTACCAAAAGACTCTGAACTGTCTTGATTGACAACATGACAATATAGAATGGAAAAAAAAAAGAGAAGATTTGCAGAGATCCATCACTTCAATGGTTTTATAGCTTTGGATATGCTGACACTGAATTATAATGCAGGATAATCCTTTCAAAATGGCAGAATGTCTCACTGCCAGGAAAAAATGGCTGAATGAATATGAAAAGTCTAAGGTGACAACAGTCTCCTTAATGAATACATGGTACCAGGTGGCAAATGTGACTTTAAAAAAAGGGGGGATCCAGGCATTTACAGAAACATTACTACACCCAAAGATAGTTTGGACATAAGATTACAGTCAATATGTCTTTGGGGCAAAATGGGGTTAAGATTTTTAGAGCCTTAAATAAGGGTTGGAAGCCACAATTCCACAGAGGAAAAAAATGTTTCTCAGACTCTCTGGTATTACATATCACATATCAAACACACACATAAGGGGATGAAGCTGGGAGAGAAATCTGTGTGAAACTATTTAGACCACTTAAATGTTTACTATGACTGAAACAAATAAGATGAAGAAGATGTTGATGGAACAATTATGTCAAAGGTGTTCAACACTCGCTGTAGTTTGCAGCCACCTCTCTAACATGGAGTGATAACATAGGCCCAGGTATTACCCAGATTTCATCCCGTGGTGTGGTACAGGGCAACAAAAACAATTCCAGTATATAATCTTTATAAGGGATAGCAAATAAAAACTAGCATGGCTGTTCCAGCCTCATTATGGGTGTGCAGCTTGTTTTTCAGATCCTTCCCTACTTCAATGCTGTCAGTTTGAACTCTGCTCTACCTTTGTTTGATGTGCTGAATGTTTAATAAACCCAGTTATTAAATGGCAGACTTAAAATCTCCTTTTATCCTCTCCCCTGCATTCTCCAAGTTGATAAAAAATTCCAGCTGATTTCTCTATACTGATCACCAATTAATTTAGGGACATTTTCATGAAAGATATCACCAGAGTACAAAATAGTTCTTGGTAGTCAGAAATACAGAATTTTGTCAACTCATCTCCTCTTTTCTCCTTGTTTGTGTCTTATAATTCTGTGTGACTGTGGGCTGATTGATTTCTTCTTCACTGCTGGTCATAATTATGGAGCTGTCTGTAGAAATATCTAATTATGTTTGAATGCTTTACAATTTGCTGCAGAAAAACTTGATGAATGTGGCCTGATATCCCAAAAATGTTTGCTTAATAGCAGCCAAGGATAAGAATGATATAATTATCTAGATTTCAGATACTGAGGATACCATTACCATCAGATGGCACTGGGCAGTGTAGGCTTAGATAATAAATAGATATTAGATAAGTTGTACATTTTTACAGTATCTCAGAGGAGAAAAAAAATCCCTTGGTATGATTATTCATAGGTGAAAGAAATCAGTGAAGTTTCTAATTCTTGATCCCTTCTTTGCTAATCCCAGATCATAGCCATATTGGGAAAAAAAATTACTCCTTTATAATCTGTTTCTGAGAATGCAGGATGTTAACTGTGGGGAAAATTGCATGCAAGACAAAATAATACAAATAATTCTTGGAGCCTACAAGCTAATGAACATGGTTTCCTATAGAATTATGTCTCTTTGAGGTACCTAAGAAGATATGAGACTTGTTTGAAGGTTTCATTGTGATTCCGGTGCTTGCAAGTGTGCTTTGGTTCTGTAGGACACTAACAGAGTTTCTCTTTTTTTTTTTTTTTTGGTCTATATTTGTACACTTTCTAGTACCATTAATTATTTTTACAGCAAATTCTACTTGTTCCAATTTTATCAGAATTGAGAGAATAGACATGTGACACATGAATAGCTGGTTATAATCATATATACTGTTTATCCAAAGGAATTTAGGCTAAAAAGCCAAAGGATTAAAAATAATGGGGAGTATTTGGCAAAGACAGTGCAGAGACTGAATGGAATTACACGCCTGTGAGTAGGAGGAAATTTGTACTACCCACACATATTTGTCTTTTGATAGCTATGTGATCAGTTTAGTCTGTACGTCTGGATATGTCTTTCAGATGTTCAACCTCATTAAAAGCTTCTCTTTAAATGAAGACTTGCTCTTCCTGTTGCATTATCTTTCCAGTAATAGAATTAGAATTAGAGGAGCAGCCTTCATTATTCCCAGCTGCCTTTTACAGACTTTATCCCTACAAGGTATTCTCCTGTTTCCTAATTTTATTTGCAAAGAGTTTGAGTGATAGGACCTCCAGAATTTCCTTGGAGAAAGCATCACACAGTCTAAATGATTGCATTCTAAAGAATACTGAGACACTTTTTTCTTCCTGTTCTGATACAAATTAGTCCTTCGTGAATTTAATAAAACTAAAATTGCCCAAGGTTTTTAGGAAGAATTCTGAACCTGCTTTTCATGAGGTGATGAGATGCTTTCTGCACAGTTTGTAAGAAAACTGGAATGAAGAGGCCTAATTTCTATCTTTGTATTAGAAGTAGCTACTCTCTATCATATTTCCAGAAGAAATAAAAAATGTATTTTAGATTGGTAATTATATTTTTTTCCCATGCTAAATGTTTTCTCAGAAAAAGATAAGCTCTCAGGAAAGAAATGTTTGTTTTTGAGTGTAATGAACTTGGAACAAAACGCAACCATGATTTTAACTATCTGGTGGTTGCAGAGTGGGAAACCACAAATACTCCCATAATGCTGATTCTCAGCGTTTTAGACCCAAGAATTTCCAGGAAGGTAAGAAAACATGAGAACAATTCTTCCAAAGCAAAACCCCCCGACGCTCTGGGAATCTCCCTTTCACTGAGTCATCTGGAATTTAAGACATGGATGGGAATCACAGACTCCTAGAGCTGTATAACAGATCTATTCACTGGTGAAGAACAAGACACTGGAAAACTTTGTGACCTTTGAGTATGACTGAAATCTCATTTCAACGTTTTCCAAATGAAGACTTAATTTAATTAACAGAGTTTTAGGTTTAAACTTTCCTAAAAAACGAACCCAAAGCAACCCCTCCAAAACAAACAAACAAACACCTCCCCAAAAAACAAACCTAGAACAAACCCCAACTAAAAAAAAAAAAACAACCAACCAACCAACCAAACAAACAGAAATCCAACAAAGAAAACCCTTTTCCTCTTAATTACTCTTTTTTAAAAGCCACTATGAAAAAAAAATTCTTGGGAAATATAAGCTATACCTTCTGGGTAATTTTTACGGATTTCAAGTAGTAGAACAAGGACAGAAAAAGTAGAAATTCATAAGAAACTTGGATCTAATTTTGAGATTGAAATATTGGCTAAAATTGAAATAAATTTACTTCAAATACCTCCATAGTTCTACATTCTGACCCCATAGCAAAAGTACTTATGCACTCGTGATATTTGCATTGCTTTTTAAAAAAGGAAATATTTGAAAATTGGGGTAAGGTCTTTCCAGGTAATATTTCCTGCTCAGTTTTGCAAAGTTAATATGTGTACAGAACAGCATTTCAGAAAAGTATTTTAACATATTTAGCCTTTTGAAACTCATTCTTCACAATTACAGATTTCATTTCACAAGGGTATCATGATCTGCAGAGTCCAGCATCTGTTTCCTTAATAGATTCTTTTCCCCTTAGCACAGGTAAGTATTTTGATTTTCAGTTTGTTCAACTAAGGCCCAGCTGTTGACTAAATCACCCACTCCCTTTTGAATGTGACTCTGTCTCCTGGCACTTACCTGCAGCTGTGATGGATAGATTTTAGCTCCTGAAATGTGTGGTAGGGGCATGATAGCCATTAAGAAAAAACATGCAAGCTTAACAGAAGTCCTTTTGTATGTCCTTGGCAAATATTTGCAGAAAATGATATCACTTTATTTGTACACTACTCTCAACTGTGTTAGGAGAGAAGTTTTATCTGTCAATTGAACTTAAACAAGCTTATTACAAGCCTTGTAATGCAGGGCCTAGTAAAACAAACACAGATTTCCCTATATCACATTAAACAGTTAATTAAAAAACAAATATAATCATTAGCTGTGAATCCATACTTATCCTGCCAATACTGCTCAAAATATGACTTCATTTGTGTTGGTGTCTTTGCAGTTTCTCAAGGCTTCAATAACACACACCCCTACATATTCTACACGGGTACCAAATAATACAGCTTTTTGAAAGGTGGGAATGACACTACCACACTTAGGGGAGACTTTTAGGGGAACTGACAGGTAAGAGTTGAGTGTTCACTCCACACAGCGACGAACATAACCCAGGAACAGACAGTTTATTCTAGACACCTTTTGCTTACATGTTAGTACAGTTGTTGCATTGGCAGATTGATTTTTGCTGCTCTTTTGAATCTCAAACCATTTGGCTCTGCAGGCTGCCTGAAGTACTCTGATAATTTTGAAAGTAATAGAATAATTTTGCCTCACCATCTTTGACTATTTTTAGAGGAGACCATAAATTTTAAAAGACCTTTCTTAACAGAACTACAGAGCTGATCTAACCAGATTATGACAACATAAGATTTATTTCAGGAATAACTGAAAGATATTACCTAGACAGACATTGTGTTACTGACAGTCTTTCCTTTTTCTTTAATTCCCAAAGGAATTAATATATTAATTTCAAGATAACATAAGCTACCAAAGTTAAGTTACAGGAGAGTTTATACACTTTAAGGGAAAGACTTATATTTTTAGTTTAGCTAAAAATAGTCTATGTTTGAATAAAGATCAAGACTCCAGCTCTGAGGCAAGATTTTTGCTGACTTAGGGAATATCCTGAACTTCCAGGATGTAATATTCTGCAGTTTAGACTGAAATTAGAAAAGATTCAGTAACTAGGCAGCAAAGTCAAGAACAGCAGTTCCAAATGTTTTTGGAAAAATAAATCCTCTAATATACTATCCCTCTACTCATAACCCAATATCAAACAATGTATTCCTGATTCAATTTAAATACTACTAACTTTCAAAAAGCCCGTGGAAGTAATTTGTAACCACATCTCATACTCTCAGCTATCCCTTTTGTGGTGCCAAACTAATCCTTACTCTCACCAAGCAATAAATAACATGATTATTGTGTTTTCAGTGATGATGTAAAGCTGAAAAGAATGTGGAGCTTAAATTTCCCATTTACAGTAACTAGTTGCTATATTCAGAAACAGCTCTGCTGATGGCCAAAGGCCTTTTATTGTGTTCCCAAAGCTTGTTGGAAAGAGTTATTTAAAAGGCTCCCAACTGCATATAATTGTGCTGAGCTAGTTTCATCTTGTTGTCATAACTTCCTCCTAAAGACAAAAAAACCAAAACTCAGAGAGTTCCCAATTGTGCCATAAGACTCAGGAATCCTGAACTGCAATTTCTGCTGGAGGATCCTCATGTAGAAATGTCAAGTTCAGACTGGACACAGAGAAAATTTTTCTTTTCTTTTTGTGAGAATGGCTTGCAGAAAAGCTTAGCAAATGACTCTCTGATAGGAAAATTCAGGAGTGAACTGTGAACTGTGAACGGTGAATTGTGCTGGGCCTCTCCTGTGCACCTGCTTTGGCAGTTTGGGGGTAATGTAGGTGTGATCCAAGAGCCGCTTCCCACAGATCAGCACATGATTCACCATGACACTTTGCTCCATGCTCTGGAGCTCCTCTGGTCTCACATCTTATGTGTCTCATCAGAATGTCCTCGGCATGCTGAGGCCTCAATACTGAGCTGGCCATGTTATGTAGGGTATCTGTGTGTATCCATGGAAGATTTTCATTGGGGGAATATTATACGTATAGCCAAAGAGAGAACAGAGCTGACCTCCCCTCCAAACAGCAGCACTACACAGCTTTGGCTTTCAGAGGCAACACGATGTCACTGCTTCACCTTCCTCCACTTCTTTCTAACTGAGCAAACATCAATAGCTAAGCAACCGTCCACATCAGAGCTTGGGTCACTGCTCTCCAAACTCAGTGCAGCTGGTATAACATCAAAAGCACTGCTCACTAGCATGGTGTGAGCTTGGGAAAGGTCAGAGCCAGCCCTGTAGGAGTTTGTAACCTCATTTTGGGAAAATGTCATCATTTGGCATAGTCAGTGTAGGTTCCTCAGAGTATGCTACCTGCTGAAGTCTTAAATTGTCTCCAACTCAGTTCAAATTGCAATTTTAAAAACTTTATAAATTGTCTAACCTTTGATCATTTTCCACAGGGACAAGAAAATATGTACACTTGACCCCAAAACACCTTCAAATCTTGTTTTCTAAAACCCAGGAGGGAACATGAAAGTACTTATATTTTAAGATAGGCAGAAGACTGCATTAACATCATTAATTCCTCTCTAAGAGGTAATAAAGCATTTAAGCAAAATTTTCACCAAACAGGTAAAAATGCTCTGATTTTGTGACAGAAAAAGTGTAAGAATTATTAACCCACATATATAAAATTTCTAAGTCTATGAGCAACTGAAAATAAACCCTCCTATTTAAAATACCTGGCAGGTCTAATAATAGGTAGCGTTATCAGCTCTACCTGCAGTAATGTATGTTATATGCAAGTAGAAAAGATATATTTACTTACCCCAGTGAAACCAGGAGGGATTTTCAATACCTCCCATTACCATAGCAAATTGTTTTCTCAAAAATGTCATTTCATTAGAGAAAGTAGTAGGAAACAATTTAAAGATTACTGTAATAGTACCCCCCATAATATTACTTACTGGCACCATACAATAGACTATACATTATTAAAATGTACTTTAACTCTATTCTCCATCTGGATGTGAGCTGTATGTGCTGCAAGCATTGCTCTCATTCAGGACTGGCAGGGAAGACTCTAATACAGTAGGAGGTTACCAAAAAAGGATAGCAAGTCTATTAATAAGCTCTTTCATTTTTATCATGGTCTGTACCTTTCCCAGTTGCTGTTTTCATGGTGGAAATGTGTCAACAATGTTACTTCATGAAAGATTCTCCCAGAGAAGCTTTTGGAGTGGTGAGATCTGCTGGCTGCTTCCAGGAGTTCATGGAAAGCTCTCTGAGTCCTCTCCAAACTGAAAATTTGTTTTTCATATGAGCTAGGATAATGAGACATAGCAAGACTGACTGTCTTAGCAGGAATGGGAAAAAAAAGAGTCATGAAAGAGGCATCAATTCATCAATTTCAGACCACAAAAATAATTCAGAATATTCTATTGGAGATCACATCTTTGTGGCAAACTGTGGATGAGGTGGCCATGTCTTCTAAACTATGGGCATTGCATGGAAACAATGGCTTCATTTATTGGTCTGCTCTATGTGTGCTTACAGGGCTTGTAATTGAGGATGATTATGGTTAATGATTCTAGTAATGTGTACTTTCAAGCCAGCAGGACAGTGTAATTTGTATGAAATCTATTCAGCATCTCTTCAGGCATTTTGCCGAGTTTAATCTTAACCCAGTACTTGCTGTAGCGGAAACCTCTGGAAGCTTCACAGCTGTCTCAAATAGAAAATTTCATGGTACTTTCACAGTGCACTCAAAAAA